>OY284469.1:58866496-59447793 GCA_958336335.1 Dilophus febrilis | reverse complement strand
ATTTTCAAAACGTAAACGATTTAATTTTTCCTCTAAACATTTATTCGTATCCAAAACACACAATTTTTCTTTATCAATTGTTTCGCATTGATCTTGAAGTGAACTGAAATTCAAAAATTATCTTACAATTATGGACATTTTAATCTTTTTTGGTGTTTTAGAAACTTTAATTATATTTATAACTCACCGAAATTCATGCTCCATTAATTCTTTGGCATTAAATAAACGTGAATTTTCATCAATGCATTGATTTAATTTCGATTGCAATATATTTATTTCATCTTTAGCTATCGTTAAATTAACATTTAATTCGTTAAATTGTCCGTCGACCATAGCTGTTGTTTTATTCGTTTCAATTTTAACGTTTGCTTCAGCTTGTTGTACGGAATTCTGTAAACGTTTGCAATGCTCTTGTAACAGGCAATTACTTTCCGATAATTGCGTATTTTCACATTGTACCTGTTGCAATTGAACATCCATATCACGTAATTGTGATTGTAATCGGGACATTGTTTGATGAGTTTCTAAATTCGACGATTGCATCTCTTCTGTTTTTTTTTCCAATTGTAATTTTTCATGTTCAATTTCTGTATGCGCATTTTTTAATTCTGTTAATTGTTCTTCTAAACGACCTATTTCTTGTAGAATATTTGTTACTTGATTTTGCAATTCTGTTTTATCACGTATTTCTTTTTCCAATGTTTTTTCTAAATCACGTTTTTCGTTTTTCAATGCATCAACTTTTTGCCTTAACGTTTGCAAATCGGTTAGATTATCTAATTTTTCTTTTTCAATAATGTTAAATTTCATTTCGAACTGTTTTAATTCATTGGTTTTCTGAGTACACTCCAGTTGAAGAACATTTAAACGAGCTTCCATTTGACCAATGTTGTGTTTCATTGAATTTTGCAATGATTGGATGGTAACCGAATCTGAATTTTCATTCACAATTTTAATAGTTTTTATTTCTTCAGTTAAAGTTAAAATTTGTTGATTTAAACTATTATTGTCTGCACGTTGATTTGTACATTCTAATTTTTGTGCACTTAATTCGTTCACAATCAATTGGTTTGCCTCGTTCATTTCCCATAACTTTAATTCTAATTTGGTTTTTAATTTATTTAATTCATCCAATTCTAATTGTAATTGCCTGTTTTCCATTGTAAATTTTTCAGCACTTTCTAGTAGTTCTTTTTCCAATTTTGTTTTTTCCAATTGTAATGCATTCAATTTTTCAATGTCAAACATATGTGCCTCTTTAATATGACGCAATTCAGTTTCCATTTTCAAATGATTGTCTTTCGATTCCGTTATTTTTTCTAATTCTTCATTTTTAAATAATACATTATTATAATCAGCGTTCAAACGTTTTAATTCTGCATTCATTTTGATGGCCATTTCATGCTTTTCCGTTTCAACTATGATAAGTTTTGCTTCTAGTTCATGTTTTTCATTGGTCAATTCTGTGGATTTTTTCTCAAATGATTTGATTGAATTTTCCATTTCTTTTATGTATTCATTTAATTTATCCTCTTGTTGTTTTAATACGATTAATTGTTCTTGATATGATGAACGTTCAACAGTGAATTTCTTTAAATCACTTTCATATTGATTAAGTGATACTTTTAATGATTTTACTTCAGTCTCTTTACTATTCAATTCTGAATGAATTATTCGTTTATTTTCAGCTAATAATATATTATTTTCATTTTCGTGTGTTTTTAATTGATTTATTTGTATTTCGGATTCTTCTAGGCGTTTATTCAATTGGGAATTTTCTTCATTTTTTATTATTAATTTACATTTTTCTTCATTTAATTGTTCATTTAACTGTTTAAATTGCTCCTCAAAATGTTTATGTATTTCAATTAAATTATCATTTGACGTTGACGAATCGTTAGAAAGAATTGAATCGATTGTAGTAGTAACTGGTGAAGTAGAATTTAAATTTATCAAGTCAATTTTGGAATAGTTTTCATCTGACGATGGTTTTATCAAAACATTTCCATTATTTATAACAGCATATGGAGTTTGTTCTAATAAATCATTTTTGGTTTTTAATGTTTTTATTATACATTGCATTTCGTCCATTTCCAAGCGTAACGCTGATTCAAGGTGCGCTTTTGCCTGTTGTTCCAAGGAGCATTGTTCACGTAATTCACTAATGCGTCGCAAAGCTTTGTCTTGGGTTTCAACCAGAACATTCTGAAAATAAATCAATTACCTAACGGAATAACAATAGATTTATAAATATATATGATACACTTACCCTTGCTTTATTATTATCCCTTTCTAAATCACGATAACGTTTTGCCAACTCCGTATAACGTCCACGATATTTTTGATAACGTTCTGATGAACGTTTATATGCTTCATGCAATTGTTCTTTACTAATCAAATCTAAGTGATTATTATATAATGATGGTGATGAGGTTTGGCCTGTTGGTCCGGCGCCCACACCACTTCCATCTTCAATTTCACTTGCCGATATATCTAAATCGGATTGTAAATGATAGGCAGTCGGTGAATCATACGTTGGTAAACGAAATGAAGCATCACTTTTCAATGACGTATTTGATAAACGACGTAAACGATGTGTTGTTTCTGTAGTTGACGATGATTGAATACCACCATCATTTAAAGTTGATCCAACAGTAGTTGATATTTGCAATGAATTATTACTATTTTTGCTGATTGATTTGAGTTGAGATACCTTATGTTGTGGTGAATTTTGTGGTGTATCTTTAAAAAGTATTGATTAAAATTGAGGTGATAATCTGTTTTTTATATAAATTAAATAAAATGAAATGTACCTTCTTCTGTGATACTGAAAAAATTTTCACTTGCTGATATTGTATCGGATGCTGTACTTGACGTGGAACCAACCACCGACTAAATGAAATTAATACAATTAAATAGTATTAATAAGACATAATAAGCATTTGTACAAAAAGTACCACTGAAATGCAGCTTAGCACTTTCGGCCTCGGGTTTTTTCAACCCCTGGGATCAAAAGGGGACGTCATCCTGACCAATTATTGTTTTACAACTTGTGGCCGAAACGATCTCTGGCGGAGTTATAATGTATTAAAATTAAGTAAGGAAATCCTTATTTCTGAAGGATATTAAGGCTATTAATATCATTGTATATTCATTGGTATATCCGAAAGATATTGGAATTGGATAGAGGTATTTCATTTAGGTTGAAATGATTGTTAAATGCAACATTAAATACGCGTATTGAGTTTGTTTTTTTATCCACCCGACGATTTTTCTTTATTATTGTATTGCTCTTAAACGTTATTAAATAATTGCAAAAGGCTTTTATTTGGTAAAACGTTACAAATACAAAATCAAGGTGTTCCCGTTCGGAAAAAAATTACCTGAGCAGCTTGAGCTATTTGTTGTATTCTCGATGGTGATGATTTTACCTCTTCAGCAATTTTATCTTTTAATTTTTTGAACATAATTGATTGCTATTATTTAATTTTAAAATTATTTTAACATTTGAATTAGAAAAAAAAACCAAAATATTTATTACAATTATTAAAACAAATAAAATGAAACAAAATCAAATATGTACGTCGTCGATCGTCGTACGTAACGCATATGGTTGTCGTCGTCATCCAACAACCAAGACCAATGATCAAATGTGTGAAAAGGATAAGTGCCGTGCTTTGCTGTTCATGTTTTTGATGAATGAAAATTGAAAACGCGTTCATCAAAAATTGAAATGATGTCTACACTTTCATTTTTTCCATTCATATCACATTCAATTAAATGTAGAAAATATATACACCAAAATATTACAAAATAAAACTAAAAAAAATAAATCATCTAAAAAGTTTTAAAAACAAACATACCGGTGGTAAATACAAACTATGTGTTCTTTTTTCATTTGCTATTTAATTTTATTTATTGTTTTTTTATTTTATATTTATTTAAATAATAACAAACAAAAACCTACTCCTACCAACCGCTTTTCATATATTTTTAATAAACACTCAGATTCTATTTTCATTCATTTTTAACGCAGCGGTGAAATTGAATACAATATTCATTTATCATTCATTTTTTGTTCAATTTTCATTCAGTTTTCTGATGAATTCATCAAATGAATGTCGTTCATAATTCGCTGCACTACATTCGTGCACTGCGCCTGCACGTGAATAATATATTAAAGTACATTTTTTAATAGTAATCTGTGGTAAAACCGAAAACACCAAATTGTTTTTAATTAATTGGTAAATATAATCTATTTAAATATTAAATAATTTATATAATAATATAATAAGAAATTTATTAAGAATTGGATTAAAATATTAGTTAAATATCTAAGTTTAGAATTAGTTGGTGCAGTAGTAAATGTAGAAATAGTTTTTTTTTTGTGTCGCTACTTTGTTCCAATGATGGCCGTAGGAGGACGGCCATATTTTTAACCAAACTTTTTATTTTGTTGTATGCATATAGTATAGAGATTTTTGAGGTATACATTTTTTTTAAGAAGAACTATTTTCCCTTAAAATAATATAAACTCTTCAAATACACTGCATTGGACAGTTTTGTTTTATATCTATTGTCATTTTTAGAATAATAACCATATATATTATATTTCTTAGAGAAAAAAAGCAAAAATATGGCTATACCGCCGTATATGTTACAGCCAAATCCATGGGCTCATATGATGGCTCAACAACAGGCATTTGCTGCTGCACAACAAGCAAATCTTGTACAGCAAATGGCAAATGCTGCACATTTGCAAATGCCACCACCGCTACAATCACCAGCCCAATTACAACAAAATCAAATGGCAAATATACCAACGCCAAAACAGATTGAAGTAATAACGGAAGAAAAATTACAAGAAAAATCACTGAAATGGCATCAAATACAATCGAAACGTTTTGCAGATAAACGTAAATTTGGCTTTGTTGATGCCCAAAAAGAGGATATGCCGCCGGAGCATATACGAAAAATTATACGTGATCATGGTGACATGACCAGTCGTAAATATCGCCATGATAAACGTGTGTATTTGGGTGCATTAAAATATATGCCCCATGCTGTATTAAAATTATTAGAAAATATGCCAATGCCATGGGAACAAATACGTGATGTCCAAGTACTTTACCATATTACTGGTGCAATAACATTTGTTAATGAAATACCATGGGTTATTGAACCAGTTTATATTGCACAATGGGGGTAAGTCTGACAAATATATTTATCGATCAATTCGAAGTATAACATGAATTTATTTAAAATGTTACACAGTACAATGTGGATAATGATGCGTCGTGAAAAACGTGATCGTCGTCATTTTAAACGTATGCGTTTTCCACCTTTTGACGATGAAGAACCACCGTTGGACTATGCTGATAATGTTTTGGATGTTGAACCGTTGGAGGCTATTCAAATTGATTTGGATAGTGAAGAGGATGCAAGTGTTTTTCGTTGGTTTTACGAGCATAAACCATTAATTGGTTCACAATTTGTAAATGGTGCAACATATAGAAAATGGAATTTATCATTACCGCAAATGGCAACACTCTATCGATTGGCCAATCAGTTGCTAACCGATTTAGTTGATGAAAATTTTTTCTATTTATTTGACCCGAAAAGTTTTTTTACCGCCAAAGCTTTAAATATGGCCATTCCCGGTGGACCAAAATTTGAACCACTCATAAAAGATCATAATGTTGGGTAAGTAATTTGGCAATTTACATATACTATAGTTGTATTGAATTTATTATTAAATTCATATAGTTTTTCTTACACAGTGATGACGATTGGAATGAATTTAATGATATTAACAAAGTAATTATAAGACAACCAGTGCGCACAGAATATCGTATTGCATTTCCATATTTATATAATAATATGCCACATTTTGTTCATTTATCTTGGTAAGTATATAAATGATTAAAATTGTTTATTACATTTGCATCTTTATTAATATTCACCGTCATACTCTGCAAAATGTGTTTATTTTTGAAGAATTAAGGTGAAATAAACATTAATTAGATATGATAGATTAAATTAATTTGAAAAGATTTCAGTGTTACTACCGAAATGTGTCTCGTAAGTCTTCTTCCGTCGATAAAAAGTGTTTTATTTAGATGTTTATTATCTGTTTTGAACAGTATTATCACGATAATAGCTGTATTATTAAAACATACATTTTGATGTTTAGAAAATATTTTTTCTATCCCTTCTGTGTTCTGAGAAAATCCATATGAAAACAATCATTGAATAAAATATAATATAGTTAATATCTTCTATTGGATTGTGATACAAAACGCAACAAATATTGTAGGTATCATGCACCGAATGTTGTTTATATAAAAACAGAAGATCCCGATTTACCAGCATTTTATTTTGATCCATTGATTAATCCAATATCACATCGGCAATCAATTAAGGTAGATAATAAATCATTCGTTTTACAATAAACAATATATGATATTAACCAAATGCTTTCAGATTGTTGAAACGCCGACATTTGATGAAGATGAAGATTTTCAATTGCCTCAATATGTACAACCATTTTTACAAGATACACCATTGTATACCGATAATACCGCAAATGGTATTGCCCTATTATGGGCACCGCGCCCATTTAATATGCGTTCTGGACGGACAAGACGTGCTATTGATATACCATTAGTAAAATGTTGGTATAAAGAACATTGTCCACCAGGACACCCGGTTAAAGTACGTGTTAGCTATCAAAAACTATTAAAATATTATGTATTAAATGCATTAAAACATCGTCGTCCAAAGCCGCAGAAAAAAAGGTTATACTTTTAATTGGACACAATTTATTTAATTTCACAGTTATACATTATATCATTCTTTTTTGTGCAGGTACCTATTTCGATCATTTAAAGCCACCAAATTTTTTCAAACAACGTCATTGGATTGGGTGGAAGCAGGCTTACAAGTGTGTCGTCAAGGATATAACATGTTAAATTTATTAATACACCGTAAAAATTTAAATTACCTACATTTGGATTATAATTTTAATTTAAAACCGGTAAAAACGCTAACGACAAAAGAACGTAAAAAATCACGTTTTGGAAATGGTAAGTATATACAAATAGAATACGATTATAGCAAATGGTTTTTAAGTGATATCTTCTGTTTTTACCAATAGCATTTCATTTATGTCGTGAAATATTACGTTTAACAAAGTTAATTATTGATTCACATGTTCAATATCGTTTGAATAACGTAGATGCATTTCAATTGTCCGATGGTTTGCAATATATTTTTGCTCATGTTGGCCAATTAACGGGAATGTATCGTTATAAATACAAATTGATGAGGCAAATTCGTATGTGTAAAGATTTAAAACATCTAATTTATTATCGTTTTAATACGGCAAGTAACAATAATAACAATATGCAATAATAATTGGATGTGTTATATAACAATATAATTTTTCGGCTACAGGGTCCAGTTGGTAAAGGTCCAGGTTGCGGTTTTTGGGCACCTGGTTGGCGTGTATGGCTGTTTTTTATGCGCGGCATAACTCCGTTATTAGAACGTTGGCTGGGCAATTTACTGTCACGACAATTCGAAGGCCGTCATTCAAAGGGTGTTGCAAAAACGGTTACAAAACAACGTGTTGAGTCCCATTTTGATTTAGAATTACGCGCTTCGGTAATGCATGACATCGTCGATATGATGCCCGAAGGTATAAAACAAAATAAAGCACGTACAATTTTACAACATCTATCCGAAGCGTGGCGTTGTTGGAAAGCGAATATACCATGGAAAGTACCCGGTTTACCAATTCCCATTGAAAATATGATCTTGAGGTGAGTAACTATTTTCAATTAAGGAATACCTATCTGGTATTTTGGAATTAAGCAAACCAACCGCTTAAAACTATGTAAAATATATCTTTTGAATCAAAAGAAATGAATAAAAGATATTCAATTCATTTTTTCATTATATATTAACTGTTAAACATTTCAAATATGTGGACAAGCCCGATCAATTCTTTTCTTACTGACCTCACTTAAACTATATAATTATTATCATTGAACCAACTATTGTAATTCATTATATATTTACTATAATTAATAGATATGTAAAAATGAAAGCCGATTGGTGGACAAACACTGCACATTATAATCGTGAACGTATCCGTCGCGGTGCAACGGTTGATAAAACTGTATGCAAGAAAAATTTAGGACGTTTAACGCGGCTGTATTTGAAAGCCGAACAGGAACGACAGCATAATTATTTAAAAGACGGACCGTACATATCACCGGAAGAAGCAGTTGCAATTTACACAACCACGGTACATTGGTTAGAGGCACGTCATTTTGCCCCCATACCATTTCCACCGTTATCCTACAAACATGATACAAAATTATTGATATTGGCATTGGAACGTTTAAAGGAGGCGTACAGTGTAAAATCCCGATTAAATCAAAGTCAACGTGAGGAATTGGGCTTAATTGAACAGGCCTATGATAATCCACATGAAGCCTTATCCAGAATCAAACGTCATTTGTTAACACAACGCGCATTTAAAGAAGTAAACTGTTCAATTATTTATTTTAATAGAAAATATGTGTATCTGTAGTTTTTTATGTAATTTTGCTTAGGTTGGTATAGAATTTATGGATTTATATAGTCATTTAATACCAGTTTATGATGTTGAACCGTTAGAGAAAATAACCGATGCATATTTAGATCAATATTTATGGTATGAAGCGGATAAAAGACGTTTATTTCCGCCGTGGATAAAACCAAGTGATACTGAACCACCGCCGTTGTTGGTCTATAAATGGTGTCAGGGAATAAATAATTTACAAGATGTTTGGGAGGTGAACGAAGGCGAGTGTAATGTTTTGTTGGAATCACGTTTTGAAAAGCTGTATGAAAAAATTGATTTAACATTATTGAATCGTTTGTTACGTTTAATTGTTGATCATAATATTGCGGATTATATGACCGCAAAAAATAATGTAGTAATAAATTACAAAGATATGAATCATACAAATAGTTATGGTATAATACGTGGTTTACAATTTGCATCCTTCGTTGCCCAATATTATGGTTTGGTATTGGATTTATTGGTATTGGGTAAGTTTATCACTGCGGCTGTAATTGCATTTCTAATATGGGTTTTTGAATTTTGTTTGATTTTTTATTAATTTAAAGGTTTACAAAGAGCTAGTGAAGTTGCTGGACCCCCACAAATGCCAAATGATTTTCTAACATTTCAAGATACTGGCACTGAAACAAATCATCCAATACGACTGTATTGCCGTTATGTTGATCGTATACATTTATTCTTTCGATTCACAGCTGAAGAAGCAAGAGATTTAATACAACGATATTTGACAGAACATCCGGATCCAAATAATGAAAATATTGTCGGCTATAATAATAAAAAATGTTGGCCAAGAGACGCGCGAATGCGTTTAATGAAACATGATGTTAATTTGTATGTATTTTTATTTTTTTTGTTATTAATCTGTTAAATTTTTATGTTATTTTTAATTGGATTCTTCAGAGGACGTGCTGTATTTTGGGATATCAAAAATCGTTTACCACGTTCAGTAACAACAATTCAATGGGAAAATACATTTGTATCGGTTTATTCAAAAGATAATCCAAATTTGTTGTTTAATATGTCCGGTTTTGAATGTAGAATTTTACCAAAAGTAAGTACTAGCAAAAGAATATGCTTATTACCCAATTACATTTATCAAAAACGGTTCAAAAACTATCAAATAGTACTATTATTTAAAAATATAGTTAATAGTTTATATGTTCCCCTTTTTATAGTGTCGTACACAGCACGAAGAATTTACGCATCGTGATGGTGTTTGGAATTTACAAAATGAAGTGACAAAAGAACGAACTGCACAATGTTTTTTGCGTGTGGATGATGAATCGCTGGGGCGTTTTCATAATCGAGTACGACAAATACTGATGGCATCCGGTTCTACAACGTTTACGAAAATCGTTAACAAATGGAATACAGCGTTAATCGGTTTAATGACATATTTTCGGGAGGCTGTTGTTAATACCCAAGAGTTGCTAGATTTATTGGTAAAATGTGAAAATAAAATACAAACACGTATAAAAATTGGTTTAAATTCAAAAATGCCTTCGAGATTTCCACCGGTTGTTTTTTATACACCCAAAGAACTGGGTGGTTTGGGTATGTTGAGTATGGGTCATGTATTAATACCACAATCTGATTTACGATGGTCAAAACAAACGGATGTGGGTATAACACATTTTCGATCAGGTTCGTTAATTTATTTCCTTATTGTATTTATTAATTGTTTTTAATCGTACATATTTTTTTTAGGTATGTCCCATGATGAAGATCAATTGATACCGAATTTATATCGTTATATACAACCATGGGAATCTGAATTTATTGATTCACAGCGGGTGTGGGCAGAATATGCATTGAAGCGACAAGAAGCCAGTGCACAAAATCGTCGTTTAACACTAGAAGATTTAGAGGACAGTTGGGATCGTGGTATTCCACGGATAAATACATTGTTTCAAAAAGATCGTCATACATTGGCATATGATAAAGGCTGGCGGATACGAACCGAATTTAAACAATATCAGGTGTTAAAACAAAATCCATTTTGGTGGACGCATCAACGACATGATGGCAAATTATGGAATTTAAATAATTATCGTACCGATATGATACAGGCATTGGGCGGCGTGGAAGGTATACTAGAGCATACGTTATTCAAAGGTACATATTTTCCCACATGGGAAGGTTTATTTTGGGAAAAAGCATCAGGATTCGAAGAATCAATGAAATATAAAAAATTAACGAATGCGCAACGTTCCGGTTTAAATCAAATACCAAATCGGCGGTTTACATTGTGGTGGTCGCCTACCATAAATCGGGCCAATGTTTATGTTGGGTTTCAAGTCCAGTTAGATTTAACAGGTATATTCATGCATGGTAAAATACCAACATTAAAAATATCGTTGATACAGATATTTCGTGCTCATTTATGGCAAAAAATACATGAATCAATTGTTATGGATTTGTGTCAGGTATTCGATCAGGAATTGGATGCATTGGAAATTGAAACGGTACAAAAAGAAACGATTCATCCACGTAAATCATATAAAATGAATTCATCTTGTGCTGATATTTTATTATTTCCCGCATACAAATGGAATGTATCGAGGCCATCCTTGTTGGCCGACTCCAAAGATACAATGGACAATACAACAACACAAAAATATTGGTTAGATGTGCAATTACGTTGGGGTGATTATGATTCACATGATGTTGAACGATATGCACGTGCAAAATTTTTAGATTATACAACGGATAATATGTCAATATATCCATCACCAACGGGCGTGTTAATTTCCATTGATTTAGCTTATAATTTACATAGTGCATATGGTAATTGGTTTCCCGGTTGTAAGCCGTTGATACAACAGGCAATGGCTAAAATTATGAAAGCCAATCCAGCATTGTATGTGTTGCGTGAACGTATTCGTAAAGCATTACAGTTGTACAGTTCTGAACCAACTGAACCCTATTTATCATCACAAAATTATGGTGAATTATTTTCAAATCAAATCATATGGTTTGTTGACGATACAAATGTGTATCGTGTTACCATTCATAAAACCTTTGAGGGTAATTTGACAACGAAACCGATCAATGGTGCTATATTTATATTTAATCCTCGGACTGGTCAATTGTTTTTAAAAATCATTCATACATCTGTGTGGGCTGGACAAAAGCGATTGGGTCAATTGGCCAAATGGAAAACAGCCGAAGAAGTTGCGGCACTCATTCGTTCGTTGCCGGTCGAAGAACAACCAAAACAAATTATTGTAACACGTAAAGGGATGTTGGATCCTTTAGAAGTACATTTATTGGATTTTCCAAATATTGTAATAAAGGGATCGGAATTACAATTACCATTCCAGGCCTGCCTTAAAGTTGAGAAATTTGGTGATCTTATATTGAAAGCGACCGAACCACAAATGGTATTATTTAATTTGTATGATGATTGGTTGAAAACAATTTCGTCATATACAGCATTTTCTCGTTTAATATTAATTTTACGTGCATTGCATGTGAATACGGAAAGGACAAAAGTCATTTTGAAACCCGATAAAACTACAATAACCGAAGCTCATCATATATGGCCAACTTTAACCGATGAAGAATGGATAAAAGTTGAAGTGCAATTAAAAGATTTAATATTAGCTGATTACGGCAAAAAAAATAATGTAAATGTGGCTTCATTAACACAATCCGAAATACGTGATATAATATTGGGTATGGAAATATCAGCACCATCAGCACAACGTCAACAAATTGCTGAAATTGAAAAACAAACAAAAGAACAATCACAATTGACCGCCACTACTACACGAACAACAAATAAACATGGTGATGAAATTATAACCTCAACAACTTCCAATTATGAAACCCAAACCTTTAGTTCAAAAACAGAATGGCGTGTACGTGCCATTTCAGCCACAAATTTACATTTACGTACCAATAATATATATGTCAGTTCTGATGACATCAAAGAAACTGGGTATACATATATTTTACCAAAAAATGTATTGAAAAAATTTGTTACCATATCGGATTTACGGGCACAGGTAAATTTTATTATATTAATCGTAGAATTAAATTTTTGTACACTATTATTAGTTATATACATATTGTAAACTTATTGTTAGTTGATGCCTTTACTTGAAAAGTATCCACATGAGCATCAACAATTAAGCTTTATTTTGACTTTTTGGATCAAAAGAGAAGTTACTTGCGTATACGAATATTTACTATTACGCTTGATAACATTTGCAGCTGTGTCGCTACAATATACAAATCATATAAGAAACATATAATATTCAGTTAACCATTAATTAGTATTTATTTATCTATATCTAGATTGCTGGTTATTTGTATGGTGTAAGTCCACCGGATAATCCACAAGTAAAAGAGATACGTTGTATTGTGATGCCACCACAATGGGGTACCCACCAAACGATAAATTTACCAAATCAATTGCCATCCCATCAATATTTAAAAGATATGGAACCATTGGGCTGGATTCATACTCAACCAAATGAATTACCGCAATTATCACCGCAGGATATAACGACGCACGCGAAGATAATGTCTGAAAATCCAAATTGGGATGGTGAAAAAACTATTGTCATTACATGTTCATTTACACCGGGTTCATGTTCGTTGACCGCCTACAAATTAACACCGTCCGGTTTTGAATGGGGTTCAAAAAACACCGATAAAGGCAATAATCCAAAGGGTTATCTACCAAGTCATTATGAACGTGTACAAATGTTGTTATCAAATAAATTTTTAGGTTTCTTTATGATACCGGCACAAGGTAGTTGGAATTATAATTTTATGGGCGTACGACATGATCCAAATATGAAATATGAGTTACAATTATCCAATCCAAAAGAATTCTATCATGAAATTCATCGCCCATCGCATTTTCTATTGTTTTCGAATTTAGAAGATGGCAGTGATGGTAGCGGTGGTGCGGATCGTGAAGACGCATATGCTTAAAAGGTATTTTATTAGAATATGAATGTGTGTATGCACTGACCAAATAATTATTAAGTTGCTTTTATTATTATCAACATTTTTAGTGCTTATTTTTTTATTGAAATTTCAATGTTTAAAAGAAAAAATAAACGTTTTTTTTAAATCAATTTAAATATATTAATTTATACATATATTTAAGAATGAATTTAATATTGAAAAATATCAAAAAATGTTTTATAAATCAGATGAGCTGCTCTGGCGTGTTTTTTGGCAAAAACAGTGTAATATAAAATATAATAAAAGCATTACGTATTTTATACGCAATGAAAAATCATAAAAATTGACACGGCTTCGGCTGATGTTTGAACAAAGAATTAATCAAAACAACATATAGAGGGCGGTGGATTTCGTCATTTTGTGTGATAATAAAAATAAAAAACCAAATATTTTTAATTTTATTTCAATCGCACATATTTCATAATTAATTTCATATTTGTGTTGGTGTTAATGCTTTTGCTGATATATAGATTAATTTTGGTGTTGTTACTATATTTTGCTGTATGAATTGTTTTATTTTTTATATATATTGTTTTTTTTTAATTGGTTATTTAATTAATTATTCGCGTTTTAAGATATTAAGAAACATATGATGAATGTGTTTTGCAAATAAAGAAAGATTATTTAGTAAAATGCCGCGAATAAAATCGCGTACGCAATTGGAAATTTGTGGTGATTGTGGTGCTTCAGGTGAGTCAGTCTTCAGTCCATATAATATAGAGTCCAGAATTGTTTAATAAAGTATAAAAGCAAATTTTTGGATGCATTCATCAAAAGGAATATCGATTATTTTTTTTATCGATGGTGGATTAGGATTAACTTGTTGCCGATTTTAGTAAATCATCATACAAACAAATTGTATGTAATTTCTTTAGAACAGTTTAGAATATAAATAAAAGAACATCCCAAAAGGTTCAAGACTTCCAAATAAAAAGGAATGAAACACACCCACAATATATGATAATAATCTAATAAACAAATGAAAAGACATTATTCCTTTACGAAATTGAATAAAATATTCTAAAAACATTCTATGTTCCATATATCATTTTTTTTATAAATGTATTTTGGTTTTTGGATAGACAAAAAATTATTTATTTTTCTTTTTTACTGTTTTAATGGTTGCTAATTCTGATGCATATGCACGCAAAGTGGAATAGATTTTGGTCTATTGTTTTTATGATGATTATAGCTAAAATTTATTTATTTATATTTTATATAAAAATAATAAAATATAAAACAACCACAACCGTTTTTTACAAAAACTAATTTTGTTGTACATATAGGTATATTCTTTCTTTTTTTACTTCGTTTCATTCAATGTTTCTATTGAATATCACTATCTATATTGATCTACGTTATTATGATTTTATTGAAAAATGTAAAAATATTTATATGCAAAAATACAAAGAAGTAATGCCAATTTTGTGACATGTGAATATAACTATTTAAATATGTTATTTATTTATTTATTATACTTTTAGATCCATCATGGGCATCCATAAATCGCGGTATATTATTGTGCGCCGATTGTTGTTCAGTTCATCGAAGTTTAGGTCGTCATATATCCCAAGTGAAATCATTACGTCAAGGTAGTTGGTCAGCGTCCGTATTAAATTTTGTAAATTCATTAAATGCCAATGGGGCAAATGGCGTATGGGAACATTGTTTAATGGATTCTGTTGCACCGAAAAATTTACGACGTAAACCATTACCAAAAGATCCACTACATCCAATAAAATCCGATTTTATTCGTGTTAAACATGTAAATTTATCATTTGTATTAAAACCAAATATACTGCAATTAGAGGAAGATATAAATTGTAGTATTAGTAATGCTGGTGGTGCGGGTGGAAGTGTTGTGGGAAGTTTAGGTGGTGCTGGCGGTAATACAACCTCAATTTCTACAAATCATACAAATAGTACACTATTAAATTGTACCGGTTATGGTTATAATACAAATGCATCAACACTAAATAACGGAATAATTTTTGAAAATGAATTAAATAAAGAATTACATGCAAGCGTACGTACATCAAATTTAGAAACATCATTACGTTTGATTGTACAAGGAGCTGATCCAAATTATTATAATGATGTAAGTTCAATATTTTGTGATAATAAATACTTGAATTGCTATTCATCATTTTTAAAATGTATATAGGAAAAAGGTTCAACACCATTACATGTGGCAGTAAAATGTGGTCAAACGGGCCAAATTGAATTGTTATTGGTGTATGGCGCTAATATTTTAACAAAAGATGTCCATGGACATACATCCATAGATATTGCAAAAATTAATAAACAAAATACAATTGCAGAAAGATTAATTGAGGCAATATATGAGGTAACCGATCGTTTATGTTATTTCATTGGTAATCGTAAACCAGATCATAGTACTGGGAAACATATGATTTTACCAGAATCACATCATAAAGAAATCAGTGAGCAGCTAAAAATTGCCCGTGGTAAATTACAATTGATACCGAATAAAATGTTTGAAGAATTAGTTATGGATATCTATGATGAAGTTGATCGTCGTGAAATGGAAGCCAGTAAGTAATTACTTTATTTTAAATTTGCTCTTTGAAATATAAATAATGAAAATTAATGCAAATGTCGGCCTTCTGTTTATTAATACATATATTTTAGTTTGGGCTACCAGTGCATTAAATCCAGAAATTGGTGCTGTTCCATTTTTACCTACAAATCCACATTTAAGTGCTACACGAAATCAAGGGAGACAAAAATTAGCTAGATTTAGTCCAATTGAGTTTATCGGTTTGGTTACTGACGTATTAATTGATGCAAATCGTCGACAAAATATGGCAGCTCTATGTCCATTTGGTAAGCTCATTAATTGCAGTGTTTATTAACGTATAAAATAGTTTAATACATAATTAAATTAATTTGGCTCTACCCATTGTGTAGGGTATGATAAAATTGAAATTGCTTAAACATTATTTAGGTTACCTTATTAAATTTGTTTAAAAGTCATATAAGATCCATCAATCACCTTAATTAACAGAGCACTTAATTCTGTTTCAAAAAAGCTACATACATCGCTCATATTTTATATTAATTTTGTTTTATTCTATGTATATGAATTTTAATTAATTTTTTGTTTTATTGTTTATTGTTTGTTTTGTTGTATTTATTGTTGTCATTCCGGTGGTAATAGAATTATAATAGCTGTGTAGAAATGTAATAGTTCATTTTAAATCGTCGATGTTATAATTTGTTCATGAATGAAATTTGAAATTCTTCATGAATGAAGAGAACAAAATGAATAATTACTGATTATTTAAATTTTTTCCTAGAATTTGAATTTTCGTTTATTACTCTTTTCTATAGATTCACTATCATTGCAAAGTATAAATCAATATAAAAATCATCGTAATCGCGAATCAAATGTATCGGATGACGAACCATTATACGATGCTGTTGCATCCGATGATGATTATGCAGCTTTAGCAACACCAAATTCCCAACAGGTAAAATCAGTTATGATGAATAAAAAAATTAAAAATAATAGTATTGCTTGCATTTATATAAAAAATAAACACTTCTCTTTACCCCTAAATGAACTAAGACTTGTAATTTCTCGAACATGATATTAACAATAATAATAATATATGTTTTTTTATTGTTTTTTTCTCATATTAATTCTTAATAATAATTGATGGTGGTGGCGGTGGTGGTGGTTGGTATAAATATAATAAATTAATTATTAATAGCATTAAAAACGCACGCACAAAATTAATATACATGGTGTCCCAGTTGATATAGAACAAGCGCATACCACGTAATCCTGGGACTATTTCCAGCGAAAAATAGTCCCGCCGATTTACAGAGGGTTGAAAATGGACCTTCATTGAAAAATATACATTCAGTTATTAAGCGGTAACTTTTAAACTACTGAACCGAGCGTAATCAACGCGAAACGCACGAAATATATAAGTAATTGAATTACCTTTAATTTTGAATTAGAGAAAATTTTTGATATCTGCCTTCCGTTCGGAGATATTGACAATCAAAGTCAGAAAATTAAATTTTTTGTCGAATTTTTCAGAAAAATCGATTTTCCTCAAAATTTCACTCGATCCGGCTTCGTTATATATATATCGAGAACCTCTGGACCTACATAACTTTAACGTTTAATTAAAAGTAATTTAATGCTAATGCTAACAGTATATCTGATCGGTTTTTTCATATAACTCGGTAAAGGAACCGAATCGACCAAAATTTTTTAGAATGTTTTCGACTCCAAATGACCCATAGAATCTATAACTAGAATCTATAGAGTATTGTGGTCGGGATCTGGGACACCCTGTATATATATTATAAATATTTTAATATAAATGTTATCAAATATATATTATATAATAAAATGTTATGAAAATAATAAAATAATAATTAAATTAATCGGTGATGATATGATTTTTAATAGTATTATTTGTATTGTAGTTTATTTTTTAATTTTTAAATAATATATAAATAATATATATTCATTCTAATTATTTGTGAATATAGCATAAGCTTATTAAAAACTATATTATTTGAATAGATATTGTGCATGTTGCCGAGATGTGCTTTCTTGAATAGAAAATCTTTTGAGCATTTATTGACCAGTTTTTCATATTACTGTGATCTGATCTTTGATAATAAATTTCCAATAACTGTTTATACGCAATGGATACGCAATAGAAAAGACATATTCACAGGAATTGTTTCATAAATGCTTATGTTTTAATTAGTATTTTAAGTTTTTGATTGTTTTAATTGCATTGGTATTATTATTTTAATCTATTAATATTTATTTATTATTTCAATGGGTGTTTTTATTAAATGTCATCAACGTAATTTTATTAGGTGTTGATAAATAAAGGACCAATCAATTTGCCACCACAATCATTAATTGAAGTTGAAACATTACGTCGAAAATTAGAGGAATCATCTTATAAAATTGTTGAATTACAATCATTAGTTCAAAAATTATCACATGAAAATAATGAATTAAAATCACGTATTGAACCAACACCGCCGTCAGCGTCGTCCTCTATTACCGCTAAAACCCACACAATAGATATATTATCAGACGCCCCGTTGTAGGTTTTGATTTAATAAATTAACAACATTAATTATTAATTTACATATTTTGTTTGCTTTTTTTTCAGAAGAATTGATTTACAAACAAATAATAATAATGATGGAGCAATAATTAATCAACAACAGCAACCGCAAAGCTATGGTAAAAGACCGGTTAGTATGTTTGAACCACGAGAAGGTCTGTATAATGATTATCGAACACAACAAACAATACCGGAAAGTCGAACAACAACAAGTATGTATCAAATGGCTTTTGGAAGAGCAGTAGCATTAATACCACCACAAATTGGTAATGGTAGTAAACGGGCAGATTTTCATTTACCACAAATGGATGAAATTAAACGACGGACTGACTATGTTACACGTTGTATTCAAGAATTATGGATCGTTATGCAAGATATGACACCAAAAGATGCATTTATACCATGTTCGGATCGAATTCGTTTAGCTGTGGCAGATCTATCGGCTATATTTTCATCGGTAACCACTTTCACCATTTCTATGTTTGTATAAAATACTATTTGTTTTCTCCTTTTGATAATAGATTTTTTCTTCTTCTTTAAAGACCATCAACGATGATACAATAATAAATGCATTACAACAATTAAATCAAAATACAATTGATATTCATATGGAATGCACGTCATTACAACAATCACTATTGAATGATCAAGATACAGTCACAACGGATATTTATATGCAAGGGGTGCGAAATTGTGCTTATAACTTAGCTATGGCTACAAAAATGTTAGTAACACAATTTTCATAATCAAAACGGGATTGATTGTCTGATAGTGGTGGTGTAAGGATCAGTTTCCTTAATCCGTGTAGTCTCCCAAATATGTCAATCTGATAAAAGGCCCATATTAATTTCTTTTGTTATTCTATTCCACAAAAAAATGTCATCATCAATATACTCATTTATTAAATTATTGATGAAATATGAATGAATAATGAATAATACAAAAGTAACATTACATAAGACTGGATATTCCATAATAAAACAGAATAGAGATAAAATAAATTCAAAAAATAAACAAAATACAATTGCGGAACGAAAAAAGATTATATTCAATTTATAATAATTATTTAATTATACATAAAATTATTAATGCATTCAATTTTTTATTAATATTTCAGGTTATTTTTGATAATATAAATTTATTTGAAAATATAAAACACAAATGCTTGAAAAATATCAATATAAATCATAAATATTAAAAAATAATAATAATGATAATGATTACAAAAAAAAATATCAAAATATTCTTTATATAAATAGGGTTTGCGTTGCGGGGATGATGAAAACATAAAATCTGTTCACGTGGTGCGTGACTCACTGCCCCGGTTTGATTATCTTTAGGAATAAGGAAGTTATCGAACTTCCAACATCAGATTTTCAATCAATTATATCGGGCAAACTAATCACAATTTATATATGCCGTAGAGGTAAAAAATGTTCATTTTTGATCAATAAATCAACTGGCAAAAGTTTTTGAAAAAAGTCAAAAAAGTTGAAAAATCGGAAAATTTGGATTTTTTCAAGATAGAGATCTGGCCTTCTAGTATGTCTTGGAGGTATTAAATATACGAAACTTTTGTTCTACAACTTTTGGATTCCATTAGAAATACGCCCGGTAGAGTAAAATGAAATTTTTCGGAATTTTCCGGTGGATCGAACTTTGGACCACCACTGTACCGAAACCAACTGAGATATAATATCCCGGGTAGTTGCAAAAGATGTCACATATCCTCTATTATGATGGCTTGAAATCTTGAAATCCTAACTCATTGGGAACCTATTGGAACTAACCTTTGAAAAACACCGAAAATCGACGTTTTTCGAGGTTAATGGAAAATCCACAATTTTCATCGGATCCTTTTGGAACCAATTTCATTTGAAAGATCAATCCTTCTCCTTTCTAACGATATATAGAAATTTAAAATGAAGCAACTCCTTCCTATTGAAATAATTCACGGAATGGGGGTCTACTTGGGATTACCCAAATGTCAATCCAGCCTCCTGGCCAAACCAATGGGAGTATAATATCGGGTCTAATATCAATCGAAAGGTAATTAAATTCCCTATCGATCCATCGTGACCCCTAAGAATTTCCCAGAATAAAATCAAAAGTTATGGGGGTTTGAAAATGGGAAAATCGTGATTTTTAAGGCCAGGTCCTGGTGTCCCTGGACCATCTGAAAATCTCATACTTTTGGAAAATGTAGCTGAACTTGTCCTCTACCACCGAGTAAAATTTGGGATCGCTAGGACGACATGAACAAAATTTTTACAAGAGTTAACTCTTGTATTTTTCAGATCAAAATTTAGCAAAAAAAAGCAAAAATTAAACTTTTCCACCTTTTCGTTTCTGTTTATTTCTCATATCCCAGGCATTTGAATTACCCTCACACACTTGTTGTTCAGTTCAGGTGATGAAGACTTTCATATGAAAATCATTTGGTGTATTACCACAAAAATATATAAATTGGCTGGCTTCGCTACCAACTCGACCACAATCGCATGTAATATACGAATGGTTGTTTTTCATACACTTTATAAATACGAGTTTGAATTAACAAAAATTCACATTTAAAATATATTTTAAAATACATTTAAATTGGTTTTTGGCTTGGGAATTGAAAAAAGGTTTAATTTATTTCATAGGTTTTAAAATAAAATAAATATTTGGGAATCAATTTCTTTAAAAAGCAAAAATTTAACTTTTCCCTGTTTTTTTATTTTTCCTATTAGGAAATATCCCACAAATTTGAATGCCAAACACACACCGCTGGATTGATCGATTTCCATATGAAAATTACTTGATCTACATAAAAATATTATAGTCAATGATTTTCCCTAGAATGCCTGGCTTCGCTACCAACTCGACCACCGGATCACATAATATACGAATGGTTATTTTTCATTCCCTTTATAAAAATGCGAAATTTTGAGGCGTATCAAAGATTCATTATACAATTAAGGTGCTTTTTATTTAACATTTAGATGGTATTTAAATAAATAATAAAATATAATTTATTTATTTTCTTTTAATAAATTGTTTTATTTTAATTAAATAATTTTATTTATACATAAATTATTAAAATTACCCTAAACTTATTGATAAACTATCCAAAAAATATCCCAAATATCGAATTTACCATGGATTTAATCGATTTATCACGATTAAGATAAACAAAATGGTTTTTATTTTGCTAAACGATAAAAAGTTAACATTTATAAGTTTTCTTAATGCAAAAATATCGAATATTTTGAATAGATAAAAAAAACCTGGTTTCAATTTTGCTAAACCAATAAAAAGATAATATTTAGCAATTTATTTTACCAAAAAACCCTTTTAGATAAAAAAAAGTGGTTCAAATGTTGCTAAAAGATAACATTTATAAAGATTTATCTTTTTATCTAATGGTTCAAACCTGTGATAAATATTCCAAAATTTTAGGCCTCCAATCCGGCTGAAAATTTACAGGCTGCCCCTTGGAGGTCCCAGGAACGTTGTGTTAAAATATGGTAACGATCTGGCCGGCGGTTCCTGAGATATAACGAAAAAAAAATTAATTTTTTGAAAAACTCGCAAAATTTTTCGGGATTTTTTGCACAAAAATAATTTTTTCATACCTCCGATTGTTCTGAAAATTTACAAGCGATCCCTTGGCGATCCCCTTAACGTGCTGGCAAAGTTTGGTCATGATCCGGGCAGCGGTTCCTAAGATATAAAAAAAAAAATTATCAAAAAATTGGCCGCAAAACTCGCAAAAATTTTCGATCATTTTGAGCACAAAAATAATTTTTTCATACCTCCGATTGTTCTGAAAATTTACAAGCGATCCCTTGGCGATCCCCTTAACGTGCTGGTAAAGTTTGGGCATGATCCGGTCAGCGGTTCCTAAGACATAAAAAAAAAAAAAAATTATCAAAAAATTGGCCGCAAAACTCGCAAAAATTTTCGATCATTTTGAGCACAAAAATAATTTTTTCATACCTCCGATTGTTCTGAAAATTGACATGCAACCCCTTGGCGACCCCAGCAACGTGTTGTAAAAGTTTGGACAATTTCTGCCAGCTCGTTTCCGAATTATAACCTAAAAAAAAAAAAATGTTAAAAAAAACCTGTAAAATGTTTAAGGTTAAAATTCTCCAAAAATCAATCAACTTACCCTTCGGGGTCCTCAGAAACGTGTTAATAAAGGTTTGACCCATCCCTGTCAGCTAGTTAGAGATATTCAACCTTTTAAAACATTATCCAAAGAGCTGGCAGTAAAATTCTCACAATCTTTTGGGAAATTTTCAAACCAAAGCCACTTTTGAAGTGACAATAATGAACAAAGGAACCCTTGGGGGCCCCAGAAACGTGTAACGTAAACGTTTGGGCAGCTTCTGGCGGATGGTTATTAAGATACAGCCTAAAAATAAAGTTAAAAAACAATAAAATAAATAAAAAAAAAAAAAACCTAACCTTAAGTTTTGGGATTTTTTCCATTAAGTTTTCCTGTTCTTTCAATCAATTTAATCCAATAATTACACCATAGTATTGTGAATTATGTACCTCTTGTCGCTCCCCATTGTACGGTTGCTTTCCCGGAAACCACAATCATTTTAATTTGGAAGATTTCTTATGATCCAAAACCCCACGCCTTTTTCAATAATACTTTTTTTCATAACAAAATAAAAAAAGCAAAAAGAAAATGGCTGCTTTTGATAATAAATGCCTAATTTTTAGCACGCCATCTGCAAAAAGTATAGGCATTAAAATGAATTCTATTGAATTTTCCTGTGCTTGAATATAGTCTGCAGGTAAAATTCATAGTTGATGATGGAAATTTGTCATTTATTCAAATATGGCTGAAAATGTCATAGGACGCCATTATTAGTTTTTGTTTTTGTATTGTTTGTTTACCTTTTTTTTTCTCAATAAGTTATTTTTTTTTGTGTTGCTGATATGCTGTGGATAATGGATATCGATCGATTTGTTGCAGTTTGAAAACTATAAACGTATGCCTTCTAGTAATTATCTGTGAAAAACCTCCTGAAAGTCATTTTTTGGGATAAAAAAAGTGGTTTTTTGAGAATACCTTTGTAATGGTTAGAGATAGAAACACAGTATGTTCTACAAAAAGAAAGGTATTTAAAATAGCCAGCAAACCTCACTGCCCCGGTTTGATTATCTTTAGGAATAAGGAAGTTATCGAACTTCCAAAATTGGAAATAGCCCATTTTCCAGGTTCCACCAAATCGCTCCTGGACCAGATACATATCCCAGACTTTGCACAATCTTTAACCTATCCTTCATCTATAACATATCCAAATTTGAAGTAAATATCTCATCAGGAAGCTTCACAAATCCAATTTTCCTGCATCAATATTGGGAAAAATCGTAAAAATTTATTCATTTTGTATGAAACCGGCCAAAAAATGCAAAATGTTTTCAAGTTGAAAGTTTTGCATTTTTTTAACTTTTTCATGCAAATCATACATTTTTATATGGATTTTTTAAGGAAAATCTCATGATTCCAAAGGATCCAGGCGACGCCCGAGGATGCCCAGATACATAAAACGCTAGAGAATTTTATTACCAATCGATTTATTGCAGTTTGGAAACTATAAACTTATGCCTTCTAGTAATTATCTGTGAAAAACCTCCTGAAAGTCATTTTTTTGGGATAAAAAAAGTGGTTTTTTTGAGAATACCTTTGGAATGGTTAGAGATAGAAACATGGTATGTTTTGCAAAAAGAAAGGTATTTAAAATAGACAGCAAACCTCACTGCCCCGGTTTGATTATCTTTAGGAATAAGGAAGTTATCGAACTTCCAACATCAGATTTTCAATCAATTATATCGGGCAAACTAATCACAATTTATATATGCCGTAGAGGTAAAAAATGTTCATTTTTGATCAATAAATCAACTGGCAAAAGTTTTTGAAAAAAGTCAAAAAAGTTGAAAAATCGGAAAATTTGGATTTTTTCAAGATAGAGATCTGGCCTTCTAGTATGTCTTGGAGGTATTAAATATACGAAACTTTTGTTCTACAACTTTTGGATTCCATTAGAAATACGCCCGGTAGAGTAAAATGAAATTTTTCGGAATTTTCCGGTGGATCGAACTTTGGACCACCACTGTACCGAAACCAACTGAGATATAATATCCCGGGTAGTTGCAAAAGATGTCACATATCCTCTATTATGATGGCTTGAAATCTTGAAATCCTAACTCATTGGGAACCTATTGGAACTAACCTTTGAAAAACACCGAAAATCGACGTTTTTCGAGGTTAATGGAAAATCCACAATTTTCATCGGATCCTTTTGGAACCAATTTCATTTGAAAGATCAATCCTTCTCCTTTCTAACGATATATAGAAATTTAAAATGAAGCAACTCCTTCCTATTGAAATAATTCACGGAATGGGGGTCTACTTGGGATTACCCAAATGTCAATCCAGCCTCCTGGCCAAACCAATGGGAGTATAATATCGGGTCTAATATCAATCGAAAGGTAATTAAATTCCCTATCGATCCATCGTGACCCCTAAGAATTTCCCAGAATAAAATCAAAAGTTATGGGGGTTTGAAAATGGGAAAATCGTGATTTTTAAGGCCAGGTCCTGGTGTCCCTGGACCATCTGAAAATCTCATACTTTTGGAAAATGTAGCTGAACTTGTCCTCTACCACCGAGTAAAATTTGGGATCGCTAGGACGACATGAACAAAATTTTTACAAGAGTTAACTCTTGTATTTTTCAGATCAAAATTTAGCAAAAAAAAGCAAAAATTAAACTTTTCCACCTTTTCGTTTCTGTTTATTTCTCATATCCCAGGCATTTGAATTACCCTCACACACTTGTTGTTCAGTTCAGGTGATGAAGACTTTCATATGAAAATCATTTGGTGTATTACCACAAAAATATATAAATTGGCTGGCTTCGCTACCAACTCGACCACAATCGCATGTAATATACGAATGGTTGTTTTTCATACACTTTATAAATACGAGTTTGAATTAACAAAAATTCACATTTAAAATATATTTTAAAATACATTTAAATTGGTTTTTGGCTTGGGAATTGAAAAAAGGTTTAATTTATTTCATAGGTTTTAAAATAAAATAAATATTTGGGAATCAATTTCTTTAAAAAGCAAAAATTTAACTTTTCCCTGTTTTTTTATTTCTCCTATTAGGAAATATCCCACAAATTTGAATGCCAAACACACACCGCCGGATTGATCGATTTCCATATGAAAATTACTTGATCTACATAAAAATATTATCGTCAATGATTTTCCCTAGAATCCCTGGCTTCGCTACCAACTCGACCACCGGATCACAAAATATACGAATGGTTATTTTTCATTCCCTTTATAAAAATGCGAAATTTTGAGGCGTATCAAAGATTCATTATACAATTAAGGTGCTTTTTATTTAACATTTAGATGGTATTTAAATAAATAATAAAATATAATTTATTTATTTTCTTTTAATAAATTGTTTTATTTTAATTAAATAATTTTATTTATACATAAATTATTAAAATTACCCTAAACTTATTGATAAACTATCCAAAAAATATCCCAAATATCGAATTTACCATGGATTTAATCGATTTATCACGATTAAGATAAACAAAATGGTTTTTATTTTGCTAAACGATAAAAAGTTAACATTTATAAGTTTTCTTAATGCAAAAATATCGAATATTTTGAATAGATAAAAAAAACCTGGTTTCAATTTTGCTAAACCAATAAAAAGATAATATTTAGCAATTTATTTTACCAAAAAACCCTTTTAGATAAAAAAAAGTGGTTCAAATGTTGCTAAAAGATAACATTTATAAAGATTTATCTTTTTATCTAATGGTTCAAACCTGTGCTAAATATTCCAAAATTTTAGGCCTCCAATCCGGCTGAAAATTTACAGGCTGCCCCTTGGAGGTCCCAGGAACGTTGTGTTAAAATATGGTAACGATCTGGCCGGCGGTTCCTGAGATATAACGAAAAAAAAATTAATTTTTTGAAAAACTCGCAAAATTTTTCGGGATTTTTTGCACAAAAATAATTTTTTCATACCTCCGATTGTTCTGAAAATTTACAAGCGATCCCTTGGCGATCCCCTTAACGTGCTGGCAAAGTTTGGTCATGATCCGGGCAGCGGTTCCTAAGATATAAAAAAAAAAATTATCAAAAAATTGGCCGCAAAACTCGCAAAAATTTTCGATCATTTTGAGCACAAAAATAATTTTTTCATACCTCCGATTGTTCTGAAAATTTACAAGCGATCCCTTGGCGATCCCCTTAACGTGCTGGTAAAGTTTGGGCATGATCCGGTCAGCGGTTCCTAAGACATAAAAAAAAAAAAAAATTATCAAAAAATTGGCCGCAAAACTCGCAAAAATTTTCGATCATTTTGAGCACAAAAATAATTTTTTCATACCTCCGATTGTTCTGAAAATTGACATGCAACCCCTTGGCGACCCCAGCAACGTGTTGTAAAAGTTTGGACAATTTCTGCCAGCTCGTTTCCGAATTATAACCTAAAAAAAAAAAAATGTTAAAAAAAACCTGTAAAATGTTTAAGGTTAAAATTCTCCAAAAATCAATAAACTTACCCTTCGGGGTCCTCAGAAACGTGTTAATAAAGGTTTGACCCATCCCTGTCAGCTAGTTAAAGATATTCAACCTTTTAAAACATTATCCAAAGAGCTGGCAGTAAAATTCTCACAATCTTTTGGGAAATTTTCAAACCAAAGCCACTTTTGAAGTGACAATAATGAACAAAGGAACCCTTGGGGGCCCCAGAAACGTGTAACGTAAACGTTTGGGCAGCTTCTGGCGGATGGTTATTAAGATACAGCCTAAAAATAAAGTTAAAAAACAATAAAATAAATAAAAAAAAAAAAAACCTAACCTTAAGTTTTGGGATTTTTTCCATTAAGTTTTCCTGTTCTTTCAATCAATTTAATCCAATAATTACACCATAGTATTGTGAATTATGTACCTCTTGTCGCTCCCCATTGTACGGTTGCTTTCCCGGAAACCACAATCATTTTAATTTGGAAGATTTCTTATGATCCAAAACCCCACGCCTTTTTCAATAATACTTTTTTTCATAACAAAATAAAAAAAGCAAAAAGAAAATGGCTGCTTTTGATAATAAATGCCTAATTTTTAGCACGCCATCTGCAAAAAGTATAGGCATTAAAATGAATTCTATTGAATTTTCCTGTGCTTGAATATAGTCTGCAGGTAAAATTCATAGTTGATGATGGAAATTTGTCATTTATTCAAATATGGCTGAAAATGTCATAGGACGCCATTATTAGTTTTTGTTTTTGTATTGTTTGTTTACCTTTTTTTTTCTCAATAAGTTATTTTTTTTTGTGTTGCTGATATGCTGTGGATAATGGATATCGATCGATTTGTTGCAGTTTGAAAACTATAAACGTATGCCTTCTAGTAATTATCTGTGAAAAACCTCCTGAAAGTCATTTTTTGGGATAAAAAAAGTGGTTTTTTGAGAATACCTTTGTAATGGTTAGAGATAGAAACACAGTATGTTCTACAAAAAGAAAGGTATTTAAAATAGCCAGCAAACCTCACTGCCCCGGTTTGATTATCTTTAGGAATAAGGAAGTTATCGAACTTCCAAAATTGGAAATAGCCCATTTTCCAGGTTCCACCAAATCGCTCCTGGACCAGATACATATCCCAGACTTTGCACAATCTTTAACCTATCCTTCATCTATAACATATCCAAATTTGAAGTAAATATCTCATCAGGAAGCTTCACAAATCCAATTTTCCTGCATCAATATTGGGAAAAATCGTAAAAATTTATTCATTTTGTATGAAACCGGCCAAAAAATGCAAAATGTTTTCAAGTTGAAAGTTTTGCATTTTTTTAACTTTTTCATGCAAATCATACATTTTTATATGGATTTTTTAAGGAAAATCTCATGATTCCAAAGGATCCAGGCGACGCCCGAGGATGCCCAGATACATAAAACGCTAGAGAATTTTATTACCAATCGATTTATTGCAGTTTGGAAACTATAAACTTATGCCTTCTAGTAATTATCTGTGAAAAACCTCCTGAAAGTCATTTTTTTGGGATAAAAAAAGTGGTTTTTTTGAGAATACCTTTGGAATGGTTAGAGATAGAAACATGGTATGTTTTGCAAAAAGAAAGGTATTTAAAATAGACAGCAAACCTCACTGCCCCGGTTTGATTATCTTTAGGAATAAGGAAGTTATCGAACTTCCAACATCAGATTTTCAATCAATTATATCGGGCAAACTAATCACAATTTATATATGCCGTAGAGGTAAAAAATGTTCATTTTTGATCAATAAATCAACTGGCAAAAGTTTTTGAAAAAAGTCAAAAAAGTTGAAAAATCGGAAAATTTGGATTTTTTCAAGATAGAGATCTGGCCTTCTAGTATGTCTTGGAGGTATTAAATATACGAAACTTTTGTTCTACAACTTTTGGATTCCATTAGAAATACGCCCGGTAGAGTAAAATGAAATTTTTCGGAATTTTCCGGTGGATCGAACTTTGGACCACCACTGTACCGAAACCAACTGAGATATAATATCCCGGGTAGTTGCAAAAGATGTCACATATCCTCTATTATGATGGCTTGAAATCTTGAAATCCTAACTCATTGGGAACCTATTGGAACTAACCTTTGAAAAACACCGAAAATCGACGTTTTTCGAGGTTAATGGAAAATCCACAATTTTCATCGGATCCTTTTGGAACCAATTTCATTTGAAAGATCAATCCTTCTCCTTTCTAACGATATTTAGAAATTTAAAATGAAGCAACTCCTTCCTATTGAAATAATTCACGGAATGGGGGTCTACTTGGGATTACCCAAATTTCAATCCAGCCTCCTGGCCAAACCAATGGGAGTATAATATCGGGTTTAATATCAATCGAAAGGTAATTAAATTCCCTATCGATCCATCGTGACCCCTAAGAATTTTCCAGAATAAAATCAAAAGTTATGGGGGTTTGAAAATGGGAAAATCGTGATTTTTAAGGCCAGGTCCTGGTGTCCCTGGACCATCTGAAAATCTCATACTTTTGGAAAATGTAGCTGAACTTGTCCTCTACCACCGAGTAAAATTTGGGATCGCTAGGACGACATGAACAAAATTTTTACAAGAGTTAACTCTTGTATTTTTCAGATCAAAATTTAGCAAAAAAAAGCAAAAATTAAACTTTTCCACCTTTTCGTTTCTGTTTATTTCTCATATCCCAGGCATTTGAATTACCCTCACACACTTGTTGTTCAGTTCAGGTGATGAAGACTTTCATATGAAAATCATTTGGTGTATTACCACAAAAATATAAATTGGCTGGCTTCGCTACCAACTCGACCACAATCGCATGTAATATACGAATGGTTGTTTTTCATACACTTTATAAATACGAGTTTGAATTAACAAAAATTCACATTTAAAATATATTTTAAAATACATTTAAATTGGTTTTTGGCTTGGGAATTGAAAAAAGGTTTAATTTATTTCATAGGTTTTAAAATAAAATAAATATTTGGGAATCAATTTCTTTAAAAAGCAAAAATTTAACTTTTCCCTGTTTTTTTATTTCTCCTATTAGGAAATATCCCACAAATTTGAATGCCAAACACACACCGCTGGATTGATCGATTTCCATATGAAAATTACTTGATCTACATAAAAATATTATAGTCAATGATTTTCCCTAGAATGCCTGGCTTCGCTACCAACTCGACCACCGGATCACATAATATACGAATGGTTATTTTTCATTCACTTTATAAAAATGCGAAATTTTGAGGCGTATCAAAGATTCATTATACAATTAAGGTGCTTTTTATTTAACATTTAGATGGTATTTAAATAAATAATAAAATATAATTTATTTATTTTCTTTTAATAAATTGTTTTATTTTAATTAAATAATTTTATTTATACATAAATTATTAAAATTACCCTAAACTTATTGATAAACTATCCAAAAAATATCCCAAATATCGAATTTACCATGGATTTAATCGATTTATCACGATTAAGATAAACAAAATGGTTTTTATTTTGCTAAACGATAAAAAGTTAACATTTATAAGTTTTCTTAATGCAAAAATATCGAATATTTTGAATAGATAAAAAAAACCTGGTTTCAATTTTGCTAAACCAATAAAAAGATAATATTTAGCAATTTATTTTACCAAAAAACCCTTTTAGATAAAAAAAAGTGGTTCAAATGTTGCTAAAAGATAACATTTATAAAGATTTATCTTTTCATCTAATGGTTCAAATGTTGCTAAAAGATAACATTTATAAGTTTGATTTTTTTATCTAATGGTTCAAACCTGTGCTAAATATTCCAAAATTTTAGGCCTCCAATCCGGCTGAAAATTTACAGGCTGCCCCTTGGAGGTCCCAGGAACGTTGTGTTAAAATATGGTAACGATCTGGCCGGCGGTTCCTGAGATATAACGAAAAAAAAATTAATTTTTTGAAAAACTCGCAAAATTTTTCGGGATTTTTTGCACAAAAATAATTTTTTCATACCTCCGATTGTTCTGAAAATTTACAAGCGATCCCTTGGCGATCCCCTTAACGTGCTGGCAAAGTTTGGTCATGATCCGGGCAGCGGTTCCTAAGATATAAAAAAAAAATTATCAAAAAATTGGCCGCAAAACTCGCAAAAATTTTCGATCATTTTGAGCACAAAAATAATTTTTTCATACCTCCGATTGTTCTGAAAATTTACAAGCGATCCCTTGGCGATCCCCTTAACGTGCTGGTAAAGTTTGGGCATGATCCGGTCAGCGGTTCCTAAGACATAAAAAAAAAAAAAAATTATCAAAAAATTGGCCGCAAAACTCGCAAAAATTTTCGATCATTTTGAGCACAAAAATAATTTTTTCATACCTCCGATTGTTCTGAAAATTGACATGCAACCCCTTGGCGACCCCAGCAACGTGTTGTAAAAGTTTGGACAATTTCTGCCAGCTCGTTTCCGAATTATAACCTAAAAAAAAAATGTTAAAAAAAACCTGTAAAATGTTTAAGGTTAAAATTCTCCAAAAATCAATAAACTTACCCTTCGGGGTCCTCAGAAACGTGTTAATAAAGGTTTGACCCATCTCTGTCAGCTAGTTAGAGATATTCAACCTTTTAAAACATTATCCAAAGAGCTGGCAGTAAAATTCTCACAATCTTTTGGGAAATTTTCAAACCAAAGCCACTTTTGAAGTGACAATAATGAACAAAGGAACCCTTGGGGGCCCCAGAAACGTGTAACGTAAACGTTTGGGCAGCTTCTGGCAGATGGTTATTAAGATACAGCCTAAAAATAAAGTTAAAAAACAATAAAATAAATAAAAAAAAAAAAAACCTAACCTTAAGTTTTGGGATTTTTTCCATTAAGTTTTCCTGTTCTTTCAATCAATTTAATCTAATAATTACACCATAGTATTGTGAATTATGTACCTCTTGTCGCTCCCCATTGTACGGTTGCTTTCCCGGAAACCACAATCATTTTAATTTGGAAGATTTCTTATGATCCAAAACCCCACGCCTTTTTCAATAATACTTTTTTTCATAACAAAATAAAAAAAGCAAAAAGAAAATGGCTGCTTTTGATAATAAATGCCTAATTTTTAGCACGCCATCTGCAAAAAGTATAGGCATTAAAATGAATTCTATTGAATTTTCCTGTGCTTGAATATAGTCTGCAGGTAAAATTCATAGTTGATGATGGAAATTTGTCATTTATTCAAATATGGCTGAAAATGTCATAGGACGCCATTATTAGTTTTTGTTTTTGTATTGTTTGTTTACCTTTTTTTTTCTCAATAAGTTATTTTAGTTCACTCTGTGGCACAAGTGGTTATCGTGCAATACTGAAGAAATCTGACAAATTTCTAAAGTCGTGAGTTCGAATCCTACTTTGATAGGATTTGTATCACATACAGAGCCAAAACTATAATTTCCATATGGTCTAAGCTACCGAAGGAATATTAATAAATAAACAAACAAACAAAGTTATTTTTTTTTTGTGTTGCTGATATGCTGTGGATAATTATCAATTTATTCTTCTCATCAGATCTAAAAATGTTTTCCATCGTGACGTGATCCATCTGGTGTCACTGGTCCATCGGCTGGTAAATTTTCATTGGTATTTAACATATTTTCACTTGTGTCTTATTAAGTTTTAAGGGTATTAAAATCTATTCTCACCTTTTGCAGGTTCCTTCTAGTTATGGAAAGCTGCTGCTGCTAAGATTACGGCAATACCAATGAGGATGACCGCAGAATCCATTGGTGATTTCACCACATTAGCGCAATATTGCTAATTATATGCTGTTCTACGGCTATTCCAGCGAATAATGAAGGTGCTAATTTTGTGAACACATTCATAGCAGATCATTTATTCTTTTCGCAACATCGCAATCGCGGAATTTCGTTCTAAGCACAGCAATACAACGGCGATTGATGGTATTTCTGTTTCATCACATAGTTATCCGGGTGTCGGCCATCCAATCAATACTATGGGGAAGCTATTGTTCTGATCTAATTGATTGGTTTGCATATTTATATTAATAATTCACTTTATTGTGTAGATTTTGTAAAAACCTCATCTAAATAAATTAAAGAAACAAAACAAAAATATACGCATGTGTAAAAATCAATTTTTTCATAAGTGGGTACCCTTGCAAACTTTGGGAAATCTTTGTCGGGCCATAACTCAAAAACTAAGAGCTAAAACGTTCTGAAACCTATTTATTCGGATTCAGCATCCCTTAAAGCATAAGTATGCAAGTTTTCAGCCCGATAGCTCAAACTTAAAGTATTCGGCGAAAAATCCATTTTTTCATAAGGGGTTAGTATATCAAAACTTTGGGAAATCTTTGTCGGGCCATAACTTCACTACGAACCTCCAAAATACGAACGCTGCAATACACTTCGCCTCCACGTGAACAAGCTAATATACACGACTTCGGTGAGTCTCGGTTTCAACGTCAACATTAAAGGCTAGTTCACATATGAGGAACGAAACCCCGGTATGTAGTGGAAATTTAAAGAAAAACTTGAGATGATTCACACATGAGGGGATTTTGTGCGAACGTTTTTTTGTATGTAGTTGTTTTGCTATCGGTGATTTATCATCAAACACAAATTTATTTATATAAAAAAATTAATACTTTGATTGGGTTGGTGAAGTGAGGTGTAAAAAGTTAAAGTTAATTTAACTTTTGTAGTGTATAGGGTAAATACGCGCAGACAAATTTGTTGTTGTATTTTACATGTGAAAATAAAAACTCGCACCTCAACCCCTCATGTGTGAACCAGACTTCCCTCACCACATTTTTTTTGTATACATATAAACACTATCTGCGTATCCTGTTCTTCTCTCATTTACTCATTTAGGTGCTACACCCTACACGCTACAGTCTACACCAGTACACCATTTACAAACGTTTATGAACGCGAGGTAATTGGAAAAAGTAAAAGATATTTTAAAGATACAAAAAAGCGAAGCCAAATTAAAACGTTTGAAAACAAAGTGTAATAATAAACCACCAACTATCGTTGTTGAATGTTAGTGATAAAAAAATTAATTATTAATTAAAAATTAATTAATTATTAATTATAAATTTTTATTCGCATCGTGTTCAGTAATAAAATATATAAAAAATATAGAAGTACATACTAGGAAAATCAACAACAACATAAGTAATAAAAATTCTTCCAGATCGACGTTTCAAAAACTTCCCTAGGCCTAGTCCTCTACTACCCCAATAGCTAACCAACACAAAATACCCCAATCATATAATTTAAAGGCCAACGAAGTTTTATTTTTATTACCAAATACCAACCACTTGGTTAATTTGCATGCATTTCATTTATAACCGCGAAATCGATACAAAAGGAAAAATATGGATATGGAAAAACCTGTTAATCAACTCATAACAGATATCTATTTGTTGGATATTGATGATGATGCCATTATAATGACGAAAAAACTTAATCATTTGACGGAGGATTTTGTAGAAATTATTGAAAATGTTATGGATATTAAGTAAGTATATTATATTCTTTATTGGAATGGATTTTATTGTGTTCTTTTTTCTTCCCTATTCTTTCAATTGCAATAAATATCAATATATTTCTATATATCATCAAACAGAAGTGCATTAACGTTTGTATATGAATATGCATTAAAAGACGACGAAAAGTTCGCTAGAAATTTTGCATTATTATTTACATCCAAACAAATACTGGAATATAATGGAAATGTTATTAGACATGAATTATTAAGAGTATTACAAAATAATTATATGGGTAATTAAAAACAATATAAAATCAGTATAATATTTTCTATTCCATATGTATATTTGGTAACTATAAATTAATTTTTTTTTGTCCCCAATTTTTTTAGTTTATGCAAAAAAGACATTTATGATGACTATTCAGTTGGAAACAGGTGAATATTTAGAATTGCCATCGGATGATATTGAATATTATAATTCAATTACATTACTGGGTGAATGCTATAATCGTTTGCGGTCAAATAAAAATGTACCATACGAATTTATGGGTAATGCATTATTCGATTTAATGACAACTAAATTAAAATTAATATTGGAACTGTATACGAAAAAACCAACAGAAACCACTGTCGATGTACGATTTATTAAAGTTATATTGAATCAGGTAAGCTTTTCATTGTCATTTTTCATCCAACCCCAGTCCCTTATTTCAGACTACAAAAGATTTAAACCATAGAATTACCATTTTTATTTTTATTTTTATTTTTATTTCAGATTCTATTAAATGGGGCATTAGCAAAATCTGAACATAATGATCAAATTGAATTGTTATTTCAAATAATACGTCGATGTCTGATAAAAATTATTGCATTAACCGATATGATGAAAGCGTTCTTTATGATGACAATGGAATTATATTATAAAGATTTTAAAAGTTTAGGCAATGAAACGGAAGTATTTTATGCAAACTATTTATATGATTATGAACGAGAATTTAATCATTTGAAACAATATAAAATATCAACAAATATTGGCAATTTAAACCATATGCCGGCCATGACAACATCTACAATTTCGACTGAATTGGAAAATGAAATACCTCAATCAAATGAAAATGTTGTTGAAGAAATGAATTTAATTAAATTAAAAAAAGAAGTTGATGGATTTAAACGTGGTTTGAAAAAATATGTTTCCCATAATAAAGATGCTGATAGCAGCAGCAGCAGCAGCAGCAGCAGCGCTGATGGTAGTAATAGTAAAAAAGCAAATAAAATGTATTACCCTCAAAAGCCGTTAAAATTAACCGATCGTTTACGTTTTATACAACAAAATAATCAATGTTTAGATGCTAATAGTAATAATTGTAGCAATTTAAATTCCAATAATAATAATATTATTAGTGATGAAACTGAAATTGTGGATACAAACAATAAAAGTATCACTAATTGTAATAGAATTCATGTGCTAGAAAACAATGATATAATTTACAGTTCATCATCAATTGATGATGTTTCCAAAAATGATTGTTTGCATTCAAATTTAAAAAATAAAACAGATTGCGATGACAATGCTGAAGGTGGTTGTATAACAAATAATCGAATAACATTACCAAAAACAGATATTAATGATTATTATGTTATTAAAACTGTTGAGAATATCGTTAACAAAAATTATAATATTAGCAGTAATGAAAATGCAGGACAACAAAATATTTTGCTTAATAATCAAGAAATGAATATAGAAAATCAATTCATATATGAATATAAGAATAAAAATGATCATACAGAATTGGAGAGCTATGAAAATAAAAATGATATTCAATTGAATAATTCCATTAATGATAATAAGAAAAATTATACTGAAATAAATAGTACAAATAATAAACAACAGACTGATGATCATAATAAAGAGCACCAAGAAAAACTAAAATCAAGGCAATTTAGCACACTTTATTCGGATAGATTAACTCTCGAAGATAGACCAGAATATTATAGCAGTGATAATAGCGATAACAACTATAACACTGATCGGATGGATTATAAATCATTAACACTAAGAAATAAATTACCTCAATATAAAAAACAACATACAACACAACGATCATTTTCATCATCATCGATACCATCTCCATCAACATCAAAACCAAATGATCAACAAAAACGATTAAGTAATTCGAATAGAAATCATTATCAACAACAAAATGAACGAAAAAATTCAACGAATACACATCAAAATAATAGTAATAATAATAATAATCATGAGATTAATGTTTCTGAATTTAACTTTAATTATAATAATCGAAATTCAAATGGTCAAAATAACAACAATTTCAATAAAATTCCTAATGATAAACGAGGATATACAAAAAATAATAATAATAATCGAAAACATTTCCATATTAATGGAATACAAAATAATATAACAAATAATTATTATGATTATAATAGTGATACTATTAATAATCGTTCGACATCATTACAAAATAATTAACTTCATTCCTCATCATCTTTATCGCCGCCCCAACAATAGTAATCATTATCATCAGGTATCAGGTATAACAATAGCATATGCTTACCGTATGACTATAAAAAACGAAAGATAATACATGAAAACAATGAAATAAACTAAATATATGCATATATAGATGCATAAACTAAAAGAAATTAAATTATAAATAAAAAGCTTTATATAAAGAATAATCACATTACATTTTACTTAAAAAAGAATAATATTAAGAATGTGTATCACATAGTTTATTTTTAATTGTATAAGATAATCGGATATTAATTGTGTTTTTTTTTTATATTTGAAGAATAATTTAAAGAAAAGCATTTGATAATTGATGTACAAAATCATTTTTAATTAATTAATTTTGAAGTTTTTTTTATAATTTATATAATGGGAACTTAAATTGAATGCATAATTAATTTTAATTTAATAATAATCGAATAATTTAATTTAAGTAGCAGTTTTTATTTAATTCATTCATATATAGTTAACAGATTTTTTTTTGAATATCACTTTATTTTTTTAATAAGTAATAATAGAAAATTGTTACATTTAATTAAATTTTTTTTTAATTTTCTTTAACAATAAAATTTGGTTTAAAATTTTGTTTTTTAATTTTTTTATATAACATGATATAATTTATCGTGCAAGTATTAAATGATTTTGTTACGGGCTCACAGCAATATAGAATTCAGAGGAATACTGGACGCTCAATTCTAAAGCAAAGCATATCTAAATCTAAGGCATATTATATCCTATGTCCTGTTTTTCGGCTGATTATTACTAAAAAAAACATACAAAAACTGCGTAACTATGTAACTAGTACAAATCCAATGGATCATATGTTAACAAAAATAATACAAAATAAGATAATAAGTGAGTTTTAATATCAAAAAAAATATATGGTTATACACTTAAATAATTAAAACATTTTAAATTTGATTACAATCATAAAAAAAATATAAAACTTATTGTAGGACCCCCTTTGCAACCAAGGCGCAAGGCTGAAGGCGACACCCCATGCTCTTTAATTCCAAGTATATTAAAAAACCGTTCGGGTGCAAAGAGTTTTAAACATGTTATAATAATCATATTTTAAAAAATTAACAATTTAACATTTAAAACTTATGATTAGTTAGTATGATAAAACCACTTCTATATTATAGCTAAATTGTAAATTAATTTAAAAGTAATAAGGATAAATTCACCCGCTTAATATATAATAATTAAATTACAAAAATATTTATTAATGCCGGCATTAAACATTAAGTAATATGAATTTCAAGATCGTTTGGCGCAACAGTAGCAGAAGTCGTTGATAGTTGTAATCCCTTCATTCGATTATTTATATTTTTATCATTTATATCAATTCTATTATTATTATTCTTATTGATTGTTTGGAATTTAATTGATTTATTCCTTTCATTATTATTATTATTATTATTATGATTAGATTTTGTTTTACCCACTGTTGATGATGAAAATTTATTCGAATGTTTCTTAGAAGATTCTGATCCGGTGATCGATAGATTAGATGTTGAAGAAGAGAAAGTCGAAGTACCAACAGGTGTCTGATTTTTATTATTATTATTATTATTATTATTATTATTGCGTTGTGGTGTTGTTTTTCGCCTACAATTAATTTGGTTAATACTCGAATTTATAGATTTTTTACTAGAAATGTCAAATTTTGTTTGATTTTCCATAATCGGAGTGGTTTTATTATTCAATGTTTGTGGTATATCCATTGAATTATTTTGTATAAATTTTATACGTTCATTTAAACTTAATGGTTTATCAATTAATGCTAATTTGACTATCGATAATTCATTTTCATTACAGTTGGATTTTAAATGTAAGCTATTATTAATCATTGTTTTATTACAATTAATAATATCTGATTTTAATTGTTTTAAATTATGAAGTTCATTATTATTTTCATTAATATTATTATTATTATTATCGGTATTGTTAAAGTCATGACTAAGTACCTCCTCCATTTTTCCATTTTTAATTGTGTCATTTTTTTCATCACTATCATTATATGATTTATTACTAAATTTATTTTCATCACTGATGCATTTTTTATCCCTATTTTCATCATCAACATTATCGTTCTCGTCTACTTCATCCGTCATATGATAATAAGATAAATCATATAATCGTTTTTGATAGAAATTTTCAATTGCATTATTTAAATGTTGAAAATTATTACAATATAAATCGATGGCCTTTAAAATGTTCGCTTTACTGTCTTTTGTTAAATTATCAACTTTAATCAATAGACGGCGTAATTCAAAATAAATATTTTCAATGATCCTTTTATTATATTTCTTGATTAACGCTCCATTTAATGATAACTACAATTATGAAAAAATAATAAAAAATCGTATTAAATGCGTAGGAAAACGCATCATCCACTGTAAGCGATGATTTCGGACAAGCAACAAATAAACTAATATAAAAACAAAATATTACATTTATGATATGATTCCTAAAAACTTTTACCTGATTCAATATTAAATTGGTAAATTTTTCATCAACAATAAAATCACAATCCATTGAATGTTGTTCAATTAGCCAAATAACCTCCCTTGTTAGCAATTCTATTAAGGCATCATGCAATATAAATATCGGTTGATTTTCGATATTTCTTACTTTATTATAGTATTCCCCCAATAATATGATTGAATTATAAAATGAATCAACATTATGCTGTTTCAGCTCAACCGAATCTATATATTTTTGAATAAAAACACTTTATTAAGGATTGCACTCAACTGAACGGTGAGGTTACTTTTTTCGAAAAGAAATATTATATATATTATGGAAAAAAAAAAATTGCAACATTCCGATGAAGAATTGAAATGTATTGCGGGAGAATATATATAATTGATATAAAAAAAGCTTTCCGCGGTAACTAAACTAATTTGTGAATACTTACTTTTAAAATTAATCTGTAATATATCCAGCATTCTATTACGTATTTTAATATTTTTTAAATCGAAATGATTTTCCATTATTTTTGATGAAAATAAAAATGCCATTGTGTGTGCTTGTGTTGTCGAAGCTAAAGCACATTTATTAAAGTATTCCAAACAATATCTATACATATGGAATATACATGGATATAGTGGACCCATTATAAAATCCATACAAAAAAAACATGATTAACATTACGTGTTACTTAGAAGATACTTAATTTTAAAATGTGATGACATCATATTTTACCTTAATGTGTTATCATCATTTTTTACAATTTTTAGAAAATCATTAGCGGCTTTTTCAATAATTTCATTCGATAACTGAAATGGTCCATTTAATAATATCGACGATGCGGATAGGGTATTACTACTATATTCATTATAATTTTTTTCAAATTGTTCACAAAATAATTCTATTGTAAGTCGACTTTCCTGTAATACTACTTCTTCTTCTTCTAATCCTAATGAGGCAGATAATTCTACCGATGGATTTTGTTTTTGTAATGCCATTTATTATTTTTGGTTTCTGTAAAAGTAAATACAATAAAAATTTAAAATATTTAATCTCTATGGTTAATTGTTTTTCTCACTACCAAAAATGTGTGTGTAGTAACTGTAGGAATAAAAAAAAACTACAATTAAATAAGGATAAATAACACTTAAAATAAAAAAAATAAAATTAATAATTGTTTATCTTAATTCGTGTAATTAATAAACATTAAAGTTAATTAAAATTTAAAAACAAAAAAAAATAAACATTTGACATTTGACTACGCATTTGACAATGTTACCATGGGTTTGTTCATTGACTGACTCGAAGCGAAGAGTCGAAGCCACATCGTACATCGAATTCTTTTTTTTGACTAAGTTTCACATCTCTGTTTTTCTATTTTTTACTTATGTGCATAAGTTTTTAAATAAGGTCATATCACCTGATTTATAATGTGTAATTTTTGATATTTTACATGGAATTACAATAATAAAGTCTTAACGCTGCACATCGAATTTTAAAAATGAAAAAAAGATTCGCATTTGTTCATTGTATTGAGAACTGCCGAACTTTCTCTCTTATATCTATTGTTATACCGCAATCCATATGTTCTGCTTTACTGTCACTTTGAAGCTCAAGCTGAAGCTCGCATTCTGTTTTCAACTTTAGAGTTTAAATATTTATACAATTTTGTTTCCAATCGAAATAAAAAAAAAAACATTCGAAGGAATGTCAATAAACAAAGCACCCCCATAGAATAAATATATATACTATATCAATTGATATACCCCCACCCAACGAATCGAATAAAGAGTTTTAATGATATAAAGTAAAATTACGAAAAAACATTTTTTTCTAAAACATGAATAAAATAAAATTTTATATATATATCTATTTTCATACATTCTTATAAAAATGTGTATTCTGAATATTTTTTTTTAATCGTGTTTTATGTTTTATTATAAAAACAATAGGTGTTTATAAATACATTAAAAACAGTGCAATCGAGATAAGGTTTAAATCAAATTTTCCATTTCCATTTGTGTGGATGTCAGGCTGTTAAAAGTATAAAAGTAATAAATGTATAAAAAAGTTTTCATTTCAATAGCTCTTCAATTCCCAAATTGTACTTTGGACAAACGGTTCAGGAACTATATAATGTGATGGTTTTTTTCGTAAATATTCAAGTAAGTTTATTCATTAGTTTTATCAAATAATTTATATTTATTTCCAGTCTAATACCCAAGTTTATTACTTTGTTTTTTCTGTGCGTTTACGCACACGCGTTGTGAAATTTTCAGAATTTCGCATCGTTGTTCGCTCGTCTCGTATGATGTTTCGCTTCGCATCAGCAAAATGGTTTTTTTGTTTTTCGTCATTTCGTGTTCGTGTATATGAAAAACAACACACAACAAAAATACACACAAAAGGGTAGAACTAAAAAGCATTAATTTTTTTGTAAGGTTTTAATTTAAATTATATACAGATATATTCATATACAGATGCTTATATATTCATTTCATTTCTTTTGTTTAAATTTGCATTTTAATTATTTATTATAATTACATTTTGTGAATTTGAAATTTGTATTGTTGGCGCTTTCGTTAATTTAATTAAAATAATCATTGTTCATCATCAACAGTCATCAAAAAAAAAAAAATAGACAAAATAACACCAAAAACAAAATTCGTCACATTTCATCATTCTATCTGCCTTTTTGACACAAAAAAAAAAAATACCTTACATGTGGATAAAAAAAATTCTGTTTTAATATAAATAAATTTAAATGAAGTAATTACAAAGTAAAATTACTTAATATGTAACGTGATTTAAATTGATTTTTTTATTTAAAAAATAGATTATTAATTTTGGGTGATTTTTCCTTAAATTGTATTGTGTTTTGCAAACTAAACAAAATAAATCAAAAAAAATAATTTTGTTGTGTGTAAATTCTATTTCATTATTGTTTCTTAATAATTTGTAAGTATACAGTTACAGTATACAGTTTTTTGTTTAATCAATTAGGATTAATTACTGTTTTTTTAAAGGAATGCATAAATGGTGACATCTTAAAACTTTACCGTTCATGTTTATTTTTTTATAGTTTTGTGCTGGAAAACAACAAAGTTCAAACTTTTTCCAATTGCACAAATTTTACATAATTATGGAAACCGAAATTTCAAGTGGGAATTGCCCAACTTTTGCCAATAATTGAATTCATTTGAATAATGGAATATATTACAGTTATAAACGTTTAACGAAAACTACCCATTATTAAAATAACAGACAAGGTCAAACGATTAATTGAATTGCAGAATAGGTAGTCATTTATAAATTAACAACTTTTGGCTATTTGCAGATACTATAACAGAAATATCTATGACAAGTTTTAATTATAACTATGATGATTGTATATAAAACAGGATTTGATGACATCATCCTCATCATTACAATATAGTAGTTTTACTCATACACAATTTCTGGTTCGATACCAAAATTATATCGTCCTATTTTGTACAATAAAATTAAATTAACAATATTTCACCGTATTAATTTGATTAAATTAAAGACATTTCTTCTATTTGTTTATATTAATTTATGTCTATCAACAATTGTGGTTAGAACCATTGAAAATATATAAAATATTAATATAACCTGTTTCGCTATAATTTCGTAGGTGAAAGTGAAAAATTGTCGAATATTATCAATCAAAAATCGGTTTCTTATTTCTTTAATTTTTTCTTATGGATTATAACAGAACATCAACTTAATTGTATTTCATTTAACAAAAAATAATTAATTTTTATTATATTTATAACAGAATGCCGATACAGGCGCCCCAATGGACAGAATTTCTGTCTTGTCCAGTATGCTGTAATGAATTTGCATCAATATTACGTCTACCGATTAGTTTAGGATGTGGTCATACAATATGTAAAACATGTTTAACAACGTTACATAAAAAACAATGTCCATTCGATCAGGTAATTTTTAATATTTTCTTATGATTATGATCAAATAGAACACTTTCTAATATATGAACTAATATAGACTTCAATAACAACGGATTTACCAATAAATTATGCCCTATTACAATTGGTAACTAATGGAATATCAGTATCGAAAGAAATCATATCTTTAAATGTACAAAATTTAAATAAAGATGATTTACAATGTTATACTATTGCTAAAAGATGTATTGAAGAATTAGCATTGTATCTAAAACCATTTTCCAATGGTAATATTAATAATAATAATGGTTCTAGTGGTGGTAGTTGTTCGACCTTATTATCACGACCAATGCAACGAAAATTGGTAACACTCGTTAATTGTCAATTGATTGAAGATGAGGGACGTTCACGAGCATTACGTGCCGCTCGCTCACTGGGCGAACGAACTGTGACCGAATTAATATTACAACATCAAAATCCACAACAATTAAGCGCAAATTTATGGGCAGCTGTACGCGCCAGAGGTTGTCAATTTTTAGGTCCCGCTATGCAAGAAGAAGTACTTAAATTAGTATTGCTTGCATTAGAAGACGGTTCAGCATTGTCCCGTAAAGTATTGGTTATGTTTGTTGTACAACGTTTGGAACCACATTTTCCACAAGCATCCAAAACAAGTATTGGCCATGTTGTTCAATTATTATACCGTGCTAGTTGTTTTAAGGTGTCAAAACGTGAAGGTGATTCATCGCTAATGCAATTAAAAGAAGAATTTCGTACATATGAGGCCCTGAGACGCGAACATGATGCACAAATTGTACAAATAGCAACTGAAGCCGGTTTACGTATAGCACCGGATCAATGGTCAGCATTATTATACGGTGATACCGGACACAAATCACATATGCAAAGTATCATTGATAAATTACAAACACCACAATCGTTTGCACAATCTGTACAAGAACTAGTTATTGCATTACAACGTACTGGTGATCCAGCAAATTTGGCCAGTTTGCGTTCGCATTTAAAACATTTAGCTAATATTGATTTAATGAATATAGAAACAACAGTTCCACCGACATGGCAAGAAGTTGCCACTTCATTGAATGCTGTTGATCGTGTCGTAATCGGGCTTGTTGATTTCGTACAACATCATGGTAATAGAAAATTACCAGATACCAATTGTGGCGCTGGTGGTGGCAGTGGTATCAATAGTTTGAGCAACCATGTGATACATAATGGGAATCACAATATTAATAATACCAAATATAAAATAAATATGTGCCGTGATTTAACAATGCGTACGATTTGTCCGCGAGGTGCAAATTGTACATTTGCTCATTCCGAAGAGGAATTAGAAAAATATCGAACAAAAAATCGTAAAATACATTCAACTACACCAATAATTTCTCAACCAATATTGTCACCATCCAAAGCACAATTAAATACGACGAATAATATATCGAGTAACAGCAGTGGTGACACCGTTGATTATCAAAGTGATTACAGTTTAAATACATCATCATCATCTTTATCTTCACGGACATTTGTACATGCATCACAAGAAACTGATTTATCACCAATACGATTTTCAAATGAAAATCTATTAGGTATGGTACAACAACAACATCATCTACAAAATTCTGCAAATACATCACAAATTCAGCATCTTCATAATATGAATTCAACCACAACAATAGTCAGCCCAACAATGCAACTGTTTAATAGTAAACAGAAATCTACAGAATTGTCACCTCAATTTCGTCATCAACAACCACAACAACAACAGCAGCGGCCAGTCAATAAATTTCCAATCATGTCGAATCGTTCACTTTATGACCAATATCATAGTGGAAATGGTCTTGAAAATATATCTAGTAACACTAACAATTATCTACAAATGTCATCAAACGGTTCATTATTGAATACATGTGTGAATGTAATACGTACTGAACCTCAACAACCACCACCACCACCACCACCACCTCCACCCCCGCCTCCTCCACCCCCATCAGTAAGAAAATTTGAAAATTCCCAAACATCCTCACCATTACTTTTTCAATATCCATCATCACAATCAAATACTTACAGTTCAGATTTATATAATATTAATTCATTCCAATCTTTATCACCTGCAAATATAATAAATCAACAATCTTCATCGTCGCTTTCACCTTCATCTTCGTCGACGAATACCTATCAATTGCAACAGCAGAGACAAACATATCCACCGAGTGACAATAAAAATAATATGAAAATACATCATCATATTACGAATAACAATCAACAACAGCAACCACAACATCGTATACAAAATCAACATCATTCTAATCCTCATCAACAGCAGCAGCATCATCCATTTGTTCGCACGAATGAAAGATTACGTCAATCAAATAATGCTTGGAAACAAAATGGACCATCAACAATATTAAATGCACAACAACAGCAACAGTATTCAAAATATTTGAATCAATCAATTCGTTCTCAATGTTCTATCAATCAATCACAAATGCTACCAGCAAACACTGAAGATGATATATTGAATGACTTGGGAACATTCCAACAATATCATAATAATTATATAAATAAATTATATAAAGAAAATCGACATCACAATGCCAATAATTCATCAAAATCGAATAATAATCATAACGAATTAAATTGTTGGATAACAACAGAAAGAAGAATGGCATCCAATGCCAATTATCAACAAAATGATTCAAATAATAATATTAATGATAATAATCATAAAAATGATACTATAAAAAATAATAATAATAATAATAATAATAATGATGATGATGGTAGTGATAGTGATAATGATAATAGTAATAATAATAATTGTAATAATAATAATAATAGTAATAATAATATGCTAATTAACCGACAACAACGTCAACAGCATCAACAATCACGTAATAATACATTTATTCGATCTGATTCAATATTAACAGCTGATGATGATTGTGTACCATTTGATATACAAATAACATCAAATAAATTTGGACCAATATCACGTATGTCTACAAAATTACCATCATCATCGTCGTCGTCGTCGTCGTCGTCAACAACAACGTTCACACCCATACAATCATCTTCGTCTGCCACAATGTCAAATGTAACGATTAACGATAATTCAATGACTGATCATTTAAATACATTATTTTCCGATTCATTGTTACGTACAAATGCAAATAAATTTAATCAGGAATTACTCTTTAATGATATTACTAACATTAATTCACAACAATTGAAACAAAATGTAGGTTCACAATCATCACCATTGTATACTAAACAGCATATAATTGATAATAAAAATGTAATGTTGACAACAAATTGCAATAATAATAATAATAATAATTATTATAATAATATTGTATCACCAGCACCGTCATCATCTTGTTCATCATCATTATCACCATCGTCTAGTAATATGGAAACATCATCAACTCGTAATTATGATCAACAATCACCACCAACTTTATCATTATCATTGGCAGCATCGTCAATATCAACCATTAATTATAATCATCATCAGCCTCAAGAATTACACGATCAATCAAAAGATAATTTAATAAATAATAATAGTAACAATGTAGAAAATAGCGATGGTGGAATAAATGATATTGGATTAATTACAGTAAAACGACGTCATTACCAACATAATAATCATTCAAGATATCCCGCAACGTTAAATATCAAATTTGATGATAAATCGCAACCGAATGAACGTGATCGTATTATTCCAAATAATTTGAATAATAAAAATAAATATGAATCTGTAACTAAGTGTAACAACTTACCATCAATGAATATCAAAGAAAAACAAACAAATTTATCATCAACAAACAACGAACATTTTGTTGTGAAACAACAACCAAAACACATTTTATTTGATAATGAACAGGTAATATCTTTATATAAAACAGTTTCATAAGTGCGAACAAAAATAATTTTATAATTTTCTTAATTTGTATTCCGACAGTTAAAAATTCAACAGTTTATACAATCACCACTGAATGAAATAATAACACCAATTATAACAACGACTCAACCATCAACCGTGGCTGGAATCGTAACATCTTCATCTCCCTTATCTTCAACAGTCAAGTCAACATCATCTTCATGGAATATTACTAATAATAATAATAATAATAATGACAATAAAAGTAATTCTTCAATGGATGTGTTTAATTCTAAAACATTACCGACAACTACCACCAGTTTGGCGGTATCGGTGCCATCTGACATTTTTATTGATAATAATAAAATGCGTGAATTAGAATTACGTTTACAATCGGAATTGGAAGAGCATGACTAAAAAGGGATTGTTATATTGTGGGTGTGTGTGTGTGCGTGTTTTGTGTTAGATGCCAGGTCGGAGATTTGACCAAGAATGACCAAGACAAAAGGTTAGGTTGGAATTAAATTAAAGTTGGAAGTTTTGAAGTAGTAAGAGTAGCAGAGATCATTATTAATTTCTATTTTTCTTGTTTTTTTTTGTTTTTTAAGTGTTTATGGCTCTTGTTTTCATTATACCGTTAATTTTTCATTATTGTTTTTTTTTTTTTGGTGAAATTTCTGTTACAGTTTTTATATGATTTGACATAATTATTATTTTAGAGTTAGACTATAGTTAGTTTTCATAATTTCGGTTAATAAGTATAATTTTAAAAAAAAAGAAATATTAATATTTAATAAAATTATCAATTTTTTTTTTTTATTTTTATTTTAAGTTGCATAATTTTCATTTTCATTTTTTTGAATTTAGAATAATTATACTACTAATTTTCTATTAAAAAAAAACACAAAAATAAATGAGGAACTAAATCAAATAAAATGAATAAAAAAAAATGCTATAAAATGAAAAATATTCATTATTAAGGGTTTAAAAAAAAAAAAACGTACATATTTTTTTTTTTTACAATTTAAATATTAAAATGACCTGCAATACAAAAATATTTTTCAATGATAAATTTTCTATATATATATATATATATATGTATATATATATATAGATTCTATAATGAAAAGATGATCATCATTGAAGAAATATTATTTAAAAATGAAATTAAAATTATATGAATCGCTTTCGCAATTCAAAAATAAACTTCTCTCAAACAAAACATAAAGTTGATCTTTAAAAATTATTAATAAATTAATTATTGACAAAAGAAAACATAAAAAAGTACTATGAATTAATATCATAATTTTAAATAAATAATATTTATATTTAAAAAATAAATGTATTGTAACATTTAATAAATTTCTATGAAATTGTATGCGTGATTTATATTATAATTATCTCGTTTAATTTATTAAATTTAATATACTAAAAAAAAAATGTGATTAGTGAAAAAACAAAAAGAAAAAATTAGTTCCTCATTTATTTTTATTTTTTTTTTTGTTTGCGTTTTACGCTTAACAAATGAATAAAAAAAAATGAATAGTTAAATTCATATTTTTACTGAATTTTTTCTATAACACAGACATTTTATATTTATTTATTTATAAAATAATAATAACTTGTTGTTTTTTTTTTTTTTTTTATTATGATTTAAAACAAAAAGAACAAAAGAGTACTAAAAATTATCGAAAAACTGTAATTACAAATAATAATGTAAATATAAATTATATATTAAATAAGCAAAATATATAAATTATTTTTATTTATGTGAAATGTATATGTGCCTGTGCAAGTTGTTATTGTACAGTGCATGAACAACAGTGTGTTATATAATTAGTAAAACATGTATGAATAGATATATATATATATATATAAAAATCACATACATGCAGTTTTACCCCAGCGTAATTTTTATAAAATTAATTAATTACACAATACAAAACAATAAAAAACAATCGTTTCTATATGTGTTACAATTTATAAAAGGAATAACATATATATTTATATTTATATTTATATTAGTAAAATATTATTTAATTTTAATGATAGCAATTTTATTTAATGAATTTTTTTCTTTATTTTTATTTATTGTATCAATATTTTTTTATTTTTTCAGATTTATAAAAAAAAAATTAATGCATATATAACTCTTTTTTTTTTTTTATTGTATTATTTATTTGAATACAATTCTAAAATATTAAAACAAAAAAAAAAAAAGCAGAAACAGAAACAAATGCAAGTAAATTAAAACAAAGTTAACATTAAATCTATATATTAATAAAAAAAAAATGTATAATATATATTATATACATTATTTTATTGAATAATAAATAATAAAATAATTAAACATTAATTTCAAATATTGTATATATATATATATATATATATTTCTATATAAGAAATATTTATATATTTGAAATAATTTATTTAGAATCAAAACAAAAAAGAAGAAAAAATTTAAAAAAATTACTATATATTTCTATAAACCAAGCAATTAATTAGCAAAGTTGATTATAAATAACGCGTAAAAATGAAATGAAAACCAATAATCCAACAAATTTCCTTCTTTAAAATGATTACACACCACAAAAAACACCTTAATTTAGTTTAATAGTAACAAAAAAACCAAAAAACCAAAAATTCAATAGACAATTTGAAACAAAAAAAAAAAAAGAAATGAATTTTTCGAACAATACATTGTGGTTAACATTTTATCCATGTAAAAAATCCTGTAAGTAGTTTTGGAATACTCGAATTGTTTAGAAATTTCAATCTCTACTATATATATATATATATATATATATATATATATATATATATATATATATATTTTAAAGACGATAATTTACCGATAAAACCATTTGGATAACAACATCATTTTTAATATAAGTTTTTATCGTTTTATCGGGTTAAACTCGAAGCTTCCATGTGTCATGTCCGTTCATGTCCCCCCCCCCAGCTCTCTGTTGTACAAATGTTGGAAATGTTTTCAATTTGTGTCTCCTCCTATAACTGAAAAATTTTTAAAGTTATGTATACTAGAAATTTTTTCAAGCAGAGTAGTTTGATTTTCTTTATTCATTACATTACATTATTGCTGCTTAAGCGATAGTTCTGTGTGTTTATTATATATATATATATATATATATATATATATATATATTTATAAATATAATATAGAGTATTGGTGCTCAATGAAGAAATATTGAAAAATCATACTTTTACTAATAACATATATGTATCTCTTCTATATTAAAAATTAATATTAAATTTTAAACAAAGTTAAACAAAAATAATATAGATGAATTCTTTGACCTGATTAACATTAACATTATTGGGTCCATATGGAATATATATATAGAATTATATCTATTAATAAAATACTTAAAAAGTATCTATTACAAGTGAATATATATATATTTTCTTGCTTTTTTTTTTTAAAAAACTATATATGTCGTAAATGAAATAAAAAATTATATTAAAATAAAAAAATAATTCTATTTAAGATTTATAAATCAACAACATTACTCTATATATTTTACCTGTTGTAAACCAATAATTTTATAAACACATTTTAAGAGTAGAAAGAAATTTATTTAAAAAAAAATTTATAAACGTTTAATTATAGATTAGATTAATGAAAAGAAGTTATTGAAAATAATATACTACAATATAAAAAAAACAAAAAAAATTAATCAACGCCTTAAAAAGTAAAATAAAAAAAAAAAAACCCCGTTTTTATTGTTTTGTTTTTTTTATTTTAAATAATTAAATTTTAACTATCGCATAATTTTCTTCTTTTTTTTTTTTTGATTTGTTTTCGTATTGTTTTAAATATCAAATTATAAGCAAAAAATAACAAAAATTATCTTTCATATCAGTTATATAGAGTAGAAATTTTGATTTTTAGTTATATTTAAATGAATAAAAATAGTTTTTGTATTTATTTTTTTTTTAAATAATCATATGGTAATTATTAAATTCAACCAAATAATAATAAAAAAAAGAAAAAATTATGTGAATGATGTTAATTAATAAAATACCAACAACAAATAATATCAATATATTTAACAAGTAAACAAAAAAATAAATAAAAACGAGGAAAATAATAGACTTTTTTTTTCAAAATTGTGATGTGAAATTTCGAGTTAACAACTATAAAAATAAAAAATTAAAATAATAAAAAAAAACAACTTCAGTTTCATGGAGTGGTGTTATTTAATACTAATAATAATAATAATAAAAGAATGAGAAAAACAAAACAATATAACAAAATCATCTTTAATATATATATATATATATATCAAATTAATTGTATTAAAAAAGAATGGTAATATATATATATATATATTATTTATAAATCATGAAAATAAAATAAAAATATTTATGTGATGCAAACAAAAAGAAAAATAAGAGAATATAATATCTAATAACATAATTTAAAACGTAAAAAATAAGTTAACATTTTTTTAGGAGTGTCTTTGGCTGTTTTTTTTTTTTTTTTTTTTTTTTTGTAATATAGTATTTATATTAATAATTATTAAATAAAAAATTATTTAAACTGAGTATTAAAAATTAAAGAATAATAAATTATTTAATAAATAATGTAACAAAAATATATAAATTTAAAAATAATAAACAAAAAACCATCTATACAATACTATATTTATTTTGATAAAACAATAATATGATTATTAAATGATTATATATACGACTCACCCTTTCGTTTGATGCTGCCCAAATAGATAGTTTATATTCATCAAAACATAATCCGCTAACATGTTAATGTTAATTTTGTTCATGTTAATGTTAAAAAAGGGGTTAGTATAGCAAAACGGGGTAGTAAGGGCTAAAACGTTCTGAAACCTATTTATTCGGATTTAGCATCCCTTAAAGCATAAGTATGCAAGTTTTCAGCCCGATAGCTCAAACTTAAAGTATTCGGTGAAAAATCCATATTTTCATAAGGGGTTAGTATAGCAAAACTTTGGGAAATCTTTGTCGGGCTATAACTCAAAAACTAAAAGCTCAAACGTTCTGAAACCTATTTATTCGGATTCAGCATCCCTTAAAACATAAGTATGCAAGTTTTCAGCCCGATAGCTCAAACTTAAAGTATTCGGTGAAAAATCCATATTTTCATAAGGGGTTAGTATAGCAAAACTTTGGGAAATCTCTGTCGGGCTATAACTCAAAAACTAAGAGCTCAAACGTTCTGAAACCTATTTATTCGGATTCAGCATCCCTTAAAGCATAAGTATGCAAGTTTTCAGCCCGATAGCTCAAACTTAAAGTATTCGGTGAAAAATCCATATTTTCATAAGGGGTTAGTATAGCAAAACTTTGGGAAATCTTTGTCGGGCTATAACTCAAAAACTAAGAGCTCAAACGTTCTGAAACCTATTTATTCGGATTCAGCATCCCTTAAAGCATAAGTATGCAAGTTTTCAGCCCGATAGCTCAAACTTAAAGTATTCGGTGAAAAATCCATATTTTCATAAGGGGTTAGTATAGCAAAACTTTGGGAAATCTTTGTCGGGCCATAACTCAAAAACTAAGGGCTAAAACGTTCTGAAACCTATTTATTCGGATTTAGCATCCCTTAAAGCATAAGTATGCAAGTTTTCAGCCCGATAGCTCAAACTTAAAGTATTCGGTGAAAAATCCATATTTTCATAAGGGGTTAGTATAGCAAAACTTTGGGAAATCTTTGTCGGGCCATAACTCAAAAACTAAGGGCTAAAACGTTCTGAAACCTATTTATTCGGATTTAGCATCCCTTAAAGCATAAGTATGCAAGTTTTCAGCCCGATAGCTCAAACTTAAAGTATTCGGTGAAAAATCCATATTTTCATAAGGGGTTAGTATAGCAAAACTTTGGGAAATCTTTGTCGGGCCATAACTCAAAAACTAAGGGCTAAAACGTTCTGAAACCTATTTATTCGGATTCAGCATCCCTTAAAGCATAAGTATGCAAGTTTTCAGCCCGATAGCTCAAACTTAAAGTATTCGGTGAAAAATCCATATTTTCATAAGGGGTTAGTATAGCAAAACTTTGGGAAATCTTTGTCGGGCTATAACTCAAAAACTAAGAGCTCAAACGTTCTGAAACCTATTTATTCGGATTCAGCATCCCTTAAAACATAAGTATGCAAGTTTTCAGCCCGATAGCTCAAACTTAAAGTATTCGGTGAAAAATCCATATTTTCATAAGGGGTTAGTATAGCAAAACTTTGGGAAATCTTTGTCGGGCTATAACTCAAAAACTAAGAGCTCAAACGTTCTGAAACCTATTTATTCGGATTCAGCATCCCTTAAAGCATAAGTATGCAAGTTTTCAGCCCGATAGCTCAAACTTAAAGTATTCGGTGAAAAATCCATATTTTCATAAGGGGTTAGTATAGCAAAACTTTGGGAAATCTTTGTCGGGCCATAACTCCATAATTTATTGATTAAATAATTTAGTAAATCTCCTGTAGTCTCCGTTTGTGAAGCCTGAAGCCATATTGGCAATTACTAATAAGTTCTTTATCATCGAGATATTGCACAATCATACGATTTTTTACTATCTTCTCCATTACCTTAAAGAAAGTATTGATGTTTGATGGCTATTGGGCGACAAATTGGAAGGATTGCTTTTAGTACCTGCTTTTAATAAATAGGTGTAATATATTAGCAATTTTCCAAGATGATGGAAATATATTCCATTCGAAAATGATTTGTGAAAGAGTTTTCTAAGTGGGTGTACTAAAGTAGATGCACATTCTTTTAAAACAATTGGGGGAATGCCCCATCGCAGCTCCAGTACATTTATGAACATCTATAACATCTCTAAGATATTGATACTTAAAGATGTGTATATCAAAACGATATCCAAAATTCACAAACAGAAAGAACAAGACAAATAACTATAAACAAACAATTCAGCTCGTTTTTATTAATTAAATTTTATTAATTCTAATAATAAATAGTTTTGTTTATTGTGTTTAATTACATGATATATTTTATTTTTTTTATTGAAATTTTGTCTGTGTGTTGTTGTTAATGTTTATTTGTGTTATTTTTAATTTTGGTTTAAAAGAACCAAACATAATATAATTAATCCTAAAGTATATATATAATAAAACAAATTTATTTCTAAGTTATTTTTATGAAGAAACAAAAAAAAAATATATATGATATAAATTCCCATAAAATTTAAATATATATGTGTATTGAATAATATTGAAAAGACACTGCCCTTAATTAAAGATTAATTTATATATTAATATATATAATATTTGTGGTGTGTAAATAACAAAAAGCACTGTTTTTTTACATATTCAATATATATATATATTATAATTTTAAAATTTTTAAAAACTTTACTTTTCATTTTTTATATTAATTCAATTTTATTATATTAAATTTATTATATATTCTATGCACATTTATTTTTAAAAAATATAATTTATAATTCAAATTGTATAACACACACATTAAATTGGTAGAAGATACAAATTACGCATTTTATACAAACTAAAAATTCACTGAACCTTTTGCAAAGAACGATTATTGTTGAGAATATGCTTGCAGCATCCCTTATCTATCAATTGATTGATAGCAAAAAAAAAAAAAAATTGTGCATACAATTGTATTACTAATAATTATTATTGAAAATCCTAATCAAAATTGCATGTATATAGGCATAGAAAATTTACCTTAAGTTAAGATTATTAGATATCTTAACTTTAGATTATTTTTAACAAACAATACCACATCGTCAGTAATTTATATTGGATAATTAATCTTCTCTATATTAAAAAAAAATTGAATTGAATTTCCGTATTTTAATTATTTAAGTTTTCTACTTTCAATTTCACTATATACACGCAAACATACAATACAAAGAATAAAGAATTACGAGGTTAATTTTGATAAATGTATATACTCATACTATTTGAAATCTCTTTGAAAATCACATTGGATTCAATATTTTCCATATATATATATATGAAATATAAAGGACAATTATAATTGTATAGTAAATTATATATCAATATCAACAAGTATAATTGATTGGTTTTTTACGAATTCGTAGCATATATGTTGTACACTTTGAATGTGTAATTCCATCATTTCTCATATTGCTTCTAATTCGGGTGAATCCCTTAAATTCTGGTTCAATATCAAGAATTTCTTCATTTATGTCAAATTTTTCCATTTTAATTTTTCGTCCAGCAATACGCGTTTTTGGTTTTCTTATTCTAAGATTTTGTTTACTTATATGATAATATGGAAAATCCGAAGATATCCTCGTTTTAATATTTATTACATTAGGCTTCTGCTTCTGTTGCATTTTCATTTTCCTAGTTATCATTTTTCTTTGTTTTGGTTGCTGCATTGTTGTTGTTGTTAAAAGTTTTTGTTTTTGTTCAATACCAATTACTACGTTTTCAATGTTAAAAGCAGCATCATTAATTATTTGTGGTGTTGCGGGCTGTTCATAAACTATATAATCAATTGGTGTCAGTAGCTCATCCTGCTGCTGCTGCTGCTGCACGTTTTTTAATTTGTGTTCAATATCTTCGATTTCATTCATATATGCAAAAGAATTTGATGGTTGACATGTGGCTATCAATACCGGATGATTAATATCATTAATTTCCGATAACCATTTATCATGTTCAGTTGGATTTTTGTTTAAAGACAATAACTGTATATACTCGTGTTTGTATTCTTGCATTTTATCAATGCGTTGTAATATTTGCGTTGATTGTTTTAATACATGAAATAAACGATTACGGTGTTCCATTAATTGATAAACTTCCATTTGCAATTTTTTAACTAAAACTAAATCGTTATTTTGTTGTGCGGCTTGCATTTTCTTGCGTAAACCGATACCATACACATCTAATTTCATTGGTTCAGGCACTGTATTCGAAATATTATTATTATTATTATTACCAACGCTTAAATTCCATGTATTTCTATCAATTTTATAGTAATCTAATGAAAGTGTTAAATTGTCATTGTGATTAATATTTATTAATGTATTAACGGTGGGATCATCTATAATATTATGATTTTTCAATTGTAATTCTTTTTCTACGAGATTATCGTATCGTATAAGCAATTGCGTTTCGTTGGATGTTGTATTGTGAATGTGGTGGTGGTACGCCATATCATTAACATCAATCACGGCAGCACCAGAAGCAACATCAGAATCTTTAGAATCTTTAATATCGACAACCATTGTTTCTTGCAGACCATTTTCAAATCCTTCCTTCTTTACAACATTATTTATTGTTGATACAATTTGTTGAATGATTTGTTCATCATCATTTTCAATAATATTCTCGTGTTGAATCAATTCTGTATCAGTATTTTCATTATCATTAATTTGATTATGTTCTTTAATTGGAATTATATCACAATCAATTTCATCTATCTGGCTTTCATCATCTGTCGGTCTCATTGTGTCAAATTCAATATTTTCTGGATTATATGACGATTGATTAATTGCTTCGATAATTTCACAATCATTTTCGGTTACGAAATATCCATTGATATCGCGGTCAGCAATAATTTGACGATTTCTTTGCACTTGATATGTAGTAGTATTAACATAATGTATATCATTTGATACAGCTTCATTATCATCGTCATTTGTTTGTTGTTGTTGTTGATGATGTTGTACATAATTCTGTAATTGCTCTTCACTTATTGGTTCTTCATCGTTTACCATCACCACATAATTATTTCCTAATTGACCAGTTGATGCGGATGACTCATTATCCTTGTCGACATCAAAAGTTTGTGGTTGTTGTGTTACTGTTGTTGCAGTCATTATCGTATTGTCATTTCCTGAATGCTCATTTTCTGAATGCACGTTCACAATATAATTTTGTATCTGTTCATCATTCGAATATTGTAAATCATTTTCAACAACAACTGTAGATTGACAACTATGTTTAGACGAATCATTAATATAAATTTGTACATTTTCATCCGAATCGTCGACAAAAAGGGCGACAACTGCATTGGAGGGCGGCGGCGGTGATTGTTGTTCAATTGCGTTTTGATCAACATCATTATGAAATTGAAAATTATCTGATGCTTGTTGTTGTTGTGGTTCGTTTTCGTCATCAATTTTAACACTTTCAGTTATATTTACGTTAGTATTTTCATTAATTTCCACATCATTTTCATCTTCTGTTTTATTTTTCAAAATTTCAATATCTGTTCTCGGTTTTCGTTCATCATTATTTTCTGATGATGACATTGATCCATCATCAATATTATAATGTATAGTTTGGTTATTTTTATCATCCTCATCATTATGGTCTATATCATCGATTTCCATTTGGTTCGTTTCATTCCAATTATTAGGAACATTATGATGATCTACGCCAGTATTACGCATATTTAAAATATTTTCACATTCAGTAGATGAAATCGCTGCAAGCACCATCTCATTATTTGTTGTTATAGTTGAAGAAATTAAATTATTTCCATTGATATTCATTACAACATTATTATCGTCTTCATTCATTCCAGTCATACTATTTTGATGATGAATATTATTATTATTATTGTTACCATTTTGTATATTATCATCATTTACTACTTGTAATTGATTAATATTTACAACAATAATTTCTAAGTCATTATTTATATTTTCAAATGGTTTAGTATGCATTATTGCATTTGCCTCATGGTCATCATCATTGACCGCGTTGTTAACATTTGAAAGACTGTCCACGGTTATTTCGGCTAATGCAATTGAATGATTTATTGTACTTATGTTTGCATTACTATTAAAATCATTCTCATGATCGTCATCGGAAATAATAACAGTAGTACCATTAATCGTTTCAAGAATATTTTCCTGTTTCAATGTACGCGAATTGAATGAATTGATTGAATGTGTGAATGATGATGAAGATTGTGCGATTGGATGCGTTAATTGTGGTAATTGTGATGACATTGGCATTGTTGTTGATGGTGGGGGTTGGTCTTCATTGCATACAGCATGATACGAAATCGATACATTTTCAGTTCTTCTTCTTCGAGGTCTTCTACCCCTTCGTCTCGTGGCTACTGCTGCTACATGTAAGATTTTTACCGTAATCGATTGAATTAGCTGACGGTTTGTTGGCGGTATTTTAGCATTACAATTTGAGTACCATATTGAATTTCGAATTGATGAAATTGTATCACGTCCAGTTGGATCCAAAATAAACATACCCCGAATCAATTCTCTTATATTAGCATCGAATTTCCGAAAGAGATCAGGATCGGAAAATCGCCCAATCATAATTTGTTCACGTATACGTTTATATACAATTGGTTTTGAATTAAATGGAAATTCACCACTGATTAACCGATAAAATATTACACCAATTGACCAGATATCACTTGTTTTATAACATTTAACTGTATTAATATCTGTGTCATTACTATAATTGTTATTATTATTATTATTATTATTATCATCAGAAATCCGGTTATAGTTTCCTCTGCTATTGCTTCTATTACTAGTAGTATTATTTCCACCACCAATGCTGGGATCATTTGAAATATTCAATTCACTTTCATAATAATGTAAAACTTCTGGTGCTGCATAAAACAATGAATATTGTGGATTGTACGTTGTTTGATTTGTTGCATATTTTGCTGCCCCAAAATCGATGATTTTTAATTGAAAAAAATCTGCCTTGAATACCAAAATATTTTCTAATTTTAAATCACAATGTATGATGCCCTGTTCATGAATGTGCTCAACGGCATTTAAAATTTGTTCCATAAATAAAAATGTGTGATATGGCGTTAAACTGTGATGATGCTTTTCAATGAATGTCGATAATGTACCGCCACGACAAAATTCCATAACTATGTATGTATAGTGATCGTCGATAATGCGTTCAATCAGTTTTATGACATTCGGATGCCCTTGACACTTTAATAATAATTCAAATTCATTATCGGTACCCGGTACCGTATTCATTATTTTCACAGCATATTTCTCTTCCGTTGTACGATCTTTGCATAGTACGGTTAACGAATAGGCACCTTCACCCAATAAAATGAAATGATTTTCACCAGTTGTCCCTGATTTTGAACCAACAAATGTATATTTGGCAAAGAATTTTGAATCGGCCACCTAATAGATTTAGATTTATATTTAGAGAATTAAGTTCGTGAATAAATCAAAAACAAATTAACATACTTTTCGTAAACTATATTCATAAATATCATCGGCATTCGGTGGTATAAGATCTTCATTATCTTTACCATTTTTAACTCTGTAGTAATTATTTGCTTTTTTAATTTTTGGACAAACAAATGTATAGCCTGTGTATAAATTTAAGGAACAAATTAATAAACAATTTTCAGAATAATTGCTGGGAACCAAATCTAAAAGTACATAAAATTACCTTTAAATAAGGATCGTCCATTTGGCGGCGGTGCACCAGAATCATGTAATTTTGTTATTCGTGTGAATTCATCACTAAAATTAGCGACATCTAATTCATGTTCAATTACTGGTATATATTCTGTTGGTGTTCTTACTTTAATCAAGTCATTCCAATTAATATCATTGAAAAATCGGTGACCTTTAACTTCGGCAGCACCTCGTCGACCACATCCTTTTTTTTTATTAAATTAAATATATTAATAGTTATTAAAAAAAATAATGACTGCGAGTGTAGTGATTATTTACGTACCTAATCGTTTCGTTGGATCTTTTTCCAGTAAACTTAAAACAAAATCACGTGCTTCATCACTTAAACTTGCACTGATTGGTGGACTTGTGTGGCATATGCGATATGAAATATCATTTTGATTATTGTTATCACCTTCGATTGTGAACGGTGAGGCTCCGGTTAATAATTCATATGTTAAAACGCCCACCGACCACCAATCGACACTTAATCCATGACCACCAAAACGTGCTCCACGTACAATTTCCGGCGCCATATACTCAATGGTACCACAAAAACTAATCGCTCTAGCATTACGTCCAATTAATTCTTTTGATAATCCAAAATCAGTAATAATAATATGACCACCGGCATCCAATAAAATGTTTTCCAATTTTATATCACGATACACAATATTCATACTGTGTAACGTTTCCAATGCCACAACGATTTCAGCCACATAAACACGTACTACCGGTTCACTGAAACGTTCCAATTTAAATAAATGTGTAAATAGTTCACCGCCAGCAACATAATCTAATTGAACCGACAAACAAACAAATTTCAAAGTTTCTATTGTTAAACATAATATACTTGATTTTCTTCATACTCTATACCTAATACAAGATACAATTCTGCATCCGTTTGAAATGCATAATGTAATGTAACCAGAAATGGACGGTTCCGAACGTACTCCAATACCTGATTGATTTAAAATTGTATTTTATTTTTGTACTGAATATATATACATATAACATTTACATTCATCAAATAATGCAATTATAAATTTACCTGTCTCTCTGTTCGCGTATGCTCAGCCGTTTTTCTCTTTAGAATAACAGCAGTTTTTAACAGAACTTTCATGGCATATAATTGTTGATGATCAAATCCACCTATTTTGCGAACCAGATATACTTTTCCATATGCTATATTATACGACGATAGATTTTAGCATTATTATTTAATTTATTGTTCAAATGTATCAAATGATTGTTAATAAATAAAAAAAAAATGACTTTACCACCAGTACCCAAACAGCGAATTATTTTAAAATCACGTAAGGCAACAACATCTCGATGATCCACATGAACTAAATACACAAGAGATAATTTTATTTAATGAATTTTTCAGGTACGGAAAAAGTGGTTTAGGGTTTAAAATTAAAATCAAAAATGTAAAAAATACCATTACTCGATATATTTAAGCATAACACTGAATTATTGTAGAGGTTAAGAGTTTATAAAAACAGTGAGAAAGAAACCGTGAAACTGAACCGGTTCTGTGGATAATAATTTTATTGTTTTACAACTACTATGACATACCAGCATTTGGGACTTCCGTCAATTCTTCCATTTCATTATCTAAAAGTTGGCCGTGTTCTTCAGTATCTTTGTCATCAGAGTCAGTATCATGTTCCACGGGCATTGTATCCCCTTCATCACTATCGTCCTCTACCAGCGAATTCCTAGATGATAGTTGTAATGGTATTTCTGCTACGTGATTTTCATTAACCCCAATGTCATCAGAGGAAGAAGATATACGAATTAAATGTTCGTGAATTAGATTGTGTGGTGTTGATATGTGTGCTGATGCTAATGCTGATTCTATTGGTTGTTGGCCTTGTTCTGGTTGTGGTGATGCTCCTTCACTTGATGCATATGATGAAGGTGAATGAAATGTCAATGAATCTTCACTATCATCATCATTAACCATATTATCAGATACACGAGATTTCTGGTAATCTTCCATTGTTGCTGGTTGTATATATATGTGTGTGGGTGTGTTAAAAATCAAATAGCCCAACACAATAAACAGTCACAAATTCACTTATAATCACTTCTTTTTTTGTTTTTAATTATGTATGCAGTATTTCGATCCAATTTATTTATAACCGATTGCCATAATGGTTTCCATGAAATGTTTTTTACACACGCAATACACTTTTCAATCAGTTCAGCTTCATCTGTGAATTATGAACACAAAGTCAATTTATATTGTATATAGAAAGGGTTTAGAGAAAAGCAATTTTGTCATGTGATTCAATTGCAATACAGTTTTATTAATAATTCCATAACTGAATTTCTAATTCATCAAATTCAAACGTACATGTAATCAACACGCGTGAATCAGTTTTAGTGCTTACAATGGCATTACAAATTCTCTAGAACACATTGAATGCTAAACAGTAAAGGGTATATCGAAAAATAAATAATGAAATTAATATCAATTTAGAATCAAAATCAATAAAGTGCAGTTGTTTTTTAACTTGAATTTCACATCAACAAAAAATGTGAAGAAATTTTACATTATATTTTTTTGTTTTAAAGAAAACTTTATAGTATCTTAAAAATTCTTGTTGTCTTGTTTTTTAAATTGATCCATATAGAAATAAAATTATGACATGAATAAGGTTATATATGCATATGGATAAAGAATGCATATCCATTCAGCGTTTGAGTTTGTGAACAAAACTATGTGATTGGGGATCATTGGGGGGAATGACTATAAAATGGGCTGGCTGGTCATATTATGGATTTTTTTCCTTCATACTTTCCTTTTTTATCACAAAAACATTAATTTAACAATTATATTACTATATTTTTACTAAGTGGATATCCCAAACAGGAAAAATAAACCACAAGAAAATATATATAAATCAAACATGGAAAAATCGCCATTTTTTTCTCGTACAAATTATCCACACACGCATATGCAGCATATATATTTTGCAGCAGTAGAGGTATTATTATACTATCAATTCTTTTAATTTTTGGGTCTGCATTATTTTAATGCATTCGTTCACGCTTTATTATTGTACATTAAATATTTTTATTTGCTAAATTTTAAATAGAACCTAAATACGTTTTTTTTTATATATAATGTTTATGCTATAAAAAAATTACTTACAAAATGATCTATACAATTTTTATTTTTCTTAATTATTCTTTAATCACCCCCACATCGCACACAAACACAAACGTAGGCAATTTTTTTATTTTATTTTTTCTTATTTACATATTTTTGGTAGGCGATTTACTGTTTTTATTTTGTTATCAGAACACACTATTCAAAAACTATTTTATTGTTTTTTTTTTTTATTTATCAATCAGTAATAATTAAATATTATTATTTATTAAATTTTCTAATTCACTATTTTAATTGATTTATTTCATAATCTTAATCAATACAATCACGAATTTCTACAAGTAAAACAGTAAAACACTATATTAAGCTAAGTGCAAGTGGTGTAAGAGTCGGTATTAAGTTTTTAATTGCGTGGTAAAATCGGTAACAGAAATATTTTCTCTTTATTATTTTTTGAGTAAATATATTTGCTATACATCATTACTTATACTTATTAAATTTTGTAATTTATAATTTTTTATAATTAGATATTAGATTTAATTAGAGATTATTTACAGAAATATTTACAATAAAAACAAATATTTTATAATTACACACGACACGACACGCATTTTTAACTAATATAATTTTGGGAAAATTTCAACTCTAAATGACCGTCGAGAACACCAAAAAATTTCTATTTTTATGTACAATGAGAACCGCGCGTTATATGCGATTCGTTTTTATCGCTTCGTTTACGATTCGCTCAGATTCGGGGTACATTATTTTACGCATATAAAATATGTCAAAATTGAACGAAAATTAAAGTGTTTTTTTACTGCTTTTGGAATTCATATTTTGTCATTTGTGGGGTTTTGTTGTTAAATTACATTCAATTGCATACACGTGAAATATCTTAAACATCTCCGTGTCGATTACACAAGGAATTGGAAAAGACTTAAGGAATTAATTAAATAAATAAATAAATAAATATGATAAATATTGCGAATAAAAAACAAAAAATTATTTTCGACGACGATGGTAACGAAATAAAAGTTCCAATAACAAATTTACATGTTCTCCATGATGGAGAATCACAAACCATAAAGAAACACGTAAAAGGTAACAGATTTCTTAAATCAATTAATGATGGGCAATTGAATCATTCTGAAATTGATACAAAATGGTATGATGAGGTAAGTTTTTCTTGTTACAATAATAAAAATGAATTTAAAATAGCACATTTTTTCATTGTTTTGTGTGTAGTTTGAAAAATACAATTCTATATCGGCATACACAGAGTTAAAGGATTTAGAAAGTCAAGAATTAAGACGCATTTGTAAACAATGTTATAATAATGAATTACTTCACTTTCAAAAAAGTATATATTTATAATGTGTTTGTGTTAGCAATTTTGAAATCCTTTTTTTTTTTTTATTCCAGCAAATCCATTGGATGCAAAATGGTTATTTACGGCATTGGATCGGGGTACTTCAAGGGATCGTGCAAATGCCGGTGCACTTATTGTACAAACAAATCCATTGGCAAATCTAATGGCATTAGAAAAACTTATTGCATTGTCGAAAATATCAAATAAATCTAGCATTGAAGCAGTTGGTATGTAAATACAATAGACTATATATAGTATTTAACTTCCATATGCTGCTAAAAAAAACTTACATGCGGTCTACCCTTGCGTGCAGATTTGGTTGTAATGCGAAAAATTGAGTTTTCCGGAACATTTTGTTTAAAAATATTTCTTTCGTAGAATAATTTGCTAGGCATGTGCTTTTCGAAATATCATATCAATTTGGTAATACAGCAAAAATATGTCTAGCTCAGCCACTGATGTAAATAGTATATAATATTTCACGAAAATTTGATTAACAATCTTTCAATCTTTCATTAACTGCAGAAGGTAATTCAACATAATCAACAGATGTATTTTTTTTTTATCATTTTGTAGATGTTATAACCGAATTGTTCATAAATTCCTTATTACCAACAAATCGTAAACTAATTTCCATACAATTACGTGGAACAGATTGGAAAGAAATAAGAAAATTGTCATTAGATAAATCGGAATTGGATAAAGTATTTGCATATTGGCATTTTGAAGATGAATTGAAGGAGCATTATTTTGGTAATATTTTTATTTTGGTAATAACGTAATTTCAAAATTATAATTATAGGTATATATATATATATATTTTTATAGCATTTTTGAAAAACTTACAAGCAGCAATTCAAAGTCATCAAGATACGATTAAAAATCAGGCAATTGTAAATTCGGGTAAACTATTATGTTATGCACCGGAAAAGGAGCAAATGCTATTGTCCATGTTGGTGAATAAATTAGGTGATCCGTCAACTAAGGTTTGTCTCTTATAGTCTTATGTATATGTTAGATTAGATTATATAAATTGTTTGTGTTGGGTTCTAAGTCCCCGAAACACTCCACTCCTCCTCCCTCCTCGAAAGCACAAAAAAGATTTCCGGCCATGGATTTGAATTCATGACCACCCGTAATTGTGATGCCATATGCCAATTCAATACAATTAAAGATCACTATTAGAAAATTTTAATTATTTTTTGAATGTTCTAAATAGGTAGCCTCAAAAGCTTTACATCATTTATCGGAAGTTGCCCATAAACATCCAAATATGTGTGAAGTGATTACAATTGAAACGGAAAAATTATTATTCCGTAATAATATATCAGAACATGCTCAACATTTTGCATTATGTTTTTTGGGACAAATTGCACCCCGTGGCAATGCTGATGTATGTACAAAATTGGTACAAATATGTTTTTCATATTTTAAAATTGTTGTGAATCGTGGAGCTGTAAATAGTCGAACAATGCAGGCTATTTTACGATGTTTAAAACGAGTTATCGTTGATGCGTGCTGTAATGAAACATTAAACAATTGTAATACTGGTTCTGTATTAACCAAAGATATTGAAGATACATTATATCGTTTAATTCATTTAGCGGACATTCATATTGCATTACAAACATTTACCTTGCTATTGGAGATTATGACCGTTAAAAATGATGATTATAATCGTTATTATAATGCATTGTATAAAAAAATGTTTGATATGAATTCTATAAATGGTGGTAATCAAATTGCTGCACAATTTTTACATATTTTACATCGTTCCATTCATATCGATAGGAACGTAGGACGTTGTCAAGCATTTATAAAACGTCTATTACAAATGTCATTGTACTTTCCTGTACACATTTGTTGTGGTTGTTTAATTATCGTTAATAAATTATTAAAAACACGACCGGAATTATGGAAATTTAACATTTTAAGTTCTGCTGAAACGAACAATAAACAAATAATGATAGAATCGTTTTTACAAAATGAAAATATTTGTGATAAACAAGAAGATGATGATGACGACGTAGAACATTATCATGATGTATCCGATGATGCTGATGATGCATTTAATGGAGTAATTGATACAAAATCAAATGAAAAGGATTCAAAATCAAAAATTCAGTCTTGGTATCACGCAAAAAATATACAATCGAAGGCAATAAATATCGATACACCGGTAAAAATCAATAATAATAATAGCGAAATGAAAAAATATAATCTATTTCATCGTGTTCCTGCTTATGCTGGTGCAGAGTTTATACCATACATTGAATTATTCATTTTAACAAAACATTTTCATCCAACAGTTCAATTATTTGCAAGAACGATCATTGAAAGTAAGTAAATAAACCATTGATATAGCTTTTTCCTAATAGCAATATTTTTCTCACGGAACATTTTAGATCGTTATATTCAATTTTACGGTGATCCACTACGCGATTTTTCATTGGCACATTTTCTAGAACGTTTTTCTTTTAAAAATCCAAAAAAATGGGAACCATTAAGAAATGACTCATCATCCGCTGATGCTGCTATAGCTGTTCCGATTCAATCAGTTCATATAAATAAATCCGCATATAAATCACATGGAAGTCGTGGCGTACCAGTTAAACATTTAACCGCATCCAATTGCACAGAAGATGAACATTTTATATTTGAATATTTGGATATGAAGCGTTTGAAACGGGCTCAATTTAAAACAAATCGTGATGATGATGATCGTGAATCAATTGGTTCCGTTGATGATGATGAATTTGATGCATATTTAGATGGATTAGCAAATGCAGATAGTAATAAAAATAAAGATACGTGTAATTTAAATGGACATCATGCAATCGATGAAGAAGAAAACATTGATTTTATGAAAGAATTAGGTAATGATTTACAAGAAGAATCAATGCTCGAATTACAATCCAATGGTAATAACATTAAACAGACGAATAAAAGGAAATCGAAAGAAATTGACGAGGAACCCGAAAATGAATGGGAATTTAATGATGAAGATGATGATGAAAGTAACGATGGATCTATATCATTAGATGAATATGACGATGATGACCCTGAAGTATTCTATGGTAGTTCAGATGATAATAATAGTAATGTGGGCGATGAGGGATCACCACCAAAAAAAACAAAAAAGATAATGCAAAAGGCAATGAGCGCTAAACAATTTACAAACAAATTAAAACATACAGATGGTATACAACCCCAGCATTTATATTGATGTTTTTTTTTTAATTCATAAATTGAACAAAATAACTTACATATTCATTCTTTATTTAACTTAGATATGAATTCATTATTTGCGGCAGCCGAAGATTTTTCAGAAATTCTTGAGGAAACTGGAAAATCTAAAAATCATGGAACATTAGGTGAAGTTTTTAATAAAGACAAATCTTCTGATATTCAAATGAAATGGGAAGGAAAACGTATGAAATCGACCGATTCATCTACGAAGATGAATCGTCGTGTTAGTGGTTACATTCGTGGTGTTCGGGGAGATCGTGCTGATATTAAAAAACGTGGAGCGTTCAGTAGCGACCGTGGTGGTTCTCGTTATGGGTTAAAAAAGAAATACAAATAATATAACAGTAAAGGGTAAAATGCATTTTATAAACAATAAACACACTTTAATATTTAACTAAAATATCAATAATGGATTTGCGTTTTAAATCTGGTACAAAACTATCATCGGCTGCATAACCAACAGATAATAATGCTAATAGCTTTTCATTTTCAGGATTATTTAATAATGCACGTAACACTGGTCCACAATTTAATTGCGTCGTTGCTATTGAAACTGATATTTTATTATAATTATATGATGTTTTCTTACCATTTTTCCATAAATTTGTTTGAATACCAATATTTAAGATATGGAGATGCAGAATGTAGTATTAATATTATATAAATACATTTAATATTGTTATTGTATAAAAAATTAATTTTGTGATATACATTTGCGTGTTGGGCTATGTGGACTTATTGCTAACGAACCCTTGAACTTCTCTTAACATGTCCTCTCCCATGATCTCTCAAACCTGCTGATGTAGTAGTTTTACTATTATTTACAATATCCCCATAGTCATCTTCATCATCTTCATCTGAATTATTCCGGTTATTATCTTCAGTTACATTATCAACATTATCCTCATCATCTTCATCGTCGTTATCATCTTCAAAGATCTTTTTTAAATCATCTTCAGGTATTTTACAATTTGTTGATGTTGCATGTAACATAAATAACTGTTTTAAATGTGTTAATTTACGTTTCGACACTTTTATTTTTTCTTCTAAGCATTGATTTTTTGCACGTAAACTATTTACTCGTTTCTCTGTTTCCATTGTACGTGTCTTTGCTTTAACTCGACTTCGTTTTACTGCCTGCAAATTTAATGTTTAAAAACTCGGATTAAAAAACAAGTATCGATATTTAAAATCACATACTAAATTATTTTTTTCACGCTTTTTACGATAATCTTCAACACCACCATCAGAACCATAAGTTACAGGTGTTCCAGATCCCGAAGTACCCCCACCTACACCACTTTGCAATTTTCTTTTTGTTGATGGCATATGTATTTTATTTTTGGAACATATGTGAAAACAATTATAATATGTCAACAATTAGGAAAATAATTTAAATTATTATAATTGATAATAAAAAAAAATTAATAATCAATATAAAAAAAAAAAAAACAAATTTTGTTTTTATTGAAAATGTTTGTTCTTCAAATCTCAATTGTTGATTGACATTAGTCAATTATGGTTATGTGAAAAACAAACAGAGTGTATATTTTTTTATATATGGCGAGGGTGACATGGCGGGGTGTATTATTTTACAACAGAATATATTCTGAATTATTCATAGTGTTCTAAAACAGTGCTGAGTAAATTATATATATAATTATGTTTCTTATAATTAAAAAAAAACAATGCAATATATTAAGGCCAAAGGAATATATTAATTGTAAAAAAATAATAAAATGGAATTGTATAAATTATTGTGTGTAATATTTGCTCCTTTTTGTTTTAACGGTCGAACTGCTTTTAACATTTCTAACATTATAGCTTTTATTACATGCATCGCCTTCATCGACTTCATCGCCTTCATCCGGATCCTCAACTTCGTCATCTTCGTTGTCGCTGCAGTCCTCTAAAATTTGTCTTAAATCATCTTCCGTGATTTCACTTTTTGTTGATGCGTGTGCCTTTAATAAATCTTTTAAAATTATAGTATGTTTTTTAGATGATCGTATTTTTCCTTCTAAACGTTGATTTTGCATACGTTCATCATTCACCCGTTTCTCGGTTTCTGTTGTACGAGTTTTTGCTTTAGCCCGACTTCGTTTTACTGCCTGCAAATTAATTAAATACTTTAATATAAGTTACGATTTCAATAGTTTATTACGTTTAAAATCACCTACTAAATTATTTCTTTCACGTTTTTTACGATAATCTTCATCATCACCATCAGAATCACGACGAGTTACCGGGGTCCCAGGCCCAGAAGAAACACCACCAGTTTGTAATTTTCTTTTCGTTGATCTCATTTTATTTTGTTCTGTTTTATATATCACTTATAAAGTGGCAAACATATTCATTTCCGTATTAATATAATAAGCAATATTACGCAATATATTTAAATCAAACATAAAATATTCATTTAAAAAGGAAAAACACTTTTATGTTATGAAATCTTTTGAATCAGGATTCACGATGAAGACAGCAAAAAAAAAAATTAATCAACAAAACTAAAACAAAACGAAATGGAATGAAAACTTCTTTAACGAAAAACTCTATAAAGTTTTATGCATGAATTTCGCTTTAACGCCAAAGGTGAACATTTGTCTTGAACTTTCCCGCTCTTGAATATAGATGGCGTGAAAAAAATCATAGTGGATAATGAAAATTTGGCATTTGTTCTAATTCTTTCAATCGTATCAATCGTCCTCAACTGATTGCGGGTGTAGCGTGCAATTGAACAGGGATCGGGGAGACCATGAACATCATAAAAGTAAAAAGTAAATGGATACAATTTTGGAATGAATTTAAATATATGCGGTGTGATTTGGGAAGCTAAAACAGAATTAAATAGCAATAAAAAACAATGTTTATATGTAAATCTAATTGTTTTGTACTTTTACGGGTGAACCAAAGAAAATTCTTATGTGCTGTGAAGTAAAAAATGTTCATTTCTGATCAATAAATACACCTACAAAAGTTTTTCATCTTCTGAAAAATGAAATGGGAAGGAAAACGTATGAAATGGACCGATTCATCTACAAATGTGAATCGTTGTGTTGGTAGTTACATTCGTGGTGTTCGGTGAGATCGTGCTGATGTTAAAAAACGTGGAACGTCCAGTGGCGACCGTGGTGGTAAATGGCAAGGTGACGCAGATCCAAAAATTGTTTCTCGTGATGGTTGAAAAAAGAAATACAAATAATATATCCGTAAAAGGAAAATATATAATCAACAATATAATCACATTTTAATATTCAACTAAAATATCATTAATTGATTTGCGTTTTAAATCGGGTACCAAACAATCATCGGCTGCATAACCAACAGGTAATAATACTAATAGTTTTTCATTTTCAGGACGATTTAATAATGCACGTAATACTGGTCCACAATTTAATGGAGTCGTTATTAGTGAATTTAAACCGGCCGCTTGTAATGCACATAATAATATACCAGTTGCTATTGAAACTGATATTTCATTATAATAATGTTGTTGTTTTTTACCGTCTTTGCAGAAACCATAAATTTTTTTGAATACCAATATTAAATATGGAGCATCGGTTAGATATTCTTTTATGAAATTTGTGTTTAATGGGCTTAAATCGGTAACCCATTGACGGGCCATCCGTTGTTTATAATTTTGATATTCTTCAGCTTCAACCAAAGATCGTATTTCTTGTTTGATTTTCATGTCACTTATTAAACAAAATGTCCATGGTTCTGTATGAGCACCACTTGGGCTTGTACCTATAGGTGATTAATATTTAGGCAATTTTTGTTGTTTCTATATGGGTATATCCTGAATTATTAATATTATATTTATTTTTTTACCTGCACATTGAATACATTTCCTTATAATATCAAGGGGTACATTTTTTTTACTATATTTTCGTACACTTCGACGATTATTAACAATATCATAAAATACATCAATGCCACCCGTTAATTTAATTGTTGCCCCATGAAATGGTATATGCTCTTTTAATTCCAGAAATGGTGATAAATGATTATCGATATCTGCTTTAACGTTATCATCATTGAATTCTAAAGATATTTTTATAAGATTAACAAAGTATATATGTCAATAAATCCCATTTCACTTACCGCCAATGTATTCTTCTTCAGCTAATTTTGTATGGGTGTTATTTTTCAATTGTTTTTCTTTTTTTAAATACTTAAATATTGCAAATATTACCGTAATTGTTGCGAAACATTTCCAATATGTTAAAATTAAAGATGATTCTATTAAATTTTCCATTGTAAATTACTTTTGATTAATGTATAATGAAAATGGTAAAAGTTTTCTGCTTTGAATTTAGCTCACTTTTAGCTCATTCATCACTTTCAATTATTATAATAAAATCATTTTCAGTTTTGTAAATTAAATCTGATTAGAAAATAAAAAATATTTAATCGTTTTTAAATTTCTTGTTGTTGTTCTCGTTTAATTATCTACATTTTTTTTTTTGGGTCAATGTTAAATTGTTTTTGATGTGATAACTTTAAATAATCTTATGATCTTATGATCTAAGGGTTAGGAATACATTTGTTTACTTTATTAATTTTACTAAAAATATCTAATTAATATTTTCATTGATAATTATATGCAAAACAAATATAAATTGCACTTATACTAAACGTATCTGAAATATCTCAAACACGAAAAAATAAGTAGGAACCATACTTTAGTTTTATGAAAAATAAATTCATTTATTCATTTTATATATTACATAATTATAGTTATTATCGCTATTGTTATCTATTCTAAGTCCCAATTAATAATTATCGTTGGCTGGTATCTCTTGGTCTGTAAGGTATTCCACGATGTTTCATATCACGTATTATTCCTTTTGGTAAACGACCAGATACTGATATCGCATAAATCCCACGTGTAAAACGATCTGGAAAATGTTTGTAAAACCAATTTAATTATAAATACCTATATAAATACAATACAAGCTTTTATAAAATAGAATCATACTTATTCTTTGCCATTTACACACCCAACTGTCTTCTGGACTCATTACAGCAATTAAGCTAAGGAATACCAAACATATAATTAAATTTTTGAAATATTAATGGCAATCATTACTACAAATAGAAGACAAATAATTTACCCATCAAAGTTATTACTGGTACAATCATAAACATTATCTTTATTGTTTTTCAGCCTTAAAAATTCTTCACAATTATCGCATCCATGATATTCGAATTGTTCAAAGGTCTATAAATAGAAAATAATATAGATAATTCAGAAAGCACAATTAACAACCTTTAGTAGTAAAAAATACGAAGGAAAAAACAACCATTTACCTTTACAAGAGAACAAACTAAACATGCACGCAGCCCACGTAAATCTTTTGGTATAGTTTCAAAGGACATTTTATATATATATTAATTATTTTATTGAATTACTTTTATAAATTAATACTATTAATACTATATAAAAATTTACTATATTTTTGGTTATCACTAATGCCCTAATCAAAACAAACCAAATAAATAATATTTTGCTCGCGATTTTAAATTAATACAAAATACAAAATTATACAAATGATGCCGAACTGTCGAAGCGTTTTAATACAAATCTCACAAAACAAAACGATGAATAAATTTTTTTATATGATTATTTTAGGTTATATTGTACTTCTATAAATTAAAAACGCGTCACTTTGGCAGTAAATTGTTTTAGCCAATGCATCACACCTACACCGTAAACAGACTGGTCACGCCAAAACCACTGAGATAATTTCAATGAAATCATATAATGACAGTGTTCACCATGGACTCTTTTTAGTACTTTGAATTTTAAGCATAATTTTATATTTAATTATAAAGCTCATTATACATTTTAAAATAACAGATGGCAGATGGCACAATAGCATTTAATCATCATAACAACAATTTTTGTTTTTCTGTATTTTCTGGCATCTCCATCTGCTCTACTAGTATTTTAAAGTTTTGCGGTCATTTTTGTTCCAAATTTTTTATTAAATTAAATATAATGTCATTTAATTTTGGAACTACATCCACTGGATTAGGTAATACAAGTACACCAGCAAAACGTAAGTTTACATAAATAGATATTCGACAGATATTTGCTTTACTGAAATTTTCACTACGAATGTTAAACTAGTTGTTTTTATGGGGGGGGGGGGGTTAATTTAACCTCTAAAACCATATTCCCAAATCTTCATCTGCTGCTCCAATTATCCAACAACCGGGGGGGGGGGGGGGGGGGGAAGACGCGGAGAAGCATTATTATAGCATACAATATTTTAAAAAAATTATTAAATCTTTAAAATGGGATATTACATATATATATTTTTTTTTTAATTTTTGATCATGATCATTATTTTGACAACAGCTTTCTTGAACAATCGTCGTCTACATCTTGTACATCCATTTTTGAATCAATAATTGTAACACGTCTATTATTTAATCTTGTTTTTGGATTATTGGTGGTGGTATTATTGTTATTATATGTTTGTGATGCTGCACATTCTTGCTCATGTTCTTGTCGGGTTCTACTGGTATTGGCTGCATTCCTTCGGTGGTTGCCGTTAATACTGTCAAAGCTACTCCGCCTATAAAAAAAACACATAACATCATTTAACAATTTACCTCTTTATTATCACCCATTGAATATAGAATATACACTTAACTTTTTATACCACAAATAAGTTGCTATTAATACAATTAATAAAAATATTAATGTAACTGTTAATGTTAGATAGGTGACAAACAATCTTATACGTTCCTTTCGATCGTCATGCGTTGTATTTTCTAAAATATATTGATTTTGTGTTTTTGGCCTTATCATTTCATCTGGAACATCAATACCACCAACACCAGATTCCAATATTAGTGATTGTCGGTCTGTATTTGATGATGCTGCGGAGGCTATTGACGATGTTATTGATTTTGGTGGAGCACCAAATAAACGAGCTGATTTCACATACATTGTATTTTAATCTCTTACAAATATCAAATTCATTTGAATTTTTTTATTTAATGCAAATTCTGTTTTAAATTCGGGTTTTCATTTTTGTTCTTTTACTGAACACTTCTTGAAAATTGTACAAAAAGACACTATATAATAGTGATAATAATAAAAACAAACTTATATACAAATAGATAAATATTTTAAATAAATCTAATTATGGAATAAACAATACAAATATTTCATTTATTTTATTGATTTATTATTATTATTATTATTATTATTTTTACTATAACATTGTAAGATTTATTTAAAACATGTAACATTTTTCACATCACAAAAATCTATTAAATATAAAATCCAATAATTGAACAATTTTTCAATACATTTGTGATACATAATGTAACAGTGTGTATACAGTGATTAAGGAATAAGATAGAAGATACTTCATTATAGTTATCATACAGCCATTAAATGGTTTGGTTGATTCTGCTGGATTGGTGGTTTTTGATATTTTATAAATATTGTATATTTCGATTTCTGTTTTCTAGCAACCGGTTTTGCGAATTTTACATTTGGAGGTACTCCAGCCACATCAGCACCACCTGCATTTGGTACAACCCAACCTGTTACGACTGCTCCAGCATTTGGTAATGCATCAACAACATTTGGTGGAATCACAGGAAATACGACTGGATTTGGCGCTACCACTGTTGGCCAACAATCATCGGGCGCATTTGGTTTTGGTACATCAACATCCACAGCAACAACATTACCAACATTCGGGACCCCTGGTTTCGGAACAATAGCACCGACACCCGCAATAAATCAATTGTCATCAACACTAGGCGGCTTTGGAGGTTTTGGTCAACAACAACAACAACAACAACAATCACTAGGTTTGTTATTCTTGTTTTCTATTATATTTCCGACCGAATTGCGAATTTTTTATTGCCCTGGTATAGTTATTTATTTTTTCTATTACCTGTTAAATTAATAATGTTGGTCGACATATCGTGTTTTGCTGAATACAATTTTTCGTAATTCTAATGTAGCTTATGCTAATATTAAATTTGTGTTTTGTACCTAGCGCCTAATGCATTTGGTGGTTTGGGAGCTTCAACAACGAATACTGGATTTGGTTCATTTGGTGGTTTCGGAAATTTTAATACGACCGCCCCAACATCGGTTTCGAATCCATTATTTAGTGGATTTAGTACAACCGCAACGAGTACAACCACCGGATTTGGAAATACAGGAGCTTTTGGTGGTAAACTAACTAAATATATTTATGTTTTGAATAAAATACTTTAAATTATTAGTTGATTACAGGTTTTGGAACAACCGGATTCGGACAACCATTACAGCAGCAACATCACCTATCACAACAACAGCGAGTACAATTAAATCCCGAAGAAGCATTTGCTCAATCCATTTTTAATGTTAGTATATTTGGTGATGAACGAGATACAACAATTGCAAAACTAAATTACTTACAAGCTATGTGGGGTGTTGGAAAAGCATTTTATTCACAAATTTCAGCACCAGTTGAAATAACACCACAAAATTACTTGTGTCGTTTCAAAACGATGGGTTATACTAAATTACCGGGAAAAGATAATAAAATGGGACTGGTTATGTTGATATTTAATAAGGGATCTGGTCAAATAAAGTAATATTTTAAATTAATTTTATAATATACATACTTTTCATATTTTTAATAACATTTAATTGAATGTAATAATTTATATTTTTCATGACTTTTTTTTTTTTTGTGTGTGTGTTCTAGAGAACAACAACAACAACTAATAAATCAATTAAATGTAATATTTGGTAATAAACCGAATTTATTGACAAATATCGATAATATAAAATCCATTTCGGATACAAAATCACAAGTGATCATATTTATTGAGGAAAAATCACAATTAACCAATGAAACAAAACGTATTTTAGCTACCGAATTATGTAATTTTTTAAATCAACCAATGCTTAAACCACAATTAACACAAATTGGTGTTGAACAGATAATATCAATGATCACACCCGATGAAGATCAACTGAAAGAATATTTAGAGAATCCACCAAAAGGTACATATTATATTCAAAATGTTCAATAAACACACAATTTTGTATTTATTTTAAAAAATCAGTTTTTATATAAATCCAATCAATCAACGTGCAGGTATTGATCCACGTATGTGGAAACAGGCAAAAGAAGATAATCCAGACCCAACAAAATTTATTCCCGTACCAATCATTGGTTTTAATGAGGTATAATTCATTTAAAACGAAAAAACAATCAAGTAATAAGATTTCTAAATTAAATTAATTTCTGTATAATGTAGTTGAAATGGCGAATAAAATGCCAAGAAAATGAAACTGAAACGCATATTCAGTATATAGGAAAAATGCAAGATGACATAAATGAATTAAAACAACGACGTATTAATACAACGGCTAAAATTGTTGAATATCGTAGAAAATTATTGGAATTGAGCCATCGAATATTAAAAGTAAGTAATATTTACAATACAATTTGCATTTGCATGAATATTATTATAACAGAATTTCGGTTTTTTTAGTATTATTATAGCATTTCGTTATATGTATATATATTATAATCAATAAATATTTTTTTTATATTTATTCCCATTAGGTTGTTGTAAAACAAGAGGGTACCAGAAAATTAGGTGTGGCAATATCGCCGGAAGAAGAGGTATTACGTACAAAACTAGAAAATATGCAAGCCATTGTTTCAGCACCTACTCAATTTAAAGCAAGTTTTTCAATTATAGTTATATTATTTTTACTCCTATCAATTCTAATGATATATGTATAAATGTATTCATATATTCAGGGACGATTAAATGAATTACTAAGTCAAATGAGAATGCATCGAAATCAATGGAATTTTTCCAATGTAAATGAATATAGTTTAGATAACGGTATATTTGTCATATGTACATTCACGATCTAGGTTTCTATACTTATTTGGTTTTTTTTTTTTATTCATATAGATTCGACTGATGAAATGAAAACATTTTTAACAATGCAACAAAAAGCAATGGCATTTTTAATTGAAACCGTAAAAAAAGATATGAAAGCATTAAATATTATAACGGAGGGTATAAAACAATTTATAGTTGAAGAATGAAATTAACTGCGAACAGCGTGTTTAGGAATAAAAGGCAAAAAAAAAGAAAAAAAATTAAAGTAATTTTTATTATATAATACATTTTTATTTAAAAAAAAAAAATATAAGGGTATTACAAAATTTAATACAAAGGATATCTAAAAACTATCACGTTGGTTATCGTTTAATTACGTTTTCCTTTCATTTATCATCCCAGAACAGTTTTGAAGTCAACACACACACACACACACATACATTAACTAATACAAAACTTAATATTATAAAGTAAAAGTTCTTTAATAATACTATATATACGTTGAATTTGCTAAAATATAGCAATTAAAAACTTTCGGATTTAGTAGAACATTCGCACTACAAATCGAATAAAAAATGTTTCCGAATCCGTGATAAATATTCAAATATTTATTCATTTCATATCAATCAATGATGCAATATGATAGATAATCATATGATAGATGAAAATGGGTATACTTTATATTGTTTAGAGTTTAGGAGAAATATATATGGAAAACAAATATTCATTTCATTTCATAAAATGCATATGATGTTTTTTAATAAATTATAAATTTCCCTAAATTAGTTTTTAATTAGAAACCTATACTTATCCGATAAAAATAATATATAAATTTACTTAATCTTGATTAGTAATATGATGATGATTATTATTGTTTATTCTTAAATCTAATGGTAAATCAATTTCCATTCGTTCATTATGATCCGTATCATTAAGAAATATTTCGGAATTATTATTTAAACTATGATAAATTTTATTTAAATTCATTTCATCATTTGTTGATGTATTTTTCAAGTGATCTAATTTTGAAAACATATTAACATTTTGTTGATGAAATAACGTTGACGGTAGCGAAAATAACATCGAAGACGAAAACGAGGAGGACGACGACGATGACGATGACGATATTACATTACTATGTTGTTGTTGTTGTGATGCTCCATTAAAATTTACATAATTACAATTTATAAATTGCTGATTGTCACGTTGGAATTCTAAATAATTATTATTATCATCATCATCATCATCATAACAGTTAATTGAAAATTCATCATACTGTAATGATTCATTTGATTGTAATTGATCATTATTATAATTGGTAATAGGGGATAAATCCGACACGGATGATGGTGGTGGTGGTGGTGGTGGCGGCGGTGGCGGCGAAGGCGTTCGTGATGTTGAAGGTGATAAAGATGATTGTGAAGAAAATGAAGAAGATTGTTGTATTAATTCTGCTGATGTTATCGATGATGATGTACGATACATATGTTGATTATCACCAACATTTATCGATAATTTTGATAATGATGATGAACCATTCGATGTTATGCCATTAATAATTGCAATAATTTCCGTAGATGATGATGATGAATGCTTAAATGTTTTTACATGTTTGCGTAATGATGAAGGATCCGTATACTTTTTATTGCAACCCAGTATTTTACAAATATATGGTTTTTCCGTTGAATGGGTTCGCGTGTGCTTAAAACGATCCGATGAATTCGAATAGGCCTTATTACATCCGATTACCGAACATACATATGGTTTTTCACCGGAATGTGATCGTATATGAATTTTTAAATTCTCTGCACGTGAAAAACTTTTATCGCATTGGTTACATTGATGGGGTTTTTCTTTTGTGTGCGTACGAACGTGTACCAACATTTTATAGCGAGCATTAAATCCACGGCACAATCTGGAACACAATTCCCATTTACACATATACAAACCGGTCGCCGTACATACCGTTGCATGAGTTTTCGTTACATGACCGGCTAAGTCGTCAATTGACAAGAATATTCTGAGTTGAAAAATAGCATAAAACATAAAAAAAAAATTATTAATTAGTTTATTAATTTAATTATAATCATTGGTTTTTTTTTAAATATCTATATAGATCTGATGTAGCGCAGAGATGTAGATATAATCTAAATTAGAACTTATATAAGTTTTACAGCTATGGGCTTAAAAAACACAAACAATTAAGATAAAACTTAATCAATGGGTTATAAAATTGATTTTTAAATAGAGTATATAGTTTTTGTATTAATATATAGTGGAGTATATACTTTGTTTGAACTGTCACAACACGGCCTAGCAATTGATAATTATATACTTAATTTTGAACATACCTATAGCAATATTCCCATTTACATATAAATTCATCATCGATATCCGATGCCGATGCCGATGATGATGTAGATGATGCAGATGATGTAGATGATAATCGAGAAGATGTTATGGGTAAAAAAGAAGTTGAAATTGTACTTTGAATTGCATTAGCTGATATTTTTAATATTTTTTGATCTTCAATTTTCATTATCACTGAAATTTTACGAAGATGATTTTCGTTTTTTTCTTGAACCACCTTTTGATCATTGTTTTTTATATTAATATATTCATTATCAGCATCAATATTATTTGATGATGATGGAGCAGAAGATGGTTGAGGAGACAATATTTCTGAAACAGTTGATGATGTAGATGTAGATGTAGATGTAGATCTAGATCTAGATGATGATGATGATAATGATAATGCCAGTGATAATTGTTGATACCCATTGGCATTGTTGTGATTATAATTAACTGCTGTCTCCGTTGCCTCCCGCGGTGATACTTTAAAATAATCATAATTTTCATTCAAATTTTGTTTGAATGAATTATAAAAACTACAATTATGATAATTTATTAATGGCTGGCTGGAATTATGAGCAGATGAGTGTTGGTTATAAAAATGATGAGGATTATAATAAAAAGATTCAATAGCCGCCGATGAATGACATCGTGGTAATAAATAATTAATTTGTGTTAGCATATTTATATTAGTTTGTTTTTAAGATATTTATATTATCTTAAAATTATATTTTATCGGCGCGATTATATAGACACTATATAATTAATTTGTTTCTTACACACGCACAGTGATTTAATTTTGCTTATTTAATATGCGTTATTTATTTATATATGTTATTCTCTGAACGAATAATCAAATTGTACTGTATTATTTTATTTTTAGACTGAAAAATATAACAAATAAGCGTTTATATATATTCTTATCAGTGAGATTATTTAATTATATTATATATACATATAATAATTCTATGCGTATATTGTTTTTGTTTGGTATTTATATAAAAAAAAAAAACATGCAAAATTTAACTTAATCCGTTAAGATTATATGAACTGCAAGTCTTATTTATTATATGAAATCGGTCCAATTTTTACAAAAAAAAAAAACTGTTATATTAACCAAGATAATAAAAAATAAAAATTCTGATCAAGTATTTTGATTTAATAAATATAAATGGGGAAAAGATAAAGAAACTATACGACGAGGGAGGATACTCTTAAGAAGAAATTAAATAATCCATTATATATAGACCTATATATAATCGCAATGAAATTTTGAATGTAAATTGTTTTTTTTCTTCATTCTATTTCGAGTTCTTATTCATATTCATATTTATATATTTATATTATAACTAATTTGAATATATCTTAAATTTAGTAGTAATAATCTACTTTTTTTTTTATTTTAATTATAGATATTTTTGCGGTGGTCACTCGCTATATGGTGTAAATGATAAAAATGTCAACCTATAAAATTCTAACCAAATTCGTCGTGGTCGTGGTCGTAGGTTCGAATCCCACTGAAGGCATAAAATATGTTTTTTGTGTTTTCGGCCATTTTTCGAATCGGAATTTTAACACAGAGAGTTGCATTTTCCCCTTGCGGTTGGTTGGTCGTACGGGGCTATATAATTACCGTATTACCGTAAAAACCACAAATTAAGAAACTAACAACCGAATGAATGCGCTGTTGTTGTTGTTATTGGGGGCGCTAAAGCCGGCCAGATCGTTGGTTGTAAATCGAAAAATTAATTAATTTTTTTTTATAGGTATTTTTTGTGCATGAATTGAAGATGGAATCTTCCTGGATTGTATATAGTTGTGTAAAAGATTCAAGAGATTTCAATTGTTATAGAAAACAATTATAATTCACCAAAATTTAAAGTATATATACAGGATATACAGGATATATAGAAAGAAAATATAAGGTAAATAATATTTTGTTTCATATATATATATATATATATATATATACAAATAATAATTTGATTTGGTCAATTAAATTTTTATAATGTTTTTTTTGTACAACATTTTCCTTATTACTTTATATAATATTAATGTCTTATATATATGTTAAAGTTAATAACCAAACGCAATTCCTTCGTTACTATATATAGATAGATGTCAAATACAAATATATACGTAGTTTTTTTTAAATAAATATGCTAAGAAATCAAAATAATATCACGTAACGAAATGAAATAAATAAAAAAAAAAATACAAACACTTTTATCTGATATATATAGTGTATCTATATATGAAAATTGCATGATACCCGCTCATATCATATTCGAATAATTTCCAGACAACTGATAAGAAAATAAATTATGTGCTGCTGTTTTTTTTTTGTCTGCGATACATTCTTATTATTTTACTATTGTTTTTTTAAAAATGTTTATAATCATTACATTTCATATATTCTTTTAATGTATAGATAATAATTATTTTTATTATCACATCGCGTTTGAGGTATCGTATATATATTTTGTGTGCGTGTGTGTCTGATTATGTTTTGTAGTCCCCCGTCAAGGATAGATAAAATAAAAATACAAAATTTCATAACGTTTTTTTTTTGTTTCTGTTTTATCACAATGCGAAGGTTTTTTTTTTGTCTTGATTTTGTCTTTTGTTTATGTAATAATACTTGTTTTTTTTCAACTTAGATAACCAAATTATTGACCAAATTTATCCCATGCCATGCGATACACTATAAAATGAACGATATATATTTCTATGTTGTATGGTTAATGTATGTAATTTAAGATTTTAATTGGATATAGTGAATATATGCGTTGAATGAAATTGAAAAATGGAACTCAGACACTTTTGACTATATCGGGACAAAGTATTTCGCGTATTCGCCAAATATAAAAGCCAAATATTTGCACTGCTATACTTAATAGTCGCGATCCTATATTAAGTTTCTTGTTTTTTTTCTGTTTCTTTCATACCATAATAATATACTAAATTATTTATTATATACACTATATATTTATATATATATATATCTATATATGTACGTAAATAATACGGTTATATATATACGTATATTAATAATAACATTGTGTCAAATCTCTGCAATATTATTACATAAAAAAAAATTAATTTATATATACACATATGGGTTTAAATAAAATATATATTATCTATAATATATTCCAGATGACTTATTACCCCTACGATACAGATTATATGTATACGAACAATATAAAAAATATATTGAAAACCACATATATCTGGTTTATGTTTATTTCTGATTATTTTAAATGACATTAACAACTCGAATAAACATATATATATATATTTATAATCATTATTCGTGTGCGATGCTCCTCATCTCCACTGATACAATTATAAATATAAATAATTATTTTTTTTATATTATTATAATGGACGGCCGATTATTACAGCACGATGTCCTATACAACATATAACTCGCCCTATCAACTATATATGTATATATATAGTTAGCCGAATCTATATATCATTTCTTTTCTTCGATAAGGGCCTTTTTTGTATACGTATTATAAATTGGGTTGTTATTAAATAAATTGCTTATTTCTCATTTCATGTCCAGCTTGGTTCGCAGTCCGCAAATTTTTTGTACCGAATTAAAGTCAACAAGTTTTATGAACATGGATCTACAATCTGGTCAATTTACGATCTACAATGAATTTACAATCTGCGGTTTTAGCGCGTCCAACGCAACAGCCTTCTGCGCTGATGTTTTGTTAGTTCCTTATTAATTTATTGTGTCTTTTACGGGGGCGGTCGGCGGTATAATTAGCCGCCGTGTTTGATCGACCAACCGCAAGCGGAAAATATACAATAACTCTATATATGTGTTAAAAGTTCAGATTCGCAAAAAAATAACCGAAAACGCATAAAACATATTTTTTATGCATTCAGTTCGCAGCAGTAGAGGTGATTCGAACCCACGATCCCAAAATTTTCGTTAGAATTTTATTAGATTGGCATTATTTTTAACATTTTAACACCATACACAGAATATATATATATTCATTCTATTTCCTGTTTGTCTATTGATAAATAATAATGATATATATGTGTGTGTATGCAAAAACAAATATACTTATTCAAATATTTAGCAATTATTATAATTGTAGGTAAACCGATAAAAGAGCAATAAAGGACCACCAATAATTGGAGTATTAATTATTGTTATGATGAAGGACAATCGAGTATATATATAATCATCAATGACGTATAGGTTTTTATATATATTTTAACCACTAAATATATATATGGTTTAAGATATTTTAATTTAATATAAAGATACCTGCTGTGATCTCTATATAAAAATACAAAATCACATCAACATAATTATTGATTAATGTACATATATATATGACGATTTGCGATGACGAACGGCGGGGCGCAAATCACTAACAAATGAAAAAAAAAACACAAGTATTTATTAACAAAAATGTATATACCTTGACTTTGGCCGTCTAGAAGTGATAAGACATAAAAAAATATAAATTGTTATTTTTTTTATTAATCATTTATATTTTTGTATATATGAATAAAAGTAATAAATTGAATTTTTGTTTTTGGCTATTTTTCTACAAAATGTTCATGATAATATTTTAAAATGTTAATGCCAAATGTCATTTATTGTGTATATGTTATCTGCTTTTCGTTATTCACTATATTATTAAAATACGTTAAATATTACTAATATACATAATATTATTATATTTATTAACATCACCGCACAATTTACTAATATACAAAATATATAAGCAAAATCTTAATTATTATTAAAAGAGTTTTCAATAAAATCAAAAAAAAATAAATAATTTCTGATATTGGTACAAAAAGCATAAATATTTGAAATTTTGGTTAAATGAATTTCTGCGATCCTGATCACAAACCAGCTAAATTGGCTCAATATCACTTAAATTTAGGTAAATTAAAATAGAAAACCCAACAGCATTTCATATTATGAAATTTTAAAAGTATCAGGCACCCATAACAACAATTTACAAACATAATTTAAAAATATTTATTCGTTTATTTTATATAAATAAATAAATTGGATTTATTTTGATTTAAAAATTTCATAGTTTTAGGCGAACTATATTATTAAATAAATTATTTCTGATATTATAAAAAGCAAATATTTGAAATTTTTGTTAAATGAATTTCTGCGATCCTGATCAAAAATCAGCTAAATTGGCTCAATATCACTTAAATTTAGGTAAATTAAAATAGAAAACCCAACAGCATTTCATATTATGAAATTTTAAAAGTATCAGGCACCCATAACAACAAACAAACATATTTTAAAAATATTTATTCGTTTTTTATATATAAATTTAGTGGATTTATTTTGATTTAAAAATTTCATAGTTTTAGGCGAACTATATTATTAAATAAATAATTTCCGATATTATAAAAAGCAAATATTTGGAATTTTTGTTAAATGAATTTCTGCCATCCTGATCACAAATCAGCTAAATTGGCTCAATATCACTTAAATTTAGGTAAATTAAAATAGAAAACCCAACAGCATTTCATATTATGAAATTTTAAAAGTATCAGGCACCCATAACAACAAACAAACATATTTTAAAAATATTTATTCGTTTTTTATATATAAATAAATAAAGTGGATTTATTTTGATTTAAAAATTTCATAGCTTTCAGGCGAATTATATTATTAAATAAATAATTTCTGATATTATAAAAAGCAAATATTTGAAATTTTTGTTAAATGAATTTCTGCGATCCTAATCACAAATCAGCTAAATTGGCTCAATATCACTTAAATTTAGGTAAATTAAAATAGAAAACCCAACAGCATTTCATATTATGAAATTTTAAAAGTATCAGGCACCCATAACAACAAACAAACATATTTTAAAAATATTTATTCGATATTATATATAAATTTAGTGGATTTATTTTGATTTAAAAATTTCATAGCTTTCAGGCGAACTATATTATTAAATACATAATTTCTGATATTGGTACAAAAAGCAAATATTTGAAATTTTTGTTAAATGAATTTCTGCAATCCTGATCACAAATCATCTAAATTGGCTCAATACCACTTAAATTTAGGTAAATTAAAATAGAAAACCCAACAGCATTTCATATTATGAAATTTTAAAAGTATCAGGCACCCATAACAACAATTTACAAACACAATTTAAAAATATTTATTCGATATTATATATAAATTTAGTGGATTTATTTTGATTTAAAAATTTCATAGTTTTAGGCGAACTATATTATTAAATAAATTATTTCTGATATTGGTACAAAAAGCAAATATTTGAAATTTTGGTTAAATGAATTTCTGCGATCCTGATCACAAATCATCTAAATTGGCTCAATATCACTTAAATTTAGGTAAATTAAAATAGAAAAACCAACAGCATTTCATATTATGAAATTTTAAAAGTATCAGGCGCCCATAACAACAATTTACAAACACAATTTAAAAATATTTATTCGTTTATTTTATATAAATAAATAAATTGGATTTATTTTGATTTAAAAATTTCATAGCTTTCAGGCGAACTATATTATTAAATAAATTATTTCTGATATTGGTACAAAAAGCAAATATTTGAAATTTTGGTTAAATGAATTTCTGCGATCCTGATCACAAATCAGCTAAATTGGCTCAATATCACTTAAATTTAGGTAAATTAAAATAGAAAACCCAACAGCATTTCATATTATGAAATTTTAAAAGTATCAGGCACCCATAACAACAAACAAACATAATTTAAAAATATTTATTCGTTTTTTATATATAAATAAATAAATTGGATTTATTTTGATTTAAAAATTTCATAGTTTTAGGCGAACTATATTATTAAATAAATAATTTCTGATATTATAAAAAGCAAATATTTGAAATTTTTGTTAAATGAATTTCTGCGATCCTGATCAAAAATCAGCTAAATTGGCTCAATATCACTTAAATTTAGGTAAATTAAAATAGAAAACCCAACAGCATTTCATATTATGAAATTTTAAAAGTATCAGGCGCCCATAACAACAATTTACAAACACAATTTAAAAATATTTATATTCGCTTTGTTATATATAAATAAATATTTTCTGTAATTTTTATTAAATGAATTTCTGTGATTCTGAACATAAATCAGCCACAATATTTTTGGAAAAAAAAAACAACATAATATTGATGAAGTTGAGTATAATTTATACTTTATATAAAATAAATTCCATTAATAGTACAAATTCATGGATTTATTAAAAATTTTAAATAAATATATTATTCAATGCCAGAAAAAAGGTCAATATATGATTGAAAATGCTGCGACGTTTTATAAAAACAACGAAAACATTAAAAAATTAAATATTTAACTTACCCTGAACGTCCATATAATTAATTAAATTAAAAAACGCACAACAAAAAACAAACGATGAATTCAATGAATTAAAAACAAAAGACAGTAATCAATTCTAACCACACAGTTCCACCAATCCACACACACATTTGAATTCATATTTATATATGGAATAAAAAATGAAATAAAAAATAAAGAACTGTCTCAAGAAACAGCAGTATTAAAATTCATTATTTAAAGGCAATATCCCATATAATGAAGACCCCCGCGTCTCGACTGGTCTCGAGGTGATTTTATCCATATATCCAATAAATTCTATTGTATAATAATACTACTAAAAACTATTAATACCCAATCCATGGGGTCTTTTTTTTTTTTTTATTTTAAATTAATGAATATCGTACTCTTTTTATCATTATTATTATTTATTATAATTTCCTCATGAATTTAGTTTGTTTTATATTTATACTTTTTTTTTTTGTTGAATTAATGAAAGAAAATTTACAATGTTATTATTTTTTTTTTAATATCCCCCCCTAGCTCAATAATAATTGAATTGCTAAATTTAAATTTACATATTAAAATATAATTATGAAATGAAATAAAAAAAAAGACTATTTTCAAATACAATTTTTTCTTTAAGTATTATTAAATATTATTAAAAAAAGAAATTGATATAGAAATTATAAAATTTATTATTGGTAAAATAAAAAAAAACAATAAATAATAATAAAAAAACTTAAAAGAGAGATTTATTTCTTAAGTATTTAGGTTTATAAGGTTTTTTTTACAAATTTAAAGTATTTTCTTTTTGTTTTCTCTCAGTTTTAATTAAATTAATATTAAAATACTTTACTATATATATACAAAATAAAGATTATTAATTATTTTTATTATAATTAATTTAAAACTATTAATACTTTGTTATTTCTTTTATTATTATTATTATTATTTTAAATATTATCAGAATCAATGTAAAAACATATATATTAAATATATTGTCGTCCATCAGCCAATGAAAGAAGAAACAAATAAATACAATTTTAATGTTTTTACTGAGATTCATAACAATAATAATAATATAAAAAAAACCTTTCATTTGAGTTTATCTGTTTATCATCTTAATAAGATCAAATCAAATCTAATTAAACTCTACTCCATATATAATTAAATTTTGAAAATCTCTAAAAATGAACAAATTAAAAAAATTAGAATTTATTAATTCTGTTCGAATTTCACCATTTATAATATTAATTATAATTATTTCATTCAAATTCTAAATAGTTTTTTTATTTTATGGTTTTTTATTAATTCTATAACTTTGTAAACTTTTTTTTATAACATTTCTAACTTGTTGTTGTTGTTGCTGTTGTTGCTGCTGTTGTTGTTGTTGTTGTTGTTGTTGATGATGTTGTAATTGAATTTGATGATTTTGTTGTTGTTGTTGTTGTTGTTGTTGTTGTAGCTGTTGATGATGAATCAGTTGTTGATGTTGAAGTTGTTGATGGTGGGTAACTAAAGTTGTTGTTGTTGTTGTACCGGCAGTGGTCGGTGTTGAATCACTTTGATTTACCGCAGCATGTGATGATAACAAATTTGGTTGATGTACGGATACGGCTACCAGTGAACCACTGGATGTTGTTTGTAAACGTACTGGACTAGCATGCTGACGTTGTACTTGTTGAGCATGTAATGCCGAAAAAATAGCCTGTTGTTGCTGTTGAGCAGTTGCACCGGCAGCCACTTTAATCGTATGCGTTGTTGTACTCATATTCGATGGACCAACAACATTGGTTCGCAATCCACCGGTTAATGCTTGAGCGGCAGATACAACCTTAAATTTATTTGATTGATATGAATTGAATATTATTAAAATATTATATTATTAAAATAATGTATATTCTTATTATTTACCTGTATTGTTTGACGTGGCTGTGATGAAACAGAAACGGGTATAACACGACCAACATTATGTTTACCCAATACAATTTGCCCTGTGGGTTGATTTGCATTTCGTATAACTTGTTGAATTTGTTGTACAGTAACAGTGCCAGTTAAATTCTTTGGTTGTACAATTAATTGTGCTGGAACCACCCCACCAGATTTATTACCACCAATATGACCAATTTTCCCAGAGGGCGTTACAGAAGTTACAGCCGCACCGGAAGTATTTATTAAGCCATTATTATTAATATTATTATTATTATTATTATTACTACTGCTGCCACCAATATTAAATTTACGTTGTTGTTGCACACTCAATGGCTGTTGAATTTGTATTTGTCGTACTTGATTTGATTGTGATGATAGTGTAGCATTTGCTTTTAATTGTCCCGGCTTTAATTGCGATAGAGTCATACCAACGGTTTGAGTAACAGCACCCCCAACGGTGGTGGCTGTTGAAGTTATAATATTATTTGAAGATGTTTTTACTAATGTGGATAATTGCTGTCCACTATTACCTGATGATTGTTGAACTTGAATATTTGATGTTGTAAAGATTTGCTGTTGCTGTTGTTGTTGTTGATTCATTAATTGTGTTTTTTGTTGGTGATGTTGTTGATTTGAAGAACTTGAGAGTTGTTGATGTTGTTGTTGTTGTTGGGTGGCCACCGTGTTTGTTTGATTTATTAATTGTCTTTTTACCATAATCATTTCGGTACCGTCGATTGTTGTTGTTGTTGGTCGGGAAATTGTTTGTTTTGTATTTTGTTGTACATGTTTAATGAATTGTGATCTTGTTTGTTGACCCACACCCCCACCACCAGCTGGTGATGTTAATTGAACCGTTGCTATTGAACCAACATTTGTTACAATATTAGGACTAACAGTAACTCCGCTAACATTTCCTAATGATAACTTTTGCCCGGTAGTATGCTGTTGAATTTGTACAGTTTGACCAGTATTCGTTTGGACCAATCCACCTTGAATAATTGTCCCCGTTGAACCTAATAAAGTTGCTTGACCACCACCGGTAGTAGGCAGTGAAGCTGCAGCGGTCGCCACCGTTTGTAAAACAGTACCCGGTTGTCCGCCCCCTGAATGCAATACTTTTAATTGATGTCTCACTGGTGGTTGTCGATAAAATTGTATTTGTGAAGCAACTGTTTGTGGTATTGCTTTAACTGAAGTTACTGCGGTGTTTACCGTACCAATAGGTATTGTTTTAGCTACAACACCAGTTACTTGTTGTGGCTGCTGCTGCTGCTGTTGCTGACCAACCCCGGTGGTACCACTTACTGATAATCGTAACGGTCCCTGTAATTGGGATTGAGATACAACACCGCCTTGTGTAATTCCACTAACCGATACAACGGTAGGTGTATGGCAAACGGATGAACGTTGTTGTTGTTGTTGTTGTTGTAATACAATTTCTTGTAATTGAGTCCCAGCGGCTACCAAACGTTGGGCACGTAACGATGCCGTTGTTAACGTACCAACGGCCGTTCCACCCACATTTGATTGTAATGCTGATGATGTTAATACATTTTGACCGCCTACATTTGTTAATTGTCCAGTTACCGATACAAGTTGTCCATTTCCTTGTGTGTTCGAAATAGTTTGAACCATAGATGATGATGATGATGAATTGGCGGCAGGTATATTCGATGATTGTGTAAATAATGTTGCATTTGTTGGTAAAATTGTTTGTTGCACTGACACAATTTGTGATTGATGAATATTTTGTTGAACATTTGATACTGTATTTATTGGAGTTGTTAAAACAACAGATACAGCCGATTGGGAAACGATCGTTGATTGATGTTGTGATTGTTGAGCCGCCACATTTTGAACATGTTGTTGTTGTTGTTGAACATGTTGTGAGATTTGTGTTATTGGAAGATGCTGTAAAACAGTTGTATTTGTACCAGAAACCACCAAATGAGGTTGATTTACATTAGTAGACGTTGATTGAGCGGCAGCGGCTGCTGCAACCATTGCCTTAACAATATGCGGTGAGGATTGATTTGTAATCATATTTACAGTGGAATTTGTTGATCGTCCACCACCACCACCACCACCCCCACCACCAACGCTTTGAATTGGTGTAGTTTGAACAAGCGTTCCAATTGATGGAATATTTTGTGTCATAAGATTACCAGAACCAGAAGAAGATGGTTGCTGTTGAATAACAATTGTTGTAGCTGTACCGCCGCCAACATTTTGTTGTGTTTGAATATGATTTGATAATTGTTGTTGTTGTTGTTGTTGCTGCTGCTGTAATTGAATGTGTTGTTGTTGTTGTTGATGCTGCTGCAGTTGTATATGTTGTTGATGATGAAGTTGCTGTTGTTGTTGCTGTTGTTGAATTTGCAATTGCTGTTGCAATTGCTGTTGCTTTTGTTGTAACAATTGTTGTTGTAACTGTTGCTGCTGTTGCTGTGTAGGTTGTGGATCATTTTGTTGAACGGTAACAACTCCTTTTTGCTTATCTTTAATACGTTCGATGCGTCGATTGGCCAACATCATCGCGCCGATTGGTTCATCATAATTTTTAACACCAAGTTCCATTAATACCGACGTATGTTTCGGATTTTTCGATGATGGATTAACCAATACCTGTTTTAATTGTGGACCTTTTTTCAGAATAGCCGTATTTATATTTTCATATTTCATACGAACTAATTTCGTAAATGAACTGTTATTGTCAACGGAATACAGTTGAGATGTGCGTACAGATCGTACACTTTTTGTAGATGGTGTTTTTAGTGGATTCTTTGTTTTCTTTTGCTTTTTTGGCGGCTCAATGAGTTTTCCCTCTTCACGCGGTACTATAACCGCCTCGTATCGATAACGACAATGTTTTGCGGTTCGATGCGTTCGTGATGTTTGATTTACCACATCCGCAACATTATCCCAATTCGGTGTATGACCCGGTGACAATAACATTAAATTTAATGGTAATCCTTGTAGCAATTGGATGACATTCAATAGGGCAACATCTTCAAAAATGGTCCATTCAACCATACCGTCGGGTTCGATTAATGGTTTCACTGGCATTACTGGTTTGATTGTTGGTAATTGAAGTATCGGTTTTAAAATGCCCCGATAACGTTGTAATTTTAAATCTCTTCGTAGTTTAGCCAGTGCCGGTGATGGTCGATCGAATAGTGATCGTGGCGGATAATAATTTTCTTCTTTACGTATTTTTATTGGACGTCTACCATCGATAAAGATTCCCGAAGTAGAACTACCCGCACTAGCTGCAGCTGCAGCAGCAGCAGCAGCAGCAGCAGAAGCAACAGCAACATTAGCACCAATTACATTGCCGATAGACATTAACGAATTACTTCCACCGCTACCGATAGCCGTAGTAGAATTAAGGCCATTATTGTTGTTAATCCCACCACCGGCAGGATGTATTTCGGCTCGAATGCGTTTAAGTTCTTTTTTAATATAAACTGGTGGTAATTCACATTCTCTCATAATATTACTATCGTACAGATAACTTAAGGAAAAATCAATATACATATCATTATCATCTTGAGGTGGTGTCGGTGGACCCCAAATCTATTTAAAACATAAAAAAAAAAGAAGGTATTAATTGAAAATTGAATCATTAATAATTCCATATAAACTAATTATTGCAATTATTGTGGTTTATGTATGTTTAACACACCCACACATAAATTACATACACTTACCGCCATTATTTCTCCAGTTTTATCAGAAATCCATATCTAAAAACAAGAAGATGATGAAGAAGAAGTAGAATATGAAGAGAAGTAAAAAAAATAAAATAAAATTAGTTAAAAAAATAAATCCATTTTGCTCATTCGCGTATTTCGTTTTGGTTTTTTTTTTTTTAAATTCTTACATTACAACGTAAAAGATTAATTGTATTGCATTTCGTTTTTGTTTTTTAAGAAATAAAAAACAATTAATTGATTATAATATAATTAAATTAAAAAAAAAAACAAAAAACAAATAATAAATATTATAGTTTTATAGTAATAAAACTAACCCTTGCTTGTGTGTTGTGTTTCAATTTTTTTTTTCCTTTTTGGTATAAAATTAACATTAAAAATGTAAAAGATAATAATTTTATTTAATATTTTATTTTTCATCTCATTTGGTGTCACCACACACACAACACAAACTTAAATTAAATAAAAAAAATCAATAAATTTAAATAGTTTTTTTTTATTTTTACTGCTATTTTACAAATTACCGGAAACAAATTGTTATGCTGCTTTTAAAAGGTTTATGAAAGCCATAAGAGCTTTTCTTTTTTTTTTTTAAATTTTACTTTTAATTAAATTAAAAAAAAAAAAAATTGAAATATACACAATGCAAGTTTTTTCATTATTGTTACTATTATTAGTTGTTTTTTTTTTTTTTATAATTATAATATTTATGTATTCGTTTGTATAATTAATCGCGGCGCGTGTTGTGGACACCAAAACAATTACTGAGAGCTAAATGATTTATTTATAACATAATTAAATTTTATTATTATATAGAGGACCAACCGGGGGCCGGACGACGCAAACTTATTATTTAAATATTCTCATTGGTTTTTTTTTTTTAATTATTTTAATTTTATTTAAAACACACACACACAACTTTTAGCAAGGTAACTTATTATTTATTTTTCCTTCTTTTTTTTTATGTTCACTTAATTATAATAAAAATTATATTATATTTTGTTTCTATATATAATTCTAATTTAGTTAATTTATTTACATATTAGAAAAAAAAGAAAAGATTATTAACAAATTATAATAGCGAATTATTAAGAATTATTAATAATTACTAAAATTACGAATGTCTTACACATTAACTGGACTTAAACACACTCTTACTCTCTATTTATCTGTATATAGATAATAATAAAATTAAATAAAATAACCATGACATTGTCATTTACTTTGTAAAAAAAAAAAAAAAAATACACATTATATAAATAAAAAAAAAATATAATTTTTACATACAATTCGTATTTTTCCTACTGATATTTAATGGTTAATAATTATTATTATTATCATTATTTTATATAGGAATAAAGGTTACTTATTAATTACGTACTGTACAACAAATTGTAATTGTAATTAATATGTGGTAAAATGTAAAAAAAAAACAAAACACTGACTTTATTCTTACTGATTTCATTCGTATGTATCATCATCAGTTGATAAAGGTAAACACGAAGACAAGGACAACACCCACCACCACCCCTTTCGGTCTATAAATATGAATTGTGGTGTCAAAAACTTTTTAGAATTCTAAACAGAGTCTGGGTAGGTCAAATTTACAAGTAACTACAAGTAAAAATTCATGGGTTTCCATATTTCACTTAAGCTATCAACTTCTAATAAAAAAACAAACAATATTATCATCGAATGCAAAATGAGTTTTCCCACATGTCCAATAACTAACAAAACAATGTATTAAATTGGAAGTTGCGTAAGTAACGGGCAAAGACGCGAAGGTTATTACAAATCGAATACGTATTAGATTTGCATCCCGCAATTTTGTTGATACAACGACGGGGCTTTCATTTAAATCATAATCTTAATGTATAATATATGCACTACCAATAAACCAACCAATTCTTATATGTAATAATGATCCACTCTGCTTTAAACATTAAAACGAATCCAATTGTTTTTTTTTTTTTTTCAAAGTAAGATGTAGATATACTAAAATGAGATCAATAAATAAAAAAACCTAACTAGAGTAATTAGAATCATATTTCGTTTTATAACGTTAATTTTCTTCTTTTTTTTTGGCAAAAAAAGCCCCTTATATTTTTTTCTGGAACTTTGAAATCCATTCCTTTTTATCAAAAAGAAAAATGTACACCCACATCAATCAAAAATAGAATTAAAATTGTCCTTTGATTATTCTATGTTCTTGATGATGAATATTATTATCTGATCTTACCCAAACAACGTGTCTATTTATAAAAAATACTAACATTTTTAATCATCTTTTATCTTCAATAAAGATTAATATCTTTGTTATTTTTCTGCATTCTTTTCGTTTATCGATAGTGAACAAAACAATATTCAAATTAAATGATTTGTGAGCCCCATTCGTTCCACCAATGTCTGTTATCATATCTTATCGATTTTCATCCCCATCAGTAACACTCTTCATATTACTAACATCTTCATCAAGATGGTCCATTCGGATCTTGTCGTAATCTCTTAAATGATTTTCTACCGCAACGTTTCGATTGTGATTGTGTTAATCCATCAGCTGATATTGTTGTTGTCGTTGTAGTTATGAAGCTTGTCCTGGACATATCTTCAACTTCTAAATGTTTTACGTCAACAGAATCATTTTTTTTTGTAGTAGGTACTTCTTTCGATCCATGTGATCCATGCGATGACGATGAGGACAGTGAAGTAGCACACCCTGAAGACGGTGGTGACGAGGTTAATGATGCTGATGATTTTGATGTTTTTGATAACCATTTATGCAATGAATTATTATTATTATTTGGTGTTTTTTTAAAGGATAAGGACTTTTTTTTATTATCTTCATTGTTATTGGACGGTATTAGTTTTTTTTTTCGCCATTCATCATTCGATAATGTGATTTCATCATCCTTTGATTGCAATTTTAGTTTATTAACATTAGTCTTTATGTATATTAAAGGGCTATCTTCGTCATCATTATCATTATCATTATCATTATCTTCACCTTGATAGATATCTGGATTGACACCCTCAACAACTTCCGTCTTTATCTCTGTATGATCCTCATTGTTTTTCTCGGTTTTCAGTACATTAATATTATATTTATCTTTTTCTAATTTATTTACAACATCCTTATTGTTTTCTATACCACTATTTTCAACGTTTTTTGTATTTTGTTCATTTCCGGTAGCAGCATTTATTAATTGCGCATTCTTTCGTGTTTTAGTCCGTAAATCCGGTAATATTGGACTGATATCAAGTGTCCATAAATTTAATTTTACCGTACCTCGTGAACGCGTACGTGGACTATTCACATCTAATCGATTTTCAATAGATTCTTTACGTTTTATAATTTTTTTCGAATTCAAATTGGTTATTTTTTTACGACCAAATATTTTCTCACTGCTATCACTATCATCACTATCATCATCTTCATCTTCCTTATCGGCGCTATCATTCTCTTCAACGTCCTTACTATCATCTTCTTTATAATCACCACCGCTTTCTTCGTTTGAATCATCCTCATAATTTTCTTCATCTTCATTTTCATCAATGCCGTCATGCTCATCAACACTAATATTATCAGGGATTTTGGATGATTGTTCATCGTCACCGGTTGTACTTGCCATAACTTCTAAGCTACATTCGCTATCGTTTGATTCACCACCACCACCACCACCGCTCGATTTTATATTATTATTTCGTTTTAAACCTCTTTTCCTAACGTTATTATCCTCTATATCATCATCTTTACATTTCCCGCCACCATCATCATTTATGTCCGATGACGATGATGATGAAGAAACATATTTATTATTTTTACGTATACGTTTTGTAGCAATCGGTGGTAATCGCGGTGATTTTGATAATTTTCGATTTCTTTTTAAATTAAGATTCATTCTTCTATTTGTTTTTAATTTATTAGCATTATTATTGTTAATCAATTTTTGTCGTTTAATTGATGAGTGCGATGACGGTGACGGCGGCGATAACGGTTTATTGTTATACATTATTGTACGCTGATGTTTATTTGTTATTGCATTATTATTAGTTTTAATTGCATTATTATTATTATTATGACTACTGTTGGTAATTGTTCCCCTTAACACCGAACGTTTACGGATATTGTTTTCATTATTATTATTATTATTATTATTACATCGATTAAATCTTATTTGCTTAGTATTAGTATCAGCATATTTGACACGCTTATTCTTATTATTATTATTATTACTAAAACTTTTACATCTATTTTGTTTTCTTTTACTATTATTATTATTATTAAAATTACTGGTATTATTTCTATTATTATTAACCTGATTGTCTGCATCGGCCCGATTATATGTTAACAAATCATGTTCCTCTTCAATGGCCCGTTTTGCCGCAGCTTCTTCTTCCTCCTTTTTCAGTGTTGCCAAACGATTTGCTTCCCATTCACGTTTCTGTTGTTCAATCTCAGCTTCGGCCGCTACCAATTGAGCAGCCGTCCATGAACCACCAGTTTGCTCAACAAAACGCATTGCATATCGTTCGATTGGACTCAACTGTTTATTGAGAATGAAAAAATAAATATTAAACGTTAATTTCCACATTGCCATGATATAAGAAAATGGTTTGAATTGTTCAAAAGTAGCTATTAGTAGCTAAATGTACGACTTTGAGTGATATAATTCAATTATTAAATGTTCATTGAACTATGTCTGAAGGTCACAAAATTACTATAGCAATTAAATCGAATCACAATAAAAATTAGTATTATTGTAATCATTCCCCTTTTTTTAATAGGAATTTTAAATTGCCAAAAAATAATTATAATAATGATAATAATAATACAATACCAAAATACCTGTTTAATTAAATTTTCAACTTCTTGTTCAGCTTTGCTCATTTCTATTGGTTTATTTTCATTATCATCTATAGGAATGCTTTCATCAAATTCAGCTAAATCAGCTGCTGCCTCATCACTTGCAATTTTAGTTGCTTGAACATCTTGTTCATCTTCGGCAGCTGCCAATGCCGATTCAAATGCACAAATTGCGGTTTTTTCTTCATTGTTTGTAATTGTTGTTGATGATGTTGCTATTACATTATTAGTGTTTTGAGAAGTTGTTGTTGTCGTCATTGTTGTTGTTGTTGTTATGCTAACAGTAGTCAATTGTTCACCGGTTAAATTTTCTTGTAATCGTTGACGGCGCTCACGATCACGATCCAGAACATCCGATAATCGGCTCGTTGAATCATCATCCACCGTATCAATGGTAAACAAATCCTGTATTGTGGAATTTTTAAAGTAGGCCGTTGTAAAATTACCACCTTCAATCGCCAAATCACCAAGTAAACGCTTTTGATTTGCCTTTTTCAAAATGTTTTCCTCAATGGTTTTTTCGCTAACCAATCGATAAATATGTACATCACGTGTTTGACCAATCCGATGACATCGATCTTGAGCTTGTGCATCCATTGTTGGATTCCAATCAGAATCATAAAATATCACAGTATCCGCACCGGTTAAATTTACACCAACGCCACCGGAACGCGTCGACAGAATAAAAGTGAATATACGACGATCATTATTGAAACGATCCATTAATATTTGACGTTGTTCGATGCGCGTTGTACCATCCAACCGTAAATAAATATGACCGTGATAGTTTAAGAATGCCTCAAGTATATCCAGCATACGTGTCATTTGTGTAAAAATTAATACACGGTGATTTTCATTTTTTAATTTTCTTAATAGGCGATCCAACGTTTGTAATTTTCCACAATCGTATTGAATTAATCGAGGATCGGGAAACTAAAATGAAAAAAAAAATTATGGTAATATCGTGATTATTGATAAATGGAAAAACATTAAAAAACAATGTATGAAACACAAATTAATACATGTAGTATGTGATAGGATAAAGAACTAAATAATATGTAAAAATAATTGTTCTAGAGCTGGTCACATACCAAACAAAATTACTATAGCACTTATGCAAAAAATCAAAATACATTTTAGGATTTTGTATTTAAATTTGATTATAAAAGTGCATCAATTGGACAACATTTAAAAAAAAACCACCACTTTACCTGTACACTCATCCCTGACATTATCGGATGCAATGCCGTTAGTTTTGTTGACATTCCATATTTTAACTTTTGAACAATATCATTTTGTGTGTTCAATTTTGATGGATGTGGATGAGATACATGCAAATATGGTTCGGGCGCTGAAACAGCCGGTACATAAATAACAAAATTATTAAATATTGTTTGCATTTCATTTATACGTTCTTCATACGATTTTATCGAATGTGTTAAACTCCATAATGGATCACGTTTTCCAATTGCATATTTACAATTTTGATAGCCGCGTGAAAACCACGATGACGTTTTTTGTGATGCTGTTTTTGTTATGAAATTGTTTTTACGCAATGATTCATTGTTATTATTATTATTAATACATGGTTGTAAATCTTCAATTTTTATAAAAACCGATGCCCTGAGATCAGAACCATAAATAGGGCATGCATCAATTTTCCTTTGATTATTATTGGCTAATGTTTTCAATTTTTGTAATCTACGTTCTTTTTGTAATTGAATTCGTTCCGATAGTAAAAAATCACCATTTATATTTTGTATATTGGGAATTTGTTGTGATTTAGGGATTCTCGTTGACGACGTGGGCATTGATACTGATACTGATCCTGTACCAGTACCCGACGCTGATTGTGATTGTGATGAAATTGACGTTAATACTGGTGATGATAAACCAAAATTTCCACTAATATTACCGCTACTATAGATGAAATTTTTAAATTGTTGTGCTAATGCAACCGCCAATGGTTGTTGCTGTTGTTGATTGTGTGATTGAACATTGTGTTGAGCTGTTGATGTCGAAATGGCGGAGGTGACCAACGATGTAGTTGTAGTTAATGGTGTTAACGCGGTATTTGAAGGTTGTACCGTCACTTTCATTATCGATTTATTTAATGGTATCGTTGCATTTCTTGGTGCAATCGCACTTTTCACAACCGTTAACCGTTGACCACTTTGTGTTACCATTGTTGTTGATCCACCGCTCGTCGATGGTGTTAAAATTATATGACGACCGGTAGACGATTGCAATAATTGAGCAACTTGTTGTGATGTTGATACAGCAGTAGTTGTTCCAATACCACCACCACCACCAATACGCATAGCATCTGTACGTTTTCTTAAATTAATATTTGTTAATTGCGTTGTAGGAATGGCTGTTGTACCGGCAGTTGTTATTAATGATGTTGAAATGGATGAGGTACCAATTATCGTTGTTAAATATGGTAATATCGACGACGATGACGATGTCGGCCCCGATGTTATTATTGTTGATGGTATTGTAACCATTTGTGATTGAAGAGGTGTCATCGTCGTCGTCGTCATCGGGGACATCGGTGATGCTGCTTGAATTGTAGATTGTATTGGAGGTGGTGTTGACACTATTGACGTCAATTGTTTATTTTGATTAATAATTGGTATTAATTTGGTTCCTTCGGTCTTCATCGCAGGACTTGTACCAACTTTTACACCATTATTATTTGTATTACAATAATTATTTATATTCTCTTGAACACGAGAGTCTCGAATTCTTACGTACATTTTAAATTTTCCAATTGGACATTTTGGATTTTCTTCGGTGCATTGATCAATTTCTTCGATAAGTTTCTTTGGTGTTTGTAACTTTTTCGAACGATATGCTACGTAAGCAGTTAGACAATCTTCCAATTGAATAAGTACCAAATTCAATGTATTCAAATCAATATGCTATTTATAGAATGCAATAATAATAATAATAATAATAATAATAATTAATAATTAGATTTAATAGAGCGTGTGTTTACTATTTATTATAAATTAACTAAAATTTAAAATGATTCAGATATACATCTAAATAACAATAGAATACCTTATATGGATCATAATTCAGCATATTATAGACTAATGATGGCGTATGCAACGATACACCTTCCATTCGGAATGGTGATATTATAGGACGTACCTCAAACATATTCGGATGATTACATACTTTACGTAATTGCATTAAAACATTCATAACGCTTAATAAATTACCAGATTCCAATGTTTCTTTGGTTCTATACAAATTTGGCGGTAAGAAAATTTATACATAATTGATTAAGAATTTTTGCATTCACAGTTAAAAAAGCATTCTTGAATAATAGTTACCGTTGTGTACTTACTTGGCTCGACTCATAAAATCTTCATATAAATATCGTTGCCTCTTTGATAGCCTACACATAATTACACGTTCATATTTTTTTGGCATTTGTTTTTCAACTTCAGATTTCAATCGGCGTAATAAAAATGGTCGTAATACCTGAATTTGATTAAATTAAAAGGTTAAAAAACACAAATTAAATCTATATATATATATTAAATTTCTTAAATTAACGATTGTATAAATTAATTATGAGTTTATAAATAATTGACCGGGCAAACCAATCTCAATATCATAAATATTAATTAATTATAGAGTAAAATATGGTTATGAATAATTTTATTTGTGTATTTTTTTGAATCGTTAAAATTTAAAATATTATACCTAAAAAATTGTTTGGCATTTTACATGGGAAAATAATGTTCATGTTATAAAGAAATATAAACCTCATCGTCAAATAATATTATTACATAACCATTTTTTTTACACATTACGTACAGCCTAGCACACAGACCTTATGAAGGCGTTTGATGATCGATTCGTTGTATTCCGAATTGCCTTCAATCATACCGCTCATTGGATTTGAAAACCATTCTTTAAATTCACGATGTGATTGAAAAACATGTGGCATTAAAAAATGCATTAATGACCATAATTCCATCAAATTATTTTGTAATGGTGTACCCGTTAAAAGTAAACGTCTATTTAAAAACAACAACAACAAACAAAATTATAAAAAATAACATTATTGATTTAAAAATTTGTTTTTAATTTGTGAAAGATGATAAAGAAAAAAAAGGCTTACTGTTCCGTAGAAAAATTGAGTAACAGTTGCCATCGCTGCGATTTAAAATTCTTTATATTTTGGGCTTCATCTAATATTAAATATTTCCATTTTTTACGCCTAAAACTTTGATGATCTTGTATTACCAATTTATATGATGTTATACAAATATGAAAGGCGTTCACTTTTGTCCAACCAATACGTTTGCATTTACGTTCCTTTTGAGTTCCATAATACGTTAAAATTTTAAATCCAGGGCACCATTTTTTAAATTCCATTTCCCAATTTAGCATAACCGAAGATGGGACAACAATTAAATGCGGGCCCCAATTACCCTTTACACATGCCAAATGCGCAAGTAATGCAATTGTTTGTATTGTTTTACCTAAACCCATCTCATCGGCAAGTATACCATTTAATTTACGATCGTGCATAGTCACCAGCCAATCTAAACCAATATGCTAAAATGGAAATCAAATAGTAATGAAATGATTATTCATATTTATTAAACAAATTTTATTATTATTTAATCACTTGATATTCTCTTAGACTGTGTCGCAATAAAAATGGAATTGGCGTTACAACATTTGTTGAGGATAGCGTATTTCCTTTCGGTTGTATACTTTCCGCAATTGCAGCTGCATCATTTATTAAATCATCGTTTTCAGACTGTAATTTCAACAACGCAAATACATAAATTAATAATTAGAAAAATGACATATGCAAGAACTATTTATTATATAATAATCCATTAAATAAATTCGTTATTAAAAGGTAGAAATCATTTCTAGTTTGATTAAATTAAATGGATTAATATCAATAATAAGAATAAACAATTGAATCTTATTTTTTTTGTATTATGACTAATCAAAAATAACAATTGTTTGTTTTGATTTTTAATTCATAAATGTGTCATTCACAACGTAAAGCATCTAAAATTCAAAACAAAATTTAAAACAATTTTAAATTCTATGAATGGCGGGTAACGTTTTTACTATATGCACTTTAGCGTTCTTTTCAAATTATTTAATACATTAATTGAAAAGAGATTTATAAAGGCAATACTTAAATTCTTTATTTACCTATTGATGTTAATCTTTTGCGATAACATATACAAAGCTTACCTGTGATTTTTGTGATGTACGAATGCCGTCGCCACTTTCATCATCATTATCTTCCATTAATGTTTTTAGACTAAAACGTTCATTCATTTCAAAGCTATCAAATTCTTCATCTGTTTCATTATCAGAATTTTCTTCGATACTTGTATCATCATCATCATCATCATCATCATCATCATCATTGTCCTCGTCTTGGTCTTCATCGAAACTAGTCTCTGCCACACTACTTGCTGTACATTAGAAAATATATATATATACATTATCAAAATTGCATAGTATTAACCTCTACAAATATTTGTTTTCTGAAACACATTTTCTCAGACAAATGCCTCGTTCTGTTTCATCCAATAAAAGAAGCATAATATTTCAAAAATAGAATTATAAGCCAAAAATTCAGTGAAGAAATTGGTAGTTAACGAATCATCATTGATTATTTTAGTTTTAAACTTTTAAATTTATTAAATTTAAATAAATCAATATTTACGTACAATCATCATCATCTGAATCAATCTCAACGTTTTTACATGGACGTCCTGGTTTTCTTGGTGGAATTATAATTGATGATGTTCCTGGTGGTGTCGCAGCTGTATATTTTATCATTAATTCCTCCAGACTCATATTATTATCGGCCTATTATTGAATTTAAATGTTAAAACGTTTATTATTAAATGTAGAAAATGGCATTAAGAGAAGAAGCTAAAATTGTATATATAAAAAATCAGACAAATGCCTCGTTCAATTTCATCTAATGTAATTCATTCAATCTCAAAAATAGAGCATAGAAAAAATTGTATTCAGTAAATAAAATCGGTAACATACGAATTCATCAATAGAAAATCATCGAAAAAAATTAGGTCGTACGATATAAATTATGTAATATTTACTCACATTTAATTCTTCAATTTCTTTTTTATGATCTAATTTACGTTCAGTTTTTTCTTGTTCCTTTATTGTATCTTCATCATCATTACTGTCACCGCTTGCATGAAATTCTGTATCACTTTGTATTGTTGATGGTTCATCTATTTTATTATTACTTAGATTAATATTTTGCTCATTATCATCATCATGGTCGCGGTCGTCCTCTGCGTTATCATTATTATTATTATTGTAATCCTCTACATCTTCATCGACTTGATCACCATCATCACCACTTAATACTATTTTACCACGATTTTCTAGATAATTTTCTGGTAGTTTGGATAAAAATGAAGCCATATCCATTTCAGATTCTTTTTGTAATGCTGCAACTTCTGCATTAACATCCGTTGCTTCGGCTTCAGCTTTTGCTATTGTTTCTTCATCATCATCCGTTGATGCATTACCAGGTGAAAACTCATCTATGAAAGAACATTTTGTTTATTTGTTTGTATTGTTTGTTTTTACGGATTTTAAACATAAAAAATGAAATGAATGAGAAAAAAAAACATACCATCACTGACATATGGTTTTGGTGATGATTTTCGGCTTGAATTCAAACTAGGAGTTGTACTTGCTGCTAGATTACCATCTGTTGTTGGTTGTAAACCAGCAGCAGAATTGGCACCAATAGGTTTATTCATACCTTCAGCTAATTGCATTGAGAATTTTTCCGTTTGATCAACGATAAAACTTAAATGTTGATCTAATGCTTTTTTCCGTTTTTCTTCCAGTTTTGTTTGTTGTTTGTGTTCAACCAATTTTTCAACATTAGACCAAAATATTTTTACTTCTTTACCCAAAAAACTTGCGATGCGCTTTAATTGAATCTCTTGTGCTTTCTCCGCCTTTTGGCATGCAATTGCCTTTTCTTGGAAATGCTTTTGTACCATTTTTGCACATTTTTTTGCTGCCGATTTTTTCCACTTTCGTTCTTGTGCAAAATCGGTAGCCAACCACACCATCTCCTCTAGCAAATAGTCCCAATGCGCTTTTGGCCGCTGTGGTTCTTGTAATTTGGGTAAACGTTTTTCTGTCCATAGTCCTTCACGTTGCAATTCTGATATTCGTTGCATTACATACACTTCTTGCCGCGCTTTTAATGAATATTGTTCCTGAGCTGCACCGACACCTCCCCCACCATTGCTACTATTCGCCCCCGATGTACCACCAGCACTGCCAATGCTGCCGCTATTATGATTTCCACTGACAGTATTGGATTGTGTAATTGTTTGAATTGAAGATGATACAACAGATGGTGATGTTGTTTTTCGCTGATCATATAAATTGATTGTACTACCACCTCTTGGGGCATCAGGTACAATTGGTGTTCCACCTAGCGAATGCGAATAATATAATAAAAACAGCAAATTAATATTTATAGGTCATTTATTTTAAAATAAATATTTTAAATAAAAGGCTTTTTCGATTAAATGAAAAGGAAAAATTCATCAAAATATCGTACATCAGAGATTTATTCAATTGTTTTAAATCGGATTAAGTATCGTTTGGAAGTATTTTTTTTTTAAATTAAATCAGTATCATAATGGTTAATAATTTTGTTTATGATATTTTAATGAATTTTTAGATATTTTAATCAATATTCAAGATTACGATTAATCAAATTAAAATTATAACTGTGCATGCCTTCAAAACTATTTTATTTTAGTAGATTAATATATAAATAAACTGTATAAACTTAACATAATTTTGCATATAAAATATAATTCTGTATAACAAACGATAAAAAGCATAAATGAAAATGAAACACAACTGAAACTGAAGGTAATGTTTAATGTAATATACAAAAAATTGTCATGCAATAACAAACATTAACAAAATGAATATTAATTTTCCAGCCACATCATTGAAAATGTAACAAAAGTCAAATTAAAAAACACGATATTAGTAAAAAAAAAAAAACAACATCAATTAATGAAAATATTAAGAGGTGCTACCTGGCACCAGAGGTACAGGGGAATGACCTAGTGTAGATGAAACTGGATTTTGACGAAACACCATCCCGTGACGACCACCCATAGGTCTTCCGGGAACATTACCTATATTAGATACAAGATACATAAACAATATACACATCACACACTCCAAACTTCAAAAACAAAATACATTCAAAGTATTTGGTTAGTTATTAGAGAGCATTTTTTTTTAGAAATAACGTCCATTAATTTATATTTTTAAAAATTGTTTAATCATTAGTTGTTCAACATACAATGTTGTATGTTAATAACAACACCAACATAATTCACGTTCATTTCTCATAAAAAAACATCTTTGAAATCAACCAATAATGAAAAATATTAAGTTACATGTGCATTATTTTAATGCGTAAATTTGTTTTGTGCAATTAGTCTTCTATCCTCTGTTGGTTTTATTATTGATTGGAAAACAAACAAACAACGCAAGAAAATAATATATACCTTGTTGGGTTAATTGGAAAACCGCTGCTGGTAATGTTGTTGAACAGGCAACTGGAGTTACACCGACGCCAGGTATTTTTATTTCAGCACCATGAGGTAAATTATTTGCTGATATTGAGGCTGTTGATGATGATGATGATAAAATGGTTGATGTGTTAGAGGACGTTGATTTTAATGGAGTTGATGAAGATGTATTTGTTGATATAATTTGTGCTATAGATGATGATTGACAAGTTATCCGTTGTTGAGAATGTAGAGTGTTGGAAGTTCGTGATGCTGGGGAGTATTGTAGCGTTGAAGGTGATAAATTACTTTGTATTGAAATTGGAGGCAATTGTGATACAAATGGGGAAGAAGTTTCTATACTTGTCGCTGTCGTTGTTGTTGTTGATGATGATGGTAATAATTGTTGCTGTTGCTGATGTTTTTGTTGTAGTGTCTGAAATAAATAATTTGTATTGTAATCGGTATATGGATATACAACGCAATAGCTAAATGAAGTGTATTTCAATTCTACCGCTCTCCCTTACCGTTGATTTTGGTGACAGATTATTTGTTGTTGCGGTGGTATCCTCTAATGGAGGGGGATCCAAACGATATGATTTTATAAAATGTAAAAATTGTGGTGTTTGTGGTTTCTTTTTCCAATTTTGATATTCCATCATATTAGAATCGGTACGAAGGAAAAATAACTCTTCTACGTATTCCGAATATCTGTTTCAATAATCGCAAAACAATAAAATGTATTATTATTTTTCGATTTCTAAAGTATTAAAATATTTTTGTACTTACTTATCCTTAACATTTTTTAATCGTGAAAATTTATGTTCTAATATCCGTTTTTTAATTGATAATAATTCTCCAGCTGTAGTTGGTGTAGTAGAAATAGTAGTAGTCGTAGTAAAAGAAGTTGTAGTTAAAGAATTTTGCAATTCCATCCATGATCTCGAGCGCTTTCTAGATGTTTCAGCCAAATCTTTATATTCATTATCAATATTTGAAGATGATGAAGATGAACCTGTGGATGGTATTGCTGTAGGTGCAACAACAGTTTGACTAATGACGATTGTATTATTTTGATTAGTATTGTTTATATTAATATTATTTTTATTTATATTGACACTGCCTATTCTTAATAGATCATTGCTGCTACTTAAACTGGTATTATTATTAGGTATCGCACAATTAATATTATTTATAATTACATTCGTTGTTTGTGTCGTCGGGTTATTGTTTAAAAAATTATTCGGTAAAGAATTGATATTCTGTTGAACTGTAATCCTAGACACTGTAGACGAAGGATGATGTTGCTGACTTATTTGGTTTTGGTTTTGTTGTTGATAATGCGAGGCTTGAAGTAATTGTTGTTGTTGTTGTTGTTGCTGCTGGTGTTGCTGTTGATGTTGATTTTGTGGTAAAACATTCGGTAAACGTGTCATTTGTGTTGGTGTTAAACGTGTAGATCCAATAACGGATATCTAATAATAAAAGTTTTATATTTAAATGTTATAGATTTAATATAAATCCGTCTTTCATTATTATTCTTTTTTTTTTTTTTTTTTTGTATCATTCAATCAATTGTTCATAAAACCTGAATGTTTCCACTATTATTTATATTGTTTGTATTATATTTAATATTGTGGTGGTTTTGATAGTTAGGTGGTAGCCTGTGTTCAGGAACAGCAGGAGGGACGACAGAGATATTACTCAATTGGCCACCACCTCCTGCTGAGTCGCCCTCATTCATATTCTAATCATCTAGAAATTAAAAAGAAACATTGAAACATTTTATGTGGGTTTAGGTTAGTGTTATTTAAAATAAATAATATGAATGAAACAAAACACAAACAAAACAAAATAAGATCTGTTTTTGCAATCAGCACGCAGCATGCGACGCAGAGGTTGGACAATAAAGCACAATATATGAAAATGTATATTATTGCTCACTAGACTCGAAGCGAAGCGTTCATCAATATTCAACTTTGGCTGCCCTTCAAAGGTCAAAAGCTGCTTTTTGATCAAAAGATAAACGATAAAAGTTACACACTTGTTGTGATATATTGCATATCAGCCATAAAGACGGGAAGCATGAAATGTAATTCATATAATATTTATGTTAATTGTTGTTGTTACAATAACAATTGCATGTACACCACACCGTTGTGTTGTAGTTAAAATTGCAACATAAATGTTTAAATACTGTTAAATAAATGGAGATTTACAAATATAACAGTAAATCATCCAAAGCCAAGACAAGTAAACCAATCGGTATGCCTATTTATGCGCAGATACAATTTGTCGACAACATTTGTCGGTCAATTATGTGCACAACAAATTTTTTGTAACAATTTGACTTAATTTATATTATTGTAATTAATAATCATTTTATTATTTGAAATCAACGTTTAATGTTAAAGCGTTGTACCATGACCCCGCACTTGTAAAACCGTCTTGATTGTCAACAAATGGTAATTATGCGCAAAAATAGATCTTTTATTTCTACTGTATGGTGTCCAGTCGTTCCAATACAGTACGTACAGAGTACAATCTAGTGCATCGCTGTCTCGATAACGTTTTATACGGTACAATGAATAAAATAATTATTGTAAAGTACTTTACAGTACACTAGAGCAAATACCCCATTGCAAATTAAACATTCACTAAAATGGTTCAATGATGATGTTTTTGATAATGTTTATGAAGATTATCCAAAAAAAAAAAATGGGGCCGGGTTTTTTAATGTAAGGTTTTCTGGTTTTCCCTTATTCTGTTCAATTACGGGAATTCATGAAAATAATTGCCATATTATACGGATTAATTAAAACCTTAATAATTAATAACAAAAACAACGATATTGATACACTCTATATACTTAAATTTTTTCAATCAGAATATTAAAAAAAAAAAATTACACTCAAACACAAAGAAAATCAAATGGGGAACGATGTCGCCATATTTGAATTTTTATGTATTAAAAAAAAAACCACGAATGAAAAGAAATGTGACTGAAAATGTGAATATACAAAAAAAAAAAAATAAAAATGCTGCTTACCTATTCCCAAAAATATGTTTTATAATCGCAATTTTTCCGTTCAATCCAACACCGTTTAACACTTTAATTTTATTAAGACAATTATTAAACTATTTTAATTAATAAAAATGAATGATTTTTTATTTTTAACTATATTTATATTATTATAAATCTTACAAATCATTTTCTAATTTTTTTTCATTCAATACCATTTTTCTCTTGTTCTTTCTGCTGCTGCTGCACAATTTAATATGGCGGATGTGACGCTTTGATTGTATGTATATTACTCCTATATCAATCAAAATCTACATGCACTCGTGTACATGTACGTACACCATTGCCGACCAACAATCGTTGTCGTTGTCATGCGCTCGTATTTCTATATTGCCATATATACCATACTCGCTTTATTTTCATTTTAAAAGTGAAAAAATCATATGTAATTTACAATTTCGCCATTTTTCTACTGGTATTTTATTAACAGATGTGAATTTCTCATAAAACTATTTCAAATTGTTATATTGTTTATTCGGTGTGTATTCCTGCATCAAAAAATATGAAAATAAATCGTCCGTAAAAAGTAAATACCCTGGTAAACACCATTATTTTGGTTTTTTTAATAACAGCAATTTGTGCTGAAGTATAAATATATATAGCAAACATATTTTAATTTTTTAATGGAGATGGAAAGTGTGTGTACTCGGTTTTGTCGGTGATGATGAGCTGAGAAAAGATTTTTAACATCAGCAGAAATATCAGTAAAATACAATTTCCAAGCGAGCATTCCCATCCATTATTAATTAAAATATTTTTACAAAAAAATGCCCAACAATAAAGTAAAAACGTATCATCTTGAACATCACCTATTAAATTGTTATACAATAAAATTATTACACAAAAATCGGATAAATACAGTTCCTCTTTTTTTAAATCATTCAATCGATAATTTAATAAAAATAATAAATTTATCATATGCTGAAGTTTTAACAATTAAAAATGATCTCATTAGACGATATGCGATGGTACCAATAAATGGATTAACATACTATAAGAATATTATAGAAAATTTTCAATTCTTAAGTACTGGTGTTAAAAGGTTAAGAAATTTTTTATAACAATTATAACCGGTACCGAATGCGGTACGTTCAATTTTAATTTATTCTCATTTTACATGTATTATGTATAGTTTTGATCAATTATTAGGCGGTGGTTTCATTACTGGTAATATATATGAGATTTGTGGTATATCAGGCATAGGTAAAACCCAATTATGCCAAACAGTAGCATTACATTTATCAACATATTATAAAATGAAAACCCTTTGGATAGATACAACAAACAATTTTTCAGCCATTCGTTTAAATGAAATGATTTTTTATAATCATGTTCATTATGATGACATTAGTGGAAATTGTAGACCACAAAAAGTAAACATATCACTGAATGTAGTTTATGATAAATTAAATCGTATTAAAATTCAATCAACCACGGATCCATTTCAATTTTTACATATATTAAATAATATACGTAGATTGCTAATGAAGGAATGTTCAGAAGAAAGATCACAAATTAAATTAATTATTATCGATTCATTACCGGCATTGTGGTTTTTATTTTTAGATGATATTGCAAAAGGTATGGGTGTATACAAATTTGATCTATTGTACTTTTATGGAATTTGATTAATAAATTAATGTGTTGTTTTTGTTGTTGTTAGCATAGGCCGAACTTTTTTAGTGGAAACTACAAATAGATTACGGCAATTAGCTAATGAATATCATTTAGTTATAATCATTGTAAATACTTTAACAAGGTGGATGGATATTGAGCATGGTAATTAATTATTGTTTTTATTATGGGTCTTCATTAAGTAAAGCATATCTTTCGTATAAACATTTCTATCACTATTATATATGTTATTTAATGCATTATTATTTAATGAATTAATTACTGTTTTAATTATGACTATCTTTATATACAGAAAAGCAAACACAAAATGGTGAACACTTAAAACTGTGCATGGGAAAACTTTGGCAATCTGTACCATCAACACGTTTTTTAATACGTAATATTATGTCTGAATCATCACAATCCACGATTACCAACAATATTAATGTAAAAAATATTCAAGTAATGCATAAGAAACCATTAGAAATTGAAATTATTAAAAGTAATCAATTTAAAATTGGAGATAGATGTAAAGTAATGCTTACAAATAAAGGAGTCGTCTGACTGAAATATAACAATATCTATAAATTTATTCAAAATGCAAATAGTTCAAAAATAAAAAAAAAAAAGCTTAATAATTTGTATAAAATTAATAACAAACATATATTATTGATATTAAAAAAATTTGAACTTAAAAATTATGGAATAGTTTTCGTAATTGTTGTTAAATCATTATAATGTTTAATTACTTTTTTACTTGGAATTACTGAATTTCCCAAACCTGGACGATACTTACGTTTAATATTTGTATTTTTTTTCTCCGTATCATTGATGATTTTGTTATCCTTATCAATTGAATGATAACCATCAATTTGAATTTTATTATTACCAGTATTATTCGTTCCGTTATCAACATATTTTTTATTATACATCTATTTTAACCAACAGACTATTATTAATATTAAAGGATACTGAATGTGTATAAAAGAAATATATATTTTAAAGTATAAAAATCGTACGTGACGTATAACAAAACAACCACGAAAAAACTCATGCGAAATACGAACGAAATTATAAAACAAAATAGAACAATTTAGTTTCGTTATAGTTTAACCACATTCTGAGGGATAGAATATATAACTATAACAGTAAACAAAACGATAAAAGAATAATTTACCTTATTTGTTAACGTTGAAGTAACATTATTCCTATTATTACCCATGATTCCATAATCAGTATTGATCGAATCGTTGACTGTTGTATCATGTAAATCAGAATCATGTGCATACATACATTTATTACCATATCTACAACGGCCTTTACGATAATTTAGACACACTTTTTTACCATTTTTTATATTTGTATGTTCTTCTGTGTCAACCTATAATTTTAAAATTTTTTAAATAACACAATATCTTAAAGTAAATTTCTTATAGTTTATTGATAAAAAATATATTTACCTACCATTTTTACATGCATTTCCAAATTAGCAATTTTTGCATTTTCAGCATCTTTATACGGATTACTGAATACATTATTATTATGGTTATTGTTATTGTTATTGTTAGAAATTCCATTACCATTCAATAATTGTATTGCACTTGGTAATAATGCAATTTTCACACTATTACCATTCATTTTTAACGGTATCTTTGACATTCTATATAACAGTATTATTATTATTATTATTATAAAAATCACAATTATTATAATGTGAATTTGGGTGATGCACTTTATCAATTTCGGGGGTGGGGCCGAAAGTGCTAAACTATATGCATATTTACCCTGTCAATTGTAATAAAAATACTTACACAATGTTTGTTGTTGCGGATGTGCTTGAATTTATAGACGTTTCTAAAATTTTTAACATTTTCTTTTTACCATTATCAATCGATTTATCATCCTCGTCACCATCATCGGCATTCTCTTCGGATTCCGAATCGTATTCAGGTACTAATGACATTATTAATAGGTTATATGTTATTCGATTATTATTATTATATTTTAATCAATATATTTTTTTATATGTTTTTAGACTCCCACCACTTGACCACCGCTAATCACTCCATATAAGCTCATTAAATAATTAAACATTTTATTTATTTTATTACACAAAAAAAAAGATATTGATTTATAAAAATAAAAATTTATAGCGTCGTTAAAAAAAAAAAACTATACAACTACAACTATATATTGGAAAATGAAACTGGAAACTGGAACGTCTGCTACACGCATCCATCCCATCGCACGACCCTAACACGGTGGATTTACACTTTACAGTGTTGTTAAAGTTTGTTGTTGAGAGAAAAATCCATGATGATAGCATAGGTATAAGAAATTCGCCTAGATTTATTCATTAAGTTGTTTTATTATTATTCGTAATATAAATGAATAGTATTGTAAGTTATGGTAATAGAATTAAAAGAGACTATGTTTTTAATTCTATTGAACCATCGCGCACGTATAGCATAAATAATATAACGGCCTCAAAAATTTATAAATTAAATATTATATTTATGTTATTTATGTTTAAAAATGGGTAATTTAATGGGTAAATATTTTTATAATACCATTTAAAATCAATATTTTTACAATCTACAAATGTCGTTCTTTATCATCATTGTTTTCCTTGGATGAATTCATGCGAATGTTTTTATAGCGTCAAATAAATAATAGCCTGTGATTTTGTATATCACTTAATATTATATCAATAAATAACTAAATATTTTTTAGGAACTTTATTATTTTCAATTAATTCATTGTATTTTATTTATCAATCATTGTAAAAATATATTTATCTTTCCTTTTTTTTATTATGTTAATATTCATCAAATTAGTATTATTTATATAGTTATATATATATATTTTTTAAAGTATAATAGTTATGTGTAAGTACAATTAAAATTTTTATTTATTTGTAGCAAACGTTTTATTATTTAATCAACAACAAAAAAAAAATACTACTAATTTCGACCAAACAAAAATAAAATAATAATAAAAATGACTATATTTATCAAGACAATAACTAACACACAACAACAACATCAATAATAACATATCACTAACAAACAACAACAATTAAGACATCAACTAGAACATAAAATATATCTATGTTTCTTCTTCTATATTTGGCTTCAATTGTTTTTTGTAATTAAATTTCATTTCATTCAAATAATTGATACTTTTTCTATTAATTTGTCTTATTAATTTAATAATGATTGAATTTTTTTAAATATTCATATTTCTTTTTAATTAATTGATTGATTTTTTCACAAATCTGTAACATTCTATTATAATATATTAAAATATAATATATTTTTGGAAATCTCACACAATGCGTTTAATTTATTTTTTATATTTTATAGAAATTTTTTAATACTTCAACTATAAAAAAATAGATACTTTAATATACAATATAGTATTTTTTTTTTTATTATTATTATTATATTATTATTTAAAACTCAATATATATTTTGTCAATTTCATTTTCATACTCTCGGTAACACAAAATTTTGGATTTAAAATTATTTTTAAAACTTATTATACGCATAATTTCGATTGTGTTGTTTCAAAATAAGTTTTTATATGTACAATTTTACGTTTTTTAAATAAAGAAATAAAAGAACTTAGATTATTCTTTCCTTTTTTTTTTTTTTTTTGCAAATATGTTATAAATTTAAATAGTTTAGTGTGGTGGGTATTTTATGTAATAATTTCATGCTTGTCCATTTAATAATTTATTATTATTATTATCTGCACATCCATTATTTGTAGTAAATTCATCTTGTTCTAAAATACCAGGCAAATAAATCAAAATAAAATAAATAATAATTTAAGAAATAAAATAATGAAAGAATAAAAGAAATATTTAAATAATATAATGAAATCAACAAATAATGAAATTATTATATAACAAAAAAAAAATACATGAAGCTAGAATATATGTCTTCTATCTATCCTATATCTTCTTCTTCTATCTTAAAAATATAACCGATGAAGAAAGGCGAAACTGTTAATAATTCATTATATTTCATTATATGCTTAAGATTTTTTTTTTTATTCACTTTACTGACAACCATTTTTTATATAATTTCTGGACACATTTTTGTTTAAAAAACCATTTTCTAAATATACTGATGCTTATTACTGCTGTTTTTGGCATTCATGGCATTTGGAAAATATTAAATTGCATTATGATTATGATTATTATTAAGTATTATATTATGATTTGTATTATTATTATTATTATTATTATTATTATTATAAATTTTGTCATCATAATTATGATAAACGTTATCATCAATTTCAATATTATTATTGTTATTTATAATAGTAGTAGCTGTTGTCGTCGGCGTCGTCGTCATCGTCGTCGTCGACGTTGTATTAATATGATGTAATGTGCATCCTGTTTGTTGTAACTTACCATGTAATGAACGACAAAATTTCTTTGTTTTACTCCAATCCTCTTTAAGTGATAAATTAAACATTGAAAATGCTGGATCACCGGTAACTTGCTTTTCAATTTGCAAAAATGTTGGTAAACAATTTTTTAATTGGTCACCATCTAATGATGAATATGTTTCAAGTAACATTAATCCTTTACATCTAAAATTGAAATTATATATATATATATCAGTAAATATAAATATGATTTATTATGTGAATATTTTGTGATAAATTTCTATTTTGTTTATATGTTTTTTTTTTCTCTTTAAAATTGAACTAATACAAATACAATATACCTTGGATGACTTGGTTCCCTATAAATATCTAATTGAAAATATTGATTATTAACTAAAAAACAACGACGTTTTTTATAGATGGTAAAATGGGCATCATCACGTTGAGCAAGTAAATTCATATAATCACGATGTGTTAATTGAGTTTTCACTTCAACCGATTGATTATGAACGTGTGGTCGACGTATCGTATGAATATACGTCCAATGTCCATTTTGACCACGTTTTCGTAAGCGTGCCTGAAATTTTGGTCCATCCGATTGCAAATAATGATGCATAACATCAAAATCTTGAAATGGTGGAAAATCTTCTGGTAGTCTTCCAATGACTAATAAATGAAAACGTTCAAAATTATTAGTTATTTTTAAATTATGGTTTTTCATTTTCATTTTATAACAAAAAGTAATAATAATAAAATGTTGAGCTCGAATGGATTATGTTATTTTATAAATCAATACAATAATGAACAAGATAATTTCTCCTGTTATTTTTAATTAAATTGTATATTATATAGTTATATAAACAGAGATCTATTTTGGAGTCTGTCTGAATGGAATAAAAATTAAATGAAAATGTATTATTTTGTAAATAAACTTATACCTACCTAAAAATTTCAATTTTCGTGATGTTCTCAATAGACGATCACCGGTATCAATACCCAATTTTTGACATACACATTCAATCATACGATTCATTTTTGTTTCAAAATCTGATGAATTATCAATTACATCAAAATATGGATGTCCAACCCATGCGGCTGCCGATTTATAATCTAATTCCCGAGCAAGTACAACACCCTCAGATCTACATGCATGATCCTGTTTTTATTAAGATGAAATGAAATGAGGGTTTAGTTTTCCAAAAAAAAAAAATTAAAAAAAAACCTCGTGTAACAAAGAATGAATGCCACCAGGAATAACAAATATATACATACCTCAGTTGAATAAAAATCTTCAGCACCATTTGCAGCCGATACCATGTGTACAATTTGATTATAACGATTATCACGTAATTCCACCTGATTCCAATTATTACTAGACATCAATTTTTCCCATTTTTCTCTGGATATATCTGTATAGGTAAATAAAAATTGTATTTATTATATTTAATTGCGCGAATAAAGTAAAAATTTTTTGTATTTTATGGTAATATGTTAGATCAATCAATCAGAATTGATTCCACCACGTATATTTTCAGATTTCATCAATCATTTTTCATTGGAAGAAGTATTTTTATGATTAATGCATTATAATATCGTCTTATTTTTATATACACTTACATGCACTAGCATCCATAACACCACGATCACATATTATTAAACAATGTTTATTACTTGATTTACCCAATTCAAAGTATGTATTTTCAATTTGAATCATTGTTCGTAAAAGATTCTCTTGGAATTTTAAAGCTAAATAAAAATATGTGATAAATAAAACAAAATAAAATATAAAAAAAATGTTGTTAATATATACTTTTTAAAACAAACTATACTTATAAAATAAAATTAAAATTTGTGGATCTCTCTAATTATGAATAATGACGAATAATTTTAAATAAGATTAATTTAAATGTGAATCGAATAGAATAGAATTTGAATAAAATAATTAATAATTATATAAATAATAATGATAATAAAAACTAATAAAACAAATCCTAGTTTTTAGTTTAAAGCACGCGATTATGATGTTTTTTTTTTTGGGCACCCAATATGCGTTGACTTGTTATTTATATATATATATATGTACTGTACAGTCAACTCCGTGTTTTACTGTATATATAGGTTCGAGACAATTTCAGACCTGTCTTATTCTTTCTTCAAACTCTTAATGTTAGTGTTTCCGACTCAAACAATTCAATTTTCGCTTCGTCCTCCGACAACATTACACGTTACACTAATCATCAATATATAGATTAACTCAGTTTTTCTTTAGCCCGCATATTGAAATCAATGTTATTTATTTTTGTTTCGATATACATACATGCACGTTTTCACTGCAAATTAATTTTGCCAAGAATAATCTGCAAATTTTTTATTCTATATTTCTATATCGTTTTTGGATGTATACATTAATATTTAATTCGGCATATTATAATCCAGTCATTTTTTGGAGCTGATAATATACGTCGACCCTTTTTTTAAGCAATATACAAAACTTATCACTATAGATTCGGGAAAATTTCACATCATCTTTTATTATAGACTAAACTTATAGATTAAAAAACTATATTTAAAAATTAAATAAATTTATATATGCGTATTTATATATATAATGCATTAATATTGTAAATAAAACAGCTGCGTTTTTATCAGTATATTTTGCATCATCTTCGACGTCGATGTTGTTATATTTATGTGCATATATAATAAATATATAGATTTATATGTGCGTATATACTATATATATATATATATATATATATAGTACATATGCAATCGTATACAGAGTCCACAATGCCAAGGTTGAGGCTTGTTGATTTGCTGTATAGATATTATATACAATTTATCTATATAGATACTATATAATATATACTATATATATATAGATTATATTAAAAATTGAATGCATATTTTGTTTGATTCTATATTATACAATTACAATCACACAACAAATTATTTAAAACATAATTATTATACATAGTGCATTTTTACTCGCTTATGGCTAATCCAGATTTTTATCTTTGTATATGACTATATTATATATAAAACTACTATAAAAACTTGGAAAATTCGGAAGCAATACTTGAGAATTATAAACCGCGTGAACGTATAAAATGAAAAACGAACGAACGAACGAACGAAAAATGCAAAATTCGGAAAAATCGATTTTTTTTTTGGGGGGAGGGAAACATATATTTTTCCATAAATTAGCTAATTATATATATTATGTTATGTGTGCCTTTCAGAATAATATCACCTCGTCAATATGACAATATCGTTTTGACAAATTTTCATTCACTCATCGACCCTGATTTATGTATATATACTCTATATGTATCTATCTATATACTATATACACAACCAAAATTCAAAATAAATATAGAACATAGAGAATACTAAAAAAAAACCACGTGAAAAATAATTGGCAACGAATGACGATCGTGAAAACAAAGTTATTACACGCTATTACCGTATTTAATTTTATATTAAAATCTATTTTTACCGAACAACAACAATATATACGCATTTTTTTTATTTTTTGAATGTTAATTATCTAAAAAAAAAAACACATTTAGTGTGTTTTATTGCTATACTGTAATCGTTATGCGAGACACAATTTATATAGAGTAAGTACAGAGTATAGTGCACGTTCTTTCGGTCAAAATTTCTGAATGCCTAAATACATCAAAAATCCCTTCTGAACCTTTCTGGAACCCTCCCTATATATAACATCAGAACCATCATTTTTTACGTATATACTGAAATAGAAATATAAAAGATACCTTAATTTTTTAATATAACAATTTTATTTTAACTTTAATCAAAAATTGATATAAAAAAAAAAATCCAGTTAATTGAAAAATGTTATAAGAACATATATATATAGTATAAATTCCGCAGTATCACACCCCGCACAAAGCCGAATACCACGCAATATAATTCTGGGACTATTTCCAGAAAAAAATTGGATCGGAATCGGAAGGAAGCCCTTTCCCTGCAGGAGGCGATTTAACTTCAACCATACTACTACTACTACCGAGTTACAAGGGTGCAAGGGAAAAAATTACAACACGTGCATTCAAAATTCAATCAAAATGACATTTATCCTTATAATTTTTCTCAAAATTTTTAGGTGATTTGGAAATTTTGTTTACCTAACATATATGTACTAAATTTTTGTGAAAATTAAATATATGATTTTATATGACTACATTTGTCCTTCGTTATGATCTTCGTTTGTTATATATATATATATATACGAATACAACATTGTATATTCGAAATAATATCAAGTCATTGATTATATATTATCTTAATCGCTCATACGATTTATATATATTATAATTGTTTATCGTATATGCATATGTATATTATATACGTTAAAAGTTAAGGCTACAAATACCCGGTATTGCTTTTTTATGTATTATTATTATTATTGTTATTGTTATTGTTAATTTTGCTAACGCAACAAATTCTATATATAAATTATTAAATATATAAACATATTTATGGATTAAAGATATATATAAAATAAACATCATCAATTCAAATATATTTTCGCTTTATTATATATATTAAATATATATAATTTATATTTTATTTATACTTTAATATTTAATAAGTTTTATATTTAAAAACGCATATAATAAACCTGACAATTATTCTTATATACAAATAAATGGATTTCACAAATAAATAAATGGATTTCATATAGATTATCTTTTTTTTTTCCAACACCCAAAATTGGGTCATATGCGTCTGCGAAAATGTTGATGATATTGGAAATATGGACATATATAGTATTATATTTTTTTGTTGTAGTGTAAACAAATATTTTCTATATACACTAAAACAAAACCATAAAAAGATATACGTACAGGATTAGTATATAGTTGGTATAGACTACTATATAGATAAGGGTTGAAATTATGCCCTAAAAACTTCCGATTTTTTGCTGAAAATTATCCACGGAATTACGTGCGGTATTCGGATTGTTGTAGGAGGAGGTTATCAAGCGGGGTACCCTATATATATATATATATCAATCATATTTTTGTTAGCTATAATACAACATTAAATTTTAAAGTAATGTATATACTAATAATTTTTTTGAGCTTAAAATACTGCGTTTGAGCACTCTAAAAATCCACACACAATTATACATAAAACAAACAAAATATAAATATAAATATATAAATTAAAAGCCATCTATATATATATATATATATATATGGATATAATATACGACGACGAGCATATATCTTATATACAAACTCTTTCAAAACAACAAACTCACCCTCATTACCGCGGGGCTTTTCAGTCGCGGCTGCCAAACATCTAGGACAGGATGCCGTCAAATCGACACTATCACTATCTGACTTATTATTATGGTTTTTTTCTTTTTTTAATAGGTCTTTGGACGCAGAACTTTGGACCGACAATGACAACGAAGAAGATGATAATGTTTTTTTTTCTTTCTCTTTACACGTTGGAATTTCTAGATAAATTTTTAATAATAAAATTAAATAAAAAATATAATTATAAATATAATGTTAAACTAAAAAAAAAATAAAATTTTAATATTATATAGAAATTTCCGTAGGAAAAACCAATTTACCGGCAAAAACATTTACCGGCACACCCATATTTAGCTCAAATTAATCACGGGATTACGTGAAAATCCCGTGGTGGTCCAGTATGGGGCACCCCCGTATATATATATTAAACTTCTACGTTATATAAATGTGATATTGTGATATTACGTGAATATATCCATTTAAAACTATATATACGGAAGATTATATATATATACAAACATATAATAAGGTTTCTTCCAAAATACTATTTTTATAAATATTTTTTATATATACATTATTGATTTCTGTTATTTATTTTTATCCTTAACTCATTATATAATTTAATATATTTTTTTTAGTGATTATATATTAAAATATTTAAATATAAATATAGATTTGTATCGAATAAGAAACAAATTGTTATATATATACTTGCGTTTATACGCTATTTGGTGGAGCTCAATCTATATTTATATATTATATATACTATATGTTATTGCATCATTGTGAATAAATTAAATTAATTGCAATGAATCAAAATATACGTTCCAAAAGAATTATAATATATAGAATTTAAATACCTATCCGAATAAATTATAATATTATTATAGTGTATACGACGCAATGATATATATCATATATATGTATATAGGTTTACTAATTTATAATCGCATATACAAAAATCTGGAAATTGCCTGAAGGTTGAATGTAGAAAACCCGTACGAAGTAACCGATCAATATGTTTAGACGGGGGGTTCGTTTTTTTTTTATATACAAGCAATTGATCCTGATTGATCTATTTCTATCATCTTCGGACTTCAAATATTCCCCAAAATTTGAGTAAAAAAACAAACTATATATAGCTATATGCGGAGCCACGTTACTGTATTTGAAAGATCAGCTACATTATTAGCATTATCAGCATTAAATTAAAGTTAAAATGATGTAAATCTGACAACCAACCGGTTCTCCGTAGATATTTAAAGACACGTGTGTGTGTGAATATACACATCATATATTTTTTGATCTCCAAAAAAATTTAAGGTATCATATCTTGGAAAACTTTCCGCCGCCTAACATGTTGGAAAACTTATGTAGCAACATTAATTAGCTTTCGTTTTTTATATATGATGATGTTTTGAAGTGTCGATACTGTCGATACTCTATATAATACTTTCGAAGTTATTCACAAAAAACCCAAAATGATGCACCGTTAATATATACTGATCTGATCGCTACCGCTATACAGCAAATGATCAATTTGAATTGCATTGCGATTGCGATTGCGATTGAGAAAGGACCAGACATGCCATTTTTTTTTTAAACGGGCAATTTGTTATTCACACACCTGATATATAATATATATAAAGCATTTGATTTTTTTTTTTTTATTTTCTATAATTTGCCGACACCATAGAAATTAAAAACGAATATCAAATTACAAAAAAAACACATATACAATACCATATATATAAATATTAATTATATATAGCAGCAAATATAATTATTAATAATTTATAATAATTTCAATTTCATATTACTTGAATGATATCTACAGCAGGGTGTTCCACTGGACCCCTTCAAACAGAGTACCACACATAATACCGACTTACTATTTATACGGAAAAAAACGTATTGGGAGGGTTGGTCTAACTTGAACCGCTACGAAGTTACAAGTGCGTTGAATGGTGTGTTAAGTTAACATAAATTCAGTGATTCAATCATATAATTTCTAAATTATCCAACCTATATAGATAATATAGGTAAATGTATTATATATTGGTTCGCTAAAATGTTCGCGCTCGATCCATTCTATGTTTAGAACTATATTAGTTGCGTTCCCAGGAGTAGGTAGCAGTAGATAAGAGTAGACAGAATCTACTCTTTTCTACGCCGAACTACTCCGTATTATAGCAAAGCGTAGTTCGCAGTAGAAAACATCTACTCTTTTCTACTCTTACCTACTCCTGGTAATTGAATGGAACGCGACTAATGAGTGTTAAAAAGGAAAAATCCAGTTTATAATTTATCAGAAAAATATATACTATCGTCGTTATAGCACATATATCAAGACCTATATAATATATAATATAACTATAATATTTAATTCAAATTCTATTCCATTAAGTATATATGAACATATATAATCGTTACATATATGTCCATGCATGATGTTAAAACTAATAAATATGATTTTTCTTTTTTGAAATTAAAGAGTTTAAACTTTAGAAAGATAAATTTTCAATATATCTATATTACAAAATAACAATATATATAAAACAATATAATAATAATGATAATAAATGCGCTTACCTTCATCGGCGGTCAGGTCCGAGAATTTTATTCCACCACTGCAAGATAAACATATATTACAACAATGAAGTCTCAGTATCAGCTCAAGTAAATGTAAATATATGTTGTTTTTTTTTTAAGTTTAACAGAATTTTTATGTTAAATGATAAATTAAAATAAGATAATTTATATGTATTAGAGAAAAATAAAAACAATGTAAATTGTAATTTATATAATTTTTATAAAAGAAAGAAAAACGGAAAATTATGATATATAATTGGGTTTATTCAGGCCTCAGCGTGGTTAAATATCTACGGAGATATTTCGTTTAACCACGCTTTTCGTATTCAGAGCCCATAAATTATCTACGATAATGAATAAATTAACATCACCTTTTCGATGCGAAGTAAATTATCCACGCTTAGGTTTCTATGGAGATATTATTATTCTATATCTATATCAATGCACGATATTTTCAGTTGATTTATTTTATACAGTACAGACTATTACAATTTTCCAGTTGCTCAATAAAACGAAACTAAATTTAGCGAAAATACCGAACACATTAAAAAAAGACAGTCGATATTTATATGTGGAAAGAAAAAGAAAAAAAAAATTTTTGTGTTCGTTTTATTTTTATTCTGTGTAGCCAAATATAAATGATTGTTTTTTTTTCCTTATAAAAAAAAGTAAACAAAAGCGATATTATAGTAATAGATTATTTTAAATTGTGCTCTGAATACCAAATATCTTCAATATTTTTCTTCGTAGGTATTTCACCGTGGATAAATTTATATTTAACCACGTTAATTTTAGTACGTAAGAATTGATACAAATATATGTATGATTGATTATTGCGGATTATTGATTATTGCGGATTATTGATTATTGATTATTGATATAAGATAAGGAATATTATATTTATTTTGTTTTACCGAATGACAAAAAAATAAAAAATACTTCCACAACCACATCCACAAATGGGGATTGTCCATTTAATGGAAAATGTGCGATAACTCACAAAATCTCTATGAAAACATGTGTTGTAATGTATTAGAAAGTTGTTCTACGTTGAAAATTAAGGGGGGGTGTCTAAACAGCCCAAGCCCCCCACGTTCCCCACGCCCCCCTTTTAAGGGCAAAAAACGAAATTTTGATTTTTCCATTAAAAAACCATAGGTTTTTTGTTAATTTGCAAAAATCGCATGCAAAAATCAAAATTTCGATTTTTCCCCCTAAAAACTGGGGGTTGGGGTGAAAACTGGGGCTTGGCGTGTTCGGACACCCCCCTTAATTTTCAACGTAGAACAACTTTCTAATACATTACAACACATGTTTTCATAGAGATTTTGTGAGTTTTCGGCCATTTTCCGTTAGTTGGACAATCCCCATTTGTGGAAAAATTCCCCATGGTACCCCCACATATTATTACATTTTTTTTAACTACTCATCACGCTCTTCAAAATAAGCGAGAAAAAAATATAGGTTTACATTTGATTTTCCAAAGTTGATATCCATTAAGCATCCATAAGGGTTAACGTGGGGAGGAAGGGGTTAATATAAAAATGTAGCCAAATGGAATCCATTGGGGGTCCACTAACATCATATTAGTGATAACTCCACTGGTTTCGGAGATATTGGCTGGATAGCGTTAGCTGGGATACCCTGTATGTTTTAATATGGATGAAATTTTTTCAATAGGGGTTGAACTTAGACTTAGATATCGTTTCTTAAACGACTTTTTTTTCTGGCTGGCTCAGATCATCTCAGAATTTCATGGTATTCGGTTTGTAACCGTATAATGTGGTACTGTAGAACAATGCATAGTTTTAAAATTTGAATAAAATATGATAATTTTTTTTATTATGTACGGGGGGGTGGAGTGGCGTGGAGTGGATTTTATGCTTTCTAAGTATGCTTTATAGCCTCTTCTCTACTACGCTTTTTTGAGTACAATACACCAAAAACATCAAATATCTGTTTTTTTCATCGAATGCTACAATGGTGTGTTGAATTTTTGTTCTTTTTTACTACAACAAAACTATACCGTCACCACAACGTTGTACAAAATATAATGGTATTCTACACAATGAATATTTATGGTGTAGATACGATTTTGAGGTTGCTTGTTTGTAATTTCGTAATATTGAGTATTTGTATATATGTATTTTCATATATTATCCATTTTTGGTCTCTGTCGAATACAAAAATATATATTCTCTATCGCATTTGTGCTGCGAGTATTTTTATATATATTGAGAAAATACACCAAATGTAAAAATGTAATCTTTTCAAATCACACTACAATAGAAATATATCGTAAAACTTCATACACTTTAATATTTTAAAATTGTGTAGTCTACACTAAAAAGTGTAGTACAAAAGAAGCTATTAGTGAATGCATATATGTTAATATATAAAGTATTATTTTTATTATATTTAAAAAAAAAATTATGAATTATATGAATGCCTAATAATATATTTATGGGCATTTACCTGAGTAATACTGTGGCCGTTTCAGGCACTCGGAACACCTGCAAAAATTTATATAAGCCAAAAATTCTAATTTTGCCTATAAAAGAGGCAATCATTTGGTTTTTTTTTAATATAACATATATATATATATATATATATATATATATATATATATATATTTATATTTATATATACATATATAGAATTTAATTTAACGTTTGTTTAACGGCGATGTGGCGACGACGACGATTAATACGAGGACAATTGAATTTGAATTTAATTGATATTTTATAAAAAAATAAAAAACATTTGGCTATTGAACAAAAATACAAAAATTTATATTTGAATATTATATTTTGATCAATTTTGATTATTTAACTTTTTCGTTTTGTTATAATTATATCAATATAGTCAATTAAATTTGATTGTTTTAATTTTATATATAGTTTTAACCATATTTTTATATGGTTTTTGTTTTTTTATATGCAGTAATATTCAAATATATATATGCATTATTTGTATATTTTTAATAAATATCAATGTATTTTGTGGCAAAAAACAAAACAACAACATAAAAAATCACAAAAAAAAATTTATGAAGAATATATATCGTTTTAAATTAACACAATTATAAATGTTGCATAATATAATATATAAATATATTTGTGTTTGGAAAGCCGTGTCGAAATTTACCGACGATGGAATACGGAATACGGAAATGAATGATTTAAAAAAAAAAAACACGAACACGAATTAAATGTAAAAATTAATCTTTGGTGGTCCTCCAAATAGAGTAATAAGATAAAAGTGTCTCGCGTTATACAAAAGATGACCCGCTTGGCCCCCCCAACAACCAGAATATCACATAATTGTCGAACTATGTCAACGAAGAAAGGAAGGAAGGAAGGAGAGGGGGAAAGGGATCTAACTTCAACCCGATTTTAACCGGATTACCGGGTGTTCAGTTAAATATTGGATTCAGGCATTCTGCTCATAACTTCTCATAACTATAGCCAACCTAAAAGTAATCAGAAGGCAATTGGTATATAAGTCATGAATAACCTTAAATTTTGTTACTGTTATCAAATTTTCGCTATATAGGTCTATTCCGTTTAGAAATATTAAGACCGCGTAAGTAAAAAAAAAAAAAAAAAACGCAATAACTTCAAATTTTATAAGTCGTAGCGATAAACTTTGAATGGCAAAGTTTAAGGCAATTTTATATAGATATACTTAAGGTAAAAAAGACGTTTACCACGAGTAATTTCTATTTTTCTAGCCTCAATATCTAAGTAAAAGGAATGCGAAACCTAGCGAAATCACAAAATTAATTTATACAGTTATTCGTTTGAATTATAAATGACGTACAGCTATAGACCGTGGTTATTCGAGGTTGTCTAGTTTAGAAGAAGTTATGACCAATGACTTAATGTATGTTTTATTTCTATTTCATCGACATCCTGTAACTCGGTATATAGGGGTGGAAGTTGGAAGTTAGATCCGCTCCCTATAAACGATTATTTTCCCGAAATAATAACTCGGAATAATTACGTGATATTCGGGTTGTAGAAGTCAAGCGGGACATATGTATATAAAATAGTTTTATAATTTATATAATCAAATATATGTATATTGTATATATTCAAATCATTACCTTCCATCCAAGATTCTCGAAAAATGTACATATTCGAGCTTGTCCCGTTGTTTTTCCTCCACATGGACCTGTTAAAGAAATGAATTGATTTGGGAATCATTATTTTATGGCAAATTTTTATACATATACTGTCTTTTCTCAGTTTTCTTATATTTCTCTCTTATATTTCTGTACGTTAATTTTTCTTTTATAAAACTTTTCATATTATAAAAGAGACACTACAGCTATCAAAAGTACTATTATATCTATTGGGTAATGTCACTTCCGCATAACTTGTGAGTCTTCCATCCATGCTTCTCAAATGTTATAGAGAAAAGTAATGCTACACTAGTAGATTTATATAAAGAAATAGATGAACAACGAATTCATCAAAAAAAAAAGAAAAGATTCCATTATCTCACTTAGGCATTAAAAAAATTAACCATCCTCAACGAAAAACGAATGCATATCGATCGATGATGTGCGATCGCTGAGTTATATGAAAAACTCTAGCTTATGATGATGAATTTTTTTGTGCGCTACGCCGGTGTAGTCACTATAGAAATTGTTATTGTAACAACAACAATTACTATATATAGTTCTACAATCGGCGTAGGGTACAAAGAAATTCAACATTAAAAATCAATAATCATTCTATATATTTATACTACTACTGCTACACTATATTTTTTAAGTATACTATACTAATATTTAAGTTAAACATTACCCTCATCACGCGAATTTACTTTTGTAAACAAATGGGAAAACAAGCGGTTTGCGTGCAATCGTATTTTGTTATTTTATCTTACTATATAAGGATATAAGCTCAGGATTTGTATACAAGCGATATGAAACATATATATAGATACATAAATATTGTTGATAGCACACGTACGCGTAGAGTAATTACACAACCACAATTGATAAATGAAAACAAATGCGTTACACAATATAAGTTATACGTAAAACATTATTCTTTGGATTTCTATAAATAAAATCAATATTTTATTTTATTGTGGTGAAATTTTCTCAATTTGAATTTCGGTAGAAACAGGAAAAAATGCTTAAAATTTAAAATATAAGCACATGGAATTTAATTAATCAAACGCTTTAAAATGATGATGATAATAGAAAATATGGGCATAACCTTGCGGCAAACTAAAAAAAAGGACAATTCACAAATCAATTCGTTTTATTTTATATACGCGGGGTGTTGTATATTTTTTTTTTATTAATAAATATTTGATATGCGGGGGGTTAAAAAATTTAAAACAAACGCGATAGCTCCATTAACAGCTGCACGTTTGTTTGTTTCATAACATATTTTCATTTTTTTCAAGTAAAACACGTGTTCGTCGAATTGCAAAAATAGAAAAAACTTACCACCAGTTAAAACTAATTTATAAACTCTTTTCGCTGGCTTTTCTTCTGTTTCCATTGTTGATTTCTATTTATATTTTTAGAAATTTTCCAATTTCAATATATATATATATATTATTTCAACTATATATTAAACAGTTTTGTTTATAGATTACATTTACCGACTTTTTTTTTTTTTAAGGAACAAATTTGTTGTTTTTTTTATCAAACAACTAACGCACTAGCTAGCTAGCACACACACACACACACACACGCACGCATTTAATCATTAATAAAACTGATTAAAATGAAAACAAAAAAAAAAAGATAAAAAATTTAAATTAGATTATTATCGATTAAAATTAAATGAAAATTAATCAATTTAATATTCTTGATATTTTGCTATTTTTTTATTTATCACCGATAGTTTTTTTTTTTTTTTTCAGTAAGAAATCACTATAGTATAATCAGCTTATAAATAACAACCATTAAGTAAGAAGGAAGAAGTGACAATAATAAAATATAAAATAAGGAATTTTTATTTTTTAAGAATAAAAAAAAACTTATATCATTATTCATACATTGCGCGGACTATCGCAATTCACCACTCACATGCAATTCAGATATAAGAGAAACAAAATGGAGACAATGAATATTCTCATAGAATTATAAAATATATGCATTCATTCATACTATTGCAATTATATATGCGCATACAAAAATAAATCAGCTGCGGGTGGATATGTTTTGATTTATTATTATTATAAACAAAAATTAATCCGCCCAGCGAACTCTTGCGTACATAACAAAAAACAACTAAATTGCCAATGTTCCCATACTACAAAAACGCATTTATAACAGTTTTAAGGTTTTGTGAGGTTTGTATTTTAGAATATCATTTGACAACAGATATCGTTTGTCAAGAGGCATAATGGATGCCAATTATACCATATATGTTTACATATATATATATATTTTCATCTTTTTTTTTTCTTTTCTTATTTATCAATAAATAAATTTTCCAAATCTTTGTTTTTGTGCGAGTTTCAAAATTTTCACAACATTGCGTTTGTTCTTCAATCGTTCAGACGTTCATTGCTCGTGGGTTTTGTGGGTTTTAGTGTGGTGTTCCTGTTCCTGTTTCAGTGATTGATGAAATACCATATATATATATATATTAGTTTTAGAGATATCGCGAAATTTTTTAAGTGCTCATTCTAGAATCTATAATTGTTTAGATCCTAGTACATCCGTTTTTCCTATTTTTTTTTTTTTTTAAGAAAAATTGAAGTAAAAAAAAATGATCAGTAGTTAACGCAAACTTTAATTATTGTGTTCGCTTTGTCGAATTGGCTTCAAAACGTGTTTTCTGGCCACATTCAATAATTATGAAGTTATGATAGTTACAATTTGCATGCTAATTTATAATTATTTTACAAGACAAATTCAAAAATTATTACTAACTACAAAAATGTTTAAAAAAAATAAAAAATACCGTTCAAATACACAATCGTCGTCATCATCGCGTGCCACTAATAATAACCTGGACATTTATAAATTTCAATCATCAAATTTAGAGGTAGTTGATTATAAAAGTTATCGTGGGATATTCGGAGAAGGAATACATGTATATCCGAAACCACGTAGTGGCCATCGTATTGTATGCAATGATACGCATATATTTTGTTTTGGTGGTTTTAATCCAGATGTTACAACACGTGAACCCGGTATACCCTTTCTGTTCAATGAAATTTGGAAATACAATATAATTACAAGAAAATGGACAATTATGTTGAATTCAAATTCATCGGATATGCCTAAGGAAGTTGCGTCCAGCGCAATTGAATTCAAGGATAATATACTATTTGTAAGTTTTTTTAACAATTAGTTTGGTTTTATTTGCGAGTATATTATATGAATATTATATTGTTGAATAATTGTTATTTCTATATACACAGATATTTGGTGGTACTGGTTATCCATTTGGTTATGAATGTTCGAATGAATGTTATATATATTTACCATATAGTTCACGAAAATCATTGATAAAATTGCAGACAACTGGTAATAAACCATTACCACAATATGGCCAAGCAATATTATATGCCGATGGTTATTTATATGCAATTGGTGGTACAACTGGATTTGATTATTCGTGTGATGTTTACAGGTATTTAAATACATATAACACGAGAAGCTTTTTGATGAATTGTATTAATTGATTTTATCCCTACGTCCCTCCATATAAATATTTAGATTAAATGTAATCGAAAAAAATTGGGAATGTTTATACAAGTGTGAAAATAAAGGTATTGAACGGAATAATAGTTTGAATAATGAACCAGTTGGACGTTATCGGCATGGTTTAGCTTTTGACGGTACATATATATACGTAATTGGAGGTGGAAAAACCGATTGTGCCTACGATTTAGAGGAGATACCAGCATTCAATTTAATCACAAATAAATGGCGATTCTTTCGTACAAAAGGTGATGACCGAGAAAATCGTATTCGACTGTATCCTGCACCAAGAAAATGTCATTCATGTGTACAAATTAAAAGGGATAATGGGGAATTTGAGGTGATAATATCCGGTGGATTTTCTACGAATACCGAACATTATAATGACATATGGAAATTGAATTTAACAACGTTACAATGGATACAAGAACGATCTATTTTACCAAATCCAATATATTTTCATGATGCAGCTACCAGCGGTAACGGTTTAATGCACGTCTTCGGTGGCATTGAATTAAATCAACAACAATCATCAATGCGTACCAACAATTTATATCGTGTATGGGTAACAATACCGAAATTAAGTGAAATTTGTTTTAGTGCGTTATTACATTATAAACCGGAATTCGCAAAATGTTCATCAAAACAATTATTGGCAATTGGTATTCCCAATAAATTTGCTAATCGTATTGAAATGGGTAATTATGAAAAATTAATTAATCAATAATAATAATCCATTATTTAGTAAATAAATTTTGGGAATATTGATTGATAATGAGTCAGGATATATTAAAAAAAAAAATAGTTTATGTTCTTTGAATTACTTTTAAAATATCTAATTATGTAATGATATATATATAAGAGTGTTATTGAATTTTAAATAAATATTACTTTTGAACATATGCATTTTGATTTTAAACGTTATTCACTATATTGTAAGTAAATAATAATAATAATAAATGATGAGAAAGCATTTTCGGTTCAATAAAAACCTATATAAAATGACTTAAATCTACCAGAAATGATGAGTTTTAATTCATTTACATTTTATTAGTTTTTATATTATGATAATTAATAATAAATTGTTCTAAATGTAGTTTTATAATAATATTTTGATTCCATCAACTTAATACGAAAACAAATATAATACATGGTGCATAAAGGAATTTGAATCTCAAAAAAAAAAAAAAACAGAAGAACAGAATCAATTATGAAACTGCTTGATTTAGAAGTTTACTTGTGGGATGAATTCATTCTAATAAATAAAGACAATAATTAATTAAAATCTACCATTTTGAAAACGTGCATATCCGCCTCCATTAGCAGCATTACATCCACCACTACCACCTCTGTTTACAAATGTTGTTTGTCTATTAATGGTTTCTATATATTGGCCCCCACCACCACCACCACCACCAGCTGTATTTTGTTTACGTTCATTATAGGTACGATCATATCGATCTTGATTGTGATCCATTGGGCGCCATGTATTATTATTGATATTATTATTATTATTATTAATAATATTATTACTCTCTGGTGGTTTCTGTCCCCATGGATCGTTTATTGCAACCGATTGCATATGATTAAATGCGACGGACGATGATGACGAGGACGATGGTTGTTGTAGTTGTTGTTGTTGTTTAATTTGTGGCAATGGTATAACAGATGACCATGGAGATGATGCATTACGATCTGTATATCGTCCATCATTCGGTTGAGTTTCAATATATCTCGGTTTATTATTTGATGGAATTCTATAAAATATAAAACTCATTGTTAATAAAACTAACTTTGAGAATTTATTGCATTGAAAATATTCCTAAACAAGGCTGTAAAATGATTAGATGAAAGGGTTTAAATTTATTAAAACATAATTTACCTATTATCTCTGTCATCACGTCCACCACCACCACCACCACCACCGCGCTGAAATGCACTTTGAGAACGATCTTTACTCGATGAACCACCACCCATGTAATCATTTGTTGCTGTAATCGATCGTCTTGTTGTTTCACGTTTAAAATCTTCCCTTTTGAAATCATCACGTTTAAAGTCATCCCGTTTAAAGTCGTCACGTTTAAAGTCATCCCGTTTAAAGTCATCCCGTTTAAAGTCTTCGCGTTTAAAGTCGTCACGTTTAAACTCTTCTCGTTTACCCATTGAATAATCGTCAATACGTTTCTTTTCTAAATTTCTGCTATCAAATTGCATTGTACGACTATAAGAAAATTCAGAAAATCAATTATTAGAAAGGATATATACCATATCAACAAAAATGACTCAATCATACGATTGACGCGATTTCTATAAATTTTAAATCAATATACTTACCTATTAGCATTGATTGGTGTATCAAAACGTGGTGGCGGTGGTGCATCAAAATGTCTATCATTTGCGGATGATCGTTTTCGGTCCATATCCGGATAACGTTCTCTTTCATAATCGGCGGTCGTAGGTCGTTTCATTGCTCTACGGGCCTCTTCGATCCTATGTGGAATTTTGATTGTTTTTGTGTGATAAAAACAAAAAAGAAAAATCGTGGAAATTATAATAAAAAAATTAGTTATTAGAAATTAATCATTCAAGCAATTTCTCCCCTCCCTATCTCTCTCTTTCATACCTCAAAATTATTACTAACCAATAACCATATATACATTTTTTTTTTTATTACTGACAATGTGGTAATTCAAAATTGATCAAATTTGTTTAATAAAATCAAATTAAATTAAAATCATTGATGATTAAAATAATAACTATAATAATATTAATTGTACCATTAGTTGGGTGTATTGTATTGTTGATTGCATTAGGAATGAGCAATTTCTTTATTTTCATCATTTAATGAATTGTCGGTTCACATTTTCTGGGTATATAAAATTTAAAACTCAACCAAGATTATATTTATTTAGTTTTGTTGTAGAACGCGTTAATTAAAAATTAAAAAACCATTTTTTTTTTTTGGGTTTTTAAGAGGAAACGTAATATATAAAAGTAATTTATATTATATTATATAATAAATTCGTACTTCATTTGTTGTCTTTTCAATTCCCGTTTCTCCAATTCAATTTTTTCACGTTCCAATTTTTGTCGTTCTCGTTCCAAACGTAACAAATCCGATTTTTCCCGCTGTAAACGTAAATTCATGTACATTTCACGTAATTTAATTTGTTCCTTTTTCAAATCATCACGTTCACGAGCCAAACGTTCAAGTTCTTCACGTTGACGACGACGATCATCAATACGACGTCGTTCTATTTCACGTAGTTTTCGTTCACGTTCCCGTAATCGATGGCGATCCCGTTCTTCACAGATCTTTTTAAATGATAGAATATCTCGATGATCACGACCACCACCACCACCGCCACCAGTCACAATATTTCCAGATGAATTTGTTTTCGACATTTGACGGCGTCCACCATTGCTTGTTGATCCGGTTGTTACTGTTGATGTTGTTGGTCGTCGATAGGTAGATGATGTGCAATCTTTTAATGAATTTCGTTTTGTTATACTTAAATGAGATCGATCATTTGCCCTACTACTACTACTACGGCTATGATGTTTATCTCGTTCACTACCGCTAATAGTAGCACTTAATTTTTTCCCATCATCATTTTTAATCGATTTCGATGAGGATCTTCCTTCATTCACTGATTTTTTATTTGTATTAGCTTTAGGACTACGTTCAGATTTTGATGTAGTGGCCGGCGTTGTTTCCGTTGCTGTTGAATTGGATACTGCATTCACTGTTGTTTTTGCTATTGATGCTGCTGATGAGCTTGTGGTTGTTGTTGTTGTTGTTGTTGTTGTTGGTATTAATGGTGATTTTGACATACCAATATCAAATTTTGCTGGTTCAACGGATATAATACGTCCATGAAATTCGGTACGATGTAAATGATTGATGCATTTTGATGCATCAGTAGATGAATTCATTGTAACGTAACCATAACATCGGGTGCCCGGTGTACGTGAATTTGTAACAACTTTAACTCCCATTACTTTACCATATTTGGAAAAAATAATTTTTAAATCGGTTGCCCGTGTTAATGGTGATAATCTAGATATCCATAAATTACGGCTAGCCACTGCTGTTCCTGATGTCCCTAATTTACGTTTTTGCGATGACGTGGACGATTTTAACGATTTAGACGACGATGATGTTGCGGCTGCCGGTTCTGCTGTTGTCGTTGTTATTGTTTTTGTGATTGATGATTCTGCTGGAACATAATCCATCGTTTTTGTTTTTTTTTAATTTTGCATTTATTTATAACAAATTGAAAAACAAATTAATAAAATAATAATTTGTTTTTTGCATTATTATGTATGTATGTTTAAGAAGATTAATAGACAATTTGTAAATGCCCGTAATTAATGAAAAATAAATACATTCTATGGTATTATTCTCTATATTTTACAAATCGTTGAAAAGAGGACTTTTATATTTAATTCTTTCAAAAAAAAAAAATTCGCGATCACAACAAAGATTGAATATATTTACCTTTTTCATCTTTCGATGAACTTTTCGATGTTGAAGTCTTCTGTTCGCTGTAGAAAGTAAAAAGTAAATCCAAATGTAAATAGAAAAAAAAAAAAGAAGAACTAATGAAAAATAACTATTTGCTAATTGCCCCTTTTTTTTATATGTTTCACTTTTTAGGTTATTTATGATTTTATCGATCGTATTTAAATTTCTGTTGCACTTCGTACTAAATTATTTTTTTATATATCCGATTAACAAAGATCACAATTTATTTATTTGTTTATTAATTTTGGGGAAATCAACCAACCTATCATCCGTTTTATTTGTGCTGCTTGATTTTTCATCGTTTTTATGTGTTGCGGCAACAGCACTACCACTACTATTTATGGGTTGTCTGTCCTTTTTTATTCCACTTGAAATTTCTTCCTTTTTATTAGTTTTCTCATTGGAACCATGACCAGCATTACCACCAGCAGATTGATTTGTACCAGCCTTTATTGATTGCATTTTACTTGTATTTGACGAACCGGTGATTGTTGTATTTTCAAGAGAATTATTTTTATTGGAAATATTAGATGTTATTGTATTAGTGGTGCTTGCCGATACAGATATCTCTGTCTGTGTTGTTGTTGTTGTTAAAGTAGCTGTTCCTGGTTCTGCTGAAACTGCAATGTTTGTCTGCTTCACTGATCCCATTGCGGACGTAGTTGAATTGGAATTTCCTTCTGCTTTAGATGAGGCGACCGCTACTGTAACCGAATCATTACTTTCATATGAATCTTTTAAATGAATGTCATGGCTGATTGATTTTTCTAAGAATACATAGTATTATATATATAGATATTTATACAAAGTTAATTTTTAAACCAATGTATATGTACATTTACATTTTGTATAACCCAAAACAATTGTTTATTTTTTTGATTTTGATAAAGTAAGTTAAATTAAAAGACACCCTAAAATATTAATGAGGTAATTTACAATTGAAAAAAAAAAACATATTTTGTTGTAGATCATGAAAATTAAACAGCTTTTTCTTGGTTATTTTATTGTCTAAAAATTGTCTTAAAACAATTAATCCAGCGTCCAGCGATCTTCAGTTTATTTCTTGAATAATGATACAATTGGTAGTTTCTATTACTTTTTACTGACCGCATTACACCTGAATTATTCAGAATCTTTAGTGTGGCAACGTCAACACATTACTAATACATTACATGTAACCATTCGTTATTAATTAATCATACACTGTAGTCAAAATGCAAGAATGTGTTTTTTTTTTATCGACACCACAACGAACAGGCCGAAATATTGAATTGATACCACTTATAAAATACAATATTATACTAGTATCCAAGAGCCAGTTGTAAATTAATTCTAATCATTAAATAAATGTATCTAATGCTATACCGAAAAAAACTGAAAAATAACTCTTTTTGTACTTACCATTTTTGTCGGCGGCCGCATCCTACAAAAAAAAAAACATAAAACATTTACGTATAAATATATATTATAGTAATAATAGATAAATTACCTCATCCTGAAATATTTTTTCTTCATCTTCACCAATAGTTAAATGTAATGAATCTTCATGGTCTGTCATTTGATTTATTGCATCAACAATAGTAGAAGGGGTGGTGGTAGTATTGGTATTGGTATTGGTATTAGTAGTAGTCGCATTGATAGAGGCAGATGTAGATAATTCTTCTATATTATCATGTGCATTTAATTGGTTCTTATCAATTTCTTCAAGCGTTTCACCATCAATTTCACCAACTTCATCAATGATTAAATCGGGTTTATCATATTCATCGTATTCATCATCATCGTTATTTGTTGGTTGAACACTTTTAACATTTCTATGTGAATCATTATCAACATCATTTCGTGTTTCGTGAGCTGTTGATTCATCTTCATCGGTGTCAATAATAGTCTTATTTGCAGCCGTTATTCCTGAATGCCTTTTGACGGTTGTACGTTTACCTAAGGATTCAAACAGAAATTCATCTGGATGTTTACCTTCATCTTCCAGTGCCTATATATTATATTAAATATAAAATCTTTGTATATTAACTGTTTGTTAATTTAAATTCATTATTTAGATATATATAGCTCAAAAATAAGAGACAGCACCACCCCCACCAGTCACCACCATTGCAACAAAATATAGTTTCAAAAATAATAAACGTCAAGATGTGACAGGATCATGAAAATTTTCCACGCTTTGATGTTATCAACAGTATATATATATAATTTGTTGAAGAAACGTATTACAGGATGAGAATACAAAATGATCTTCGCATATATATATATATATATATCGAATTACGAATTCCCCATATTTTAATGAAAACAATAAGAAAAAATTCTAGGGGGAAAATGATATAGCCACAGAGGGACATGATAAGGCAGCCATCTTGTTTTTTTTTTTTTTTTTTTTTGTGCATAATATATATATATATATATATATTTTTATTGATGACAAACTAATGAATTTCAAGTTTTGGAGTTTTTGTATGGTTTTGTTTAATCAAAAATTGAATATACCTTTTGTAACCGTTCCAGCAGTGCGGATTTATTCCCTTGATTATCAAGAGAACGTTTTTCCAATTCACTTTTTAAATCACATACACGTAATTCTATAATTTTTCTACCTTGTTCCGTTGTTGTACTGACATTAGCCATATTGTTTAGTACATGTATTAATCGCAAATAATTAAAATAATATTTAATGGAAAAATGAAACAAACTAAAATATGTATAATCTGGGATCGTTAATTATAATAACACACGCGATTTTTATCTGATGAATAAAAAATTTTATAGTAGTCAATTGTTGGCGTTTACTAGTAGATATATAAAGAAATTTATCTTTTACTGGTTTATTTGCATTACATGCAATCTCACAATTTACTAATCTGAATCTGCAAAATCTCCAAAGCGTGTAATAGGGTAATAGTTATATTACAAAAATACAATCCAACATCAGAAAACAGAATGCAATGCACACACAACACAATTCTAGAAAAGTAGAAATAAAATGTAAATGTAAAATCTAAAATGTTGATCACCAAAAATTTGTCAAAAAAAAAAAATAAATATGGAGTCTTCTTTTTTATTAAGGTAGGGGTTTTATGTTTCGGATCGCGCGCCGATAGACAACAGACAACTCAAGTATCGCGGCGATACTATCGCCGTAAAGTGGTTTATATGATTCTACCGTGTACCGTGTAACGTGTACGTTCGTCAGCGGCGTCGTGTACGGCGTCGCTCTAATATTAGAAATATATTGTAAATATAACTATCATATAAATTATTTATAATTATCATTTTTTCCATCAACTTTCGGTTTTGCTTTTACTAATAATTCATTCGAAATCAATTTTTTATTATTTATTGATTGTTAATCATTAATTTAATCATTAATTTTTGTATATAAATGATTATATTTCTATAATTTTTATAATATTATAATTAATTAATTTTTATTCGTTTCATTCGGTCAGAAAAAAATTAAAGCCCACAAATTTTATTCTGTAGAACACATTTTTTTCGTACGGATATATTTTTCGTTCGTGTTAAACCTCATATATTTATTACATAACCATATAAAAAAAACAACAAATAAATTAACCAAAAAGACAATCCATAGGTGAACACAAACAAAAAATTTTATAATATAACACTATCTTGTGTTAAAGATTGTTTAGAATTATAATACAAATAATTAATAGTACACTAAAATTGAGAGCATTTCATATATTAATATATAAAAAATATAATATATATATATGAATTCTGCGATATATTGTATATGAATTAAAATATATTATTTATTATTATATATATAGTATAATATTCGTTAATCAGCGTGAATTTTCTGCATTATTATTTTGCATAATCAATAGTGGTGATAAAGATATATTATTATTATTTTCTGAATAAAATTTATTTGATTTAAATGGATAATAAATGGATGATGACACAGCGGCAGCAGGCGGAGATGATGCATCAATAACAGCAGCAGAATGTTCAAATGATACCTTTAATACATTTATAACTAGATTCACCTTATCTGGTGATGAATTCTCACCCATTAAACCAATACGAAATGCTATATCTTTAGTTGGTCCTAAACCACCAGATAATTCAACTGAATATCTATACGCACAGAAAAATAAACGACTTATAAAATTAAATACATATTTATATATATATATATAATTATATCCTTACTTTTCCATAGCATAATCGGATACCGATTGCCAATTGATATCGGCGGGTATTTTAACAGTAGTAACAGTTGGTAATCGATGGGCTTCACAATCAACATACAATTCTAATCCTAAACGTTGCCGTAATGCCGTATGTAAATGTTTTGCATTTGTAATGTGTCTAAATATAAATTGTTGTAAACCTTCTTCGCAAACAATTGATAATGCCTCACGTAATCCGTACAGTAACGTTGGCGATATGGTATGATGATATAATCGTGGATTACCAAAACATCCCCAACAATCACCCAATAAATTAATATCCCAATAGAATACTTTTGGTTTTAATTTACGGCCATGTACTTTGGCCATAGCACGTTCATTAAATGATATTGGTGCCAGACCAGGTGGAGCACCCAAAACTTTTTGTGATCCCGAATAGATTGCATCGATTTTCCATTTATCCATATATAATGGAGTACCACCAAGTGATGCGACAGCATCAACAAGTAATATACAATTGTAGCTATATCATATATATTTAAAAATTATTTATATAGAATATTTTCGTAGCGTATCTTTTTTTTATAAGCCCATATCTATATATACCTTCTACATAAATCTCCTAAACCATGTAATGGTTGTAAAACACCGGTTGATGAATCACCATGAGCGATAAAAAATACCTTAGGATTATGGTGTCTTAAACTTTGTTCAATATCATGATAATTTAATATTGTACCATATTTTGTTTCAACAGTTCTAACATCAGCTCCTTATTTATTGGATTTATTATTTATTTATATTATTACCAATAATCTATATGTATAATATTTATATTATACGGTATATATTTTTACCATAACGTTCAGCCATATCGGCAGCACGTTGTCCCCATAGCCCAGTAATACCAATTAAAACAACATCATTATCCTCAATTAAATTGCAAAGAGCCGCTTCCATTCCACCATGACCTGATGCACTTACACACATTGTAGCTGGATTTTTCGTTTGAAACATATATTGAAGTCCTTCTTTAATTTCATCCATGATCTTTTAAATAATATAATTCAAAATGTATATATAATTTATAACATATATATACTTGAAAATTAAATTATATTGATCAATTTTTATATAATATTTATATAATAACATTTAAATTATTAAATACAAAAAAAATGAATAAACACACGATATATTTTCCACAAGCAGACAATTTTAATTACAAATTTATAATTAAATGTCTGTTATATTATATAATCACGAACTATATAAATATTTATTAATATATAATAACATAAAATGTTTATACCTTCATTGTTTCAATATGCATATGACCAATAATTGGTTTATTTAATGCATTTAATACACGTTGTGAAAAATTCGATGGTCCTGGTCCCATTAAAATTTTATTTGGTACAATTAATGGTGTTGCTAATGATTTTGGTGCAGGTACGTATATTTCTATTAATTTTTCCATAATTCCACATTCATTAATTTATATATATATATGTATAATAATTAAAACTTTCGTGATTCAATATATGAAAAAAGTGATCCTATATATATATATATACTACTAACGAACGAACGTATATGGGCTATCTTTTATATTCAAATAGGTTTTAATTATATATATATTAACATATATATTATTTTTTAAATATATATATATATATATATTCTTCTATAACATGTACTGTAAAAATGAATTGATTTATATTTATTAATAAGGTTTTATATATAAATTAATTTAAAAAAAAACAAAAATAAAGTGCAAATAATTAAATTTTTATTTTATTTATATGTGGTATAATAATATATGTATATAAATATTATATATATAAAAACAAATTTGTTTTGAAATGATAAGAATATATATATATATATATACAGGGTGTAGAACATTTCCGTTTGCGGATTCCTCAATTAACAATCTATAAATGTCGTTAGTTTATATATATATATATATATATTGCTGTTTCTGCTAATAATAAAAATAATATAAGATCAGCTCGCTGTGAGCGGTGTACTTGTTGTCATGATAGAAAATGGTCGTCATCTTAATTAAATATTTTGATATACATAAATTTTAAAGCACACGCTAAATTTATAGCTTTGTTGTGAGGTCTTTTTTTAATGCAAATATTTATTACTAGAATATTAAAAAAATACGTAATTTGTATATGTATATAATAGAAATAGAAAGTTAAAATTAGAATATATAATTATATATATATATAATGTGTATACAAAAATATACTCAAATCAACATTATCACTCATCGGGATAATTTATGATATTGGTTGCGATGATTATATATAGCTATAAAATATAGCATATTCACATAACATATATTTCTTGTGACTTGTCTTAATTGTTTATTATTTATTTAAAACAGAAAGCCTTTTCTTTACATATAATTTATACGTACAGATGCGATATAAAAAATTAAATATAGCGTGTGTAATTTTATTATATACACACATTTTACGCTTCATTATTATTATAATAATCATAAATAAATAAAAACACACCTCCATAAACGTAAATTTAATTTAACGTAAAATGTGAATACACATATATTTAAATATTATCTTATATAAAAAGTCTAGCCAAAGAGATTTATTATATTTTGTTTTTAATTATAAATGATCGTCATCATATCATCTCAATTACCACATATTATGAAAAGTGCGCGTCACAAACATAAAGAATATATATTTAATTAGTAATTATATTTATCATATCATATCAATATTTAAACATTTTTTTTAAAACGATAGAACTTTAAAATATTTCTTTAAAATAAAATTGATTGATTATTTGCGATAGATAATTAAACGATTATGAATTATAATTCAATATAAAGTATAAAAAAACTCTTATAAGTCGTAATTTTTCAAGCAATATCTTCCGGAATGTATGTTTTATTTATTATGATAAAAATCACCATATTATCTACACACTGTTAAAAATTTAACGAAAATTAAAAATAGGTTAAAAAATTACCGATATCGATAATGCGCTACAAGAAATACTTCAAAAATTGGAATGGCGGATGCGGTATAATTTGCAAATATAATATATACGACGCTAAAACTGTGAAGCGCGTTGCGCGGCGTATGCATCAATCAATATAATGCGTTGCATCGTTTTTGTTTTTTTTTTTTTGATCATCATTCGGCATCGGCATTCATCTATTGACAATTTCTTGTTTCTTATTCCTTGATTTCGCTTCAGCCATCCCAGTGATTTTACGGCAAACATAATTGATTTTTTTATAACATTTTTTTTTTAATTGTTTTGTATCATCTATTAATTTTCAAAAATTTTAAAGAAACAAAAACAAAATTGTTAATTTTTTTATAAATGGCATTAATATGTTCAAGTAAGTTTTTTTTTTTGGTTTTGTAATTACATTTTAAAAAGGTTTTAAATTGTGTAAAAAAATTACTGTGTAAAAAAAATATAGTTTCGAATGAAGTTCCCGAACAACCGGTAGTTTCACCACGTTCCAATGCAATATTTGAGAGACGAATTATTGAAAAATATATACAAGAAAATGGATGTGATCCAATTAATGGAAATGAATTGACCATTGACGAATTAATTGATATAAAAAGTAATTATAGATATATTATCTCGTTTAGGATAAAACCATAATGATCTTAAAATCTTAAAATGATTTTTATTTATTTTTTTCCGCGTGGTGTGTGTGTGCTTGGGTTTAAAGCACCGGCAATAGTAAAACCAAAACCACCAAGTGCTACAAGTATTCCAGCCACATTAAAAACGCTACAAGATGAATGGGATGCAATAATGTTACATTCATTTTCACAACGACAGCAATTGCAAACGGCCCGCCAAGAGTTGAGCCATGCTTTATATCAACATGATGCAGCGTGTCGTGTAATTGCACGACTCAATAAAGAAGTGACGGCAGCACGTGAAGCATTGGCAACGTTAAAACCACAGGCTGGTATTTTGACATCGGTCACCCAACTGCATCATCATCAACCATCCGCTATTGGTGTGGATGTAGCCGGCTTAACTGCACATCCAATTGAACAAGCTGGTATGACCCAAGATGTTATTGAAAAATTGCATGAAAAAGCAACTGTATTGACACAAGAACGTAAAAAACGTGGTCGTACCGTCCCAGATGAATTAGTAACACAAGATAAAATACGCGGTTTTATGATATTGGCTTCACATCCGGTAAATAATAAAAACCAATTTATCTTTATTTTATTGTTATCATAATAACATATGATTTTATGTAGGGATTACATTCGGCAAGTGTACCAGGAATATTAACATTAGACATAAGCAGTACAGATCAAAGTAAAATACTAACTGGTGGCAATGATAAAAATGCAACTATATTCAATAAAGATTCTGAACAAATTGTTGCCATTTTAAAGGGGCATACAAAAAAGGTGACCAAAGTTATTTATCATCCAGAGGAGGACACAGTTATAACGGCATCACCAGATACAACCATTCGTATTTGGCATGTCCCAACGTAAATATATAAATATATATATAAAATTATACAAAAATGTTGATACATTTTTTAATTTTTTTTTTTATTCTATACGTACTACAGCTCGCAAACACAAGTTTTATTAAGCTGTCATACGGGACCTGTTACCGGATTATCATTACATCCAACTGGCGATTATATATTATCAACATCATCTGACAAACATTGGGCATTTTCCGATATACGGGTCGGACGTTTATTAACAAAAGTTATAGATACGGGAGATGTTGGTTTAACAACAGCCCAATTTCACCCGGATGGTTTAATATTCGGTACGGGTACCGATGATTCACAAGTGAAAATTTGGGATTTAAAAGAACAAAGCAATGTGGCAAATTTCCCCGGCCACGTTGGTCCAATATCAGCAATTACATTTTCAGAAAATGGTTATTATTTGGCAACGGCCGCCGATGATGCATGCGTTAAATTATGGGATTTAAGAAAATTGAAAAATTTCAAAACAATACAGTTGGACGAAGGCTATGAGGTTAAAGATTTATGTTTTGATCAAAGTGGAACATATTTGGCGGTAGGCGGGACAGACGTGCGGTAATCTGAAAAAAAAACTAATGATTTTATATATTTACAAAATTTTGGATAGAGTACTAATTTTTAATTATTATAATTCCAATTAGAATCTATTTGTGTAAACAATGGCAAGATTTAAAAGTGTTTACTGATCATACAGCGACAGTGACTGGGGTGCGTTTTGGAAAACATGCACAGTATTTAGCATCTACTAGTATGGATCGTACGTTAAAATTGTATGGTATTGAATGATTTCTGTTGAACTAATCGCAGCAGAATACATTTTCTTTTTCTTTTTTTATTGAGATACTGTGCAAAACAACAAAATACAATTTTAATTATATATTCAGTGTTGTTTTTTTTGTGTTCTTTATGAAATAATTTTTTGTTTTGGAGAGTCCTTTTTGCTGGTATTCCGGTTATACTAATTACGTATCGCACCCCAATATATTACATTCAAATTTTGGCATTTTTAAATTTATTTGTAATGGTCAGATCTCGCCTAAACATTGTCCTTTAAGACTTCTGGTTACACAAAACCTGCAGACTTTATCATATATAGATAACTATGCAGTTAGTTGTTTTATCGATAGCCTGCCTAGCAACGAAATTACTATGAAAATTTAATTTTCATAAATAATTTAGTTATGATTTGAATGTTACAATAAGAAGAATCGAGAAAAAAAACAAAATGTTTTGGGGTTTTAGTGAATCACTTGATTTATACCAAGAATATAAATCAAATATAAAATCAGATAACGATCAAACAAAAACGACACTTCAAATATTATTATTTGGAGGCGGTGATCCACGACATATTATAAAAACAATATCAAAATCGTATACGCATAACGTAAAATTAAATTTTTATGTACTTGAAGGAAGCCTGGAAATATTAGCCAGATATTTTCTATTGTTAAATGTTGCATTTGAACGCTCTGATGTCATGACACTAAAAGGTAAAACCCATTTATTTATGGATATTTATGGAAATTCATTGTTACGTCCCACATCACAATACTATTTAAATAGTAAAATTAATAATTTCATTAAAATTATTACCGATTTGGATTGGGCCCAGTCCCAGATCCATCCAATTTGGAATTTTCAATATTTCAAATATAAAGAACGTGATCAATTTGAAAATATATTTAAATTTTGGTTTACATCAAATGATAATGATATTGATGATAATGATGGAATAAATAATAAGGATTCATCATCATACTATAAACAATTTAACATTGAAATGTATTGGAATCAACGGGTACGTCAAATGATTGGTAATCGTTATGATGTTCGTATGGGTACATTTGATTGGGATTTACAAATGAAATTAAAAGATCGTGGTGTAAAGCAAATATGTTTGCAGGAGTATCGCCATTGGCGCGATACTGGTGTTGCATTTACATTTCCCGAATATGAACAATGCTTTCCAAATCGTACGTTTGCTACCGATATCACTACTTGTGGTAGACAATTTAAGCATCGTGGTTATATAAGTGACATAACAATTGGTCCATTTATTGCCTTCGGTTTGCATTGCTCCGATACAGAAATGTTACGTTCAATGCATGGCATCAATCAATATCGTGCAACAGACATTACCGAACGCAATCTATTCGAAATTATGTATGAAATCGAACATCAGAAACATTATACTCATGATCCGGTCAATTCGCATGCATACGGTGGTATTCAATTAGAATTGGGTAAACCATATGATGTGGTTAATTCAAAAACAATCACCGGAACTGTCATAGATTGTAATAAATATAAAAAAGCTCATAAATTAATTGATTCGATAATGGATAATTGTAATTATAAAATATATTTTCTATCAACTGATGATCTATTGAATCATACATTATATTTAAAAGATGAATTTAACAAATTTTTTGATATTATTTTTATTGCTCGTAATTATATGCCATTTTGGAAGAGCGATGAAAGTTTTATAAAGATTTGTAATGCTAAATGTTTATTTGTATTTGAAAGTCAACAATATTCGTTAATGAATACAAATGAGATTGACGATGCATTGCAGAAAATTAAATATATTGCTAAAACAATGAATTTAACACCAATAACAAAATTTAATTTAAATGTACCATTGCCAATTGTTAAATACAAAAATTTCAAATGATGGGTCATTCCGTCATTACGATATCATCACAATATAGACCTTGTCTACTTATTTAACTAATACAATAATAAAATGTAAATCGATTTTAATTTATATTAAATAGAGATAATGAAATAATGAACATAACGTTATAAGAAAGTAAAAAAAACATAAAAAACGTTTATTTTTTAAATTTTTACCAAACCAAAGAAAACGCATCGTAATTTCCATCACAAGATTTAGTAACCACCGTAACCACCACCACCACCACCACCACCACTGTCTATTGGATAATTTCCAGTAAAATTATTTTGTGGTGGCGGTGGCATCGGTATACCTCTTGGCGGTGGTGGTGGTGGTGGTGGTGGAAAGGATCTAACTTGAAATCCAGGCGGCGGTTGTGGCCGCCAATTGGGTGGCGGTGGTCTTGAACCAGCGGGTAGTGGTGGCGGCGGTGGTACCATACTATTACCAAAATTTGGCGGCGGTGGATATTGTCCGGCGCCGCCTGTACCATTTTGCCATGGTGGTGGTGGTGGTGGCATCATACGTGGTGGCGGCGGAGGCATACCAACTGGCGGTGGTGGTAACGGTGGTTGCGAGGACATCGGAGGTAATGGTGGTGGCGGTACCGATGATGCATATGGCGAAGCGGCGTTAGGTGGTGGAACCGGCGGCGGCGGTGGTGGCATCATTCCTGCTGTTGTTGGTGGTGGTGGAGGTGCCATAAGCGGCGGTGGCATCATATGTCCAGACATTTGCATCATTGGCGGTACTGGGGCATCGGCAAACAATTGATGTGGCCGATCGGCATGCGACAACGGATTTTGTGCCGCTAACAGTCGTTCAGCCGCCGAACCATGACGTTCACCCTTTGAATCTTTTTTAAATGCATATGATACGGATATAGGTCGATTACATAAATATTGGCCATTCATTGCGTCCATAGCCGCATCGGACGCCTCAAAACTAGCAAAATTTATAAATGCAAATCCCTTGGAATTACCGGTTTCTGGATCTCTCATAATCTGTTTTTTTTTTTATTAGATATGATGTGGAGAGAATGTGTTAATAATCTATATGCATTTTAACAGTACAATATATATATTAAAATGAAACAAAATTTACCTTAGGTGTTTGCAATATCACACCGAATGCTGAAAATGTGTCGTACAATAATTTTTCATCAACTTCTGGGTCTAAATTACCAATAAATATATTAGCACCAACATCTAAATTTTTCTGATGTGCTGATGCTTTATTCACTCGTATTGGTTTTCCATATAACTTTATCATATTCATAATTTTTATTGCATAATCAGCATCTTCTTCACTGAGAAATTCAACAAATCCATAACCTTGATGCATTTGTGTTACACGATCTTTTGGCATATGCACATTCACTAAATAAAAACAACAACAAAAACAGACAATTTTATTCAATCAATTCATTATGTTTTAAACCAAAAGACCAATTGCATGACACAGGGTTTTTTCCCAGTTAAAAAGGAAGATCCAAAACATTATAATAAATCAAAAGGGATAATTCTCAAGTAATAGCAGAATTTTAAATCAATATAAAGCGTTGTTTTTTTTTTGAAGAAACTTGCATATTAATTTGATTAACAACTTACCTACTGGTCCACCTTGTACAAATAGCTCCCATAGCAAAGATTCACATACTTTATCGTCTAATCCTCCAACATATATTGTAGCATCTAAATGTATATGTGAAACGGTAGAAAATCGTTTAAACGTTTGTTTTATTTTATGTTAAATCAAAGTTGAAATGTGAATTTTGTTTTGTTGCATATAGCCAGCGAAATTAAACACAACACAAAGTAACATAACCCAAAAGATGGTAAAAACACACAAATCATTTCTTTGTTTAAATTGTTTATACAATGATCATTATACAATTGTAACCAATTAATGAACATAATTTATTATAAATAAAATGTATTCACGTAATCAATAAATCAATTTATAATTAAATATTATTATTATTATTATTAAATTACCTTGATTTCTTTCTGCAATTGGACCGGCTGCCATTGTTTATTTTTTATATATATATATATATATTAAAGAAATTTAAGCGAATTTTGTTGTTTGGGTGTTCCATGGACAAATGTATAAAAAACAAAATGGACGAACATTTCATACTTCAAAATTTATTACAATTTTTTAAAAACATAATAAATGTGTTAAAATTTGAAAAACATTTATATGAAGAAATTTAAATTCTTGTCTTAAAATATATGTATAACTTTCACCATACAAGGTATTAAATTTTGTCATATATATATATATGTACACTGTCAACCTTAAGCACATATACTGAAACTTTTCAAATTGTTGTGTAACTGTTTAACACACGTTTTTAAACAAAACATTGTTGCCCTGTGTTTGTGTGGCTCTATATTATCACACACGTTAGGGTTAGAGTGTTCAATCTTATCGACAACTGATTTATTACTTTTTATTACGCAGCAAAATATATAATAATAATAATTAATATTATAATTTCACAATAATTTATTTGTTTTTTTTTTGCTTTAATTAAAAACAAGTTCCGAGATAATCAAAAAGGTTTTCTTTGAGAATCAATATATGTAATATATCATTATATATATATAGCATTCGTCGAGGCTATACACGACTTGTGTGTTTTTTTTTTTTTTGTTTTACTATATTAATTATAATTAATCTACAATATTCAGCACAGTCGGGTTGTGTCTGATAAAAATGATGTCAATATTGTATGTCTGTTGTTATTGCTGTTGTTTTTAAAATTGTTTTTTTATGTCGATAAAACGTGCATTAGTTATAAATCTATATTTGTTAATTGTGTAATAAACTATAAAGTGATTTTAATTACATAAATTTAAAAACGAAATGTAAAGTGTAATGTATACATTAAGTGATATGTAATCTTATATATATGGTGATAGAGCTAATTCAAAACGATAATTCATTAAAATAAATTAATAAAAATTATAGAAATTGAACAAAATGGAAAAATGGTTTGTTTAAAAACTTATACATAGTATTTATACACATTAAAAGTTGAAAGAAAAATTTTTGGTAGTATGATGTTCTTGCGTTGTGATTGCGATTTTGTAAATCTCTATAGTTGCGTTCCCCATTCGATTACCGCGTAGAGGTAGGTAATAAGAGTTGTAAAGCGTAGATTTTTTCTACTCCGAACTATACTCTTTGCTATAGCAGTACGGTGTCACACATTAATTCAGTAATTATTCATTTTACAACAAATTAAAAAGTTTTATTTATAAAATATATATATTATAATAATTACATATAAATAGCATATATATAGAAAAAAAAAAACGACGAAATCCGCCGGAACTCTTTAGTCGCATAATACCGCTGAGCGAGGTCTATACCCATATAAACTAACTTATATATAAAGTCCTATTTAAAATTGAATGTGATTTGAATTAAAAACAAAAATTAACGACATATACACAATATACTAAATATTAATAACTATTAAAATGTTCTTTTTTTTTATTATTGTTATTGATTTATTTGTTGTATAGTGAAAATATTTTAGGCAATAACATTTTTAAAACATCATCAAAGACGAATAATTTAAATAAACAAAGTATGAAATATATAAATATATACTTCAAATTTTATTAATTGAAATTTATTTATATTGTTATTTCTATATTTCTTTTGTTTTCCATATATATATATAAATTTGTGGTTTTTTATTCTAATATGCGATGCGAATAGTAATAAATCATCAACAACAACAAGATATTTTGTTTAAATCAATATGTTTCTTTGGATTTTTTATTATTTCACCAATAATATTCATATTTTTCATTGGATTTTTTATTTATCGTCAAATTATTTATTATTTATTAAAGGTTTGGTGAAGAAATTTTTGTTTTTAAATAGAAATATATAATTTGTGTTATATATGCGGTGTCTCTATGCTGTATAACATTTTCTTTTGTATATAGATTGAATACGGTAATGCATTTCGTGGATTTGTACCAGGATCTGATGCAATTTATAATATTGAAATACCAGAAGCAAAAAGAGTTATAAATATAATGGCCATAATAAAAATTGATGACGTAAATCATAATAATAATAATAACTGTGAAAATGATGTACGAATAAATCATTCATCAGAAATGCTTTTATTTTTACGAAAACGTTTAGGAACAATATTATTGACCAAAAATAATAATATTGACGATGAATCTTGTTATTTGCCATATTCAAAAATGATATATAAACGAAATATTAAATATGGTTATTCATTTTGGACGGCAAATAATAAATGTACAATTGAACAGTATATCAGGTATATATTTAACTATATATAATGATTACATGATTACAAATGAATAATAATACATATTATATATGTTGCGTATCTATTTATGGATGATATAATTTCTTTAATCATATATATATATATATGATAAAATAGACATATTGAGAACGACGATGAAGCCACAGCAGATAATTTAATGTTACCAAAAAATGGTTATGAATATAATTTAAATGAAATCGAACATATATTTGGAAAATATTGTAATAATGAATTATTTGAAAATCATTCAGCATCTTGGGAAATTTTAATACCGAAATATTTAATGGAAACAAAATTGAATACAACAAATAACAAATATTTACCAGTACATATATATATATATAATATATATTATGTTAAATTAATTAATTAATTATAATATAATCTTGTCTATATAATCTTTAATGGGCATTTTTTTTCTTTTTTTTTTGGTATATTTATTAGATATTATTTCGATTACATCACAGCATTGGCGATGGTATATCAATATTTAGATTTTTTAATGAAACAATTTGTGATCAAGAAATATCATATAATAAATGGAATTATTATTTACATACAAATAATAACGATCAACGGCGGCAACGGCCAGAAGAAGATATGACCAAAATTAATAACATTATTAATGATCATAAAAAATCTAATGCCGCTGGACGAACACGAATCTATGACGAAGATGATAAACCATATTTCTGGACATTTTTAAATATATTTGCAGTATTACAGTATGAAAAATGGTACGGCTATATAAAGGTATTTTTACAAAATTTAATATGCGTTTTAACAATACCGGCTGGTATTATTGATTTAGCCTTTTATCATGAAGTAGACAATAATTCATTACATGATTTAAAACAATTTTCTGGTCAAAAGGTAATTATAAAATTCTTTATTTGGGTTATTCCTGCTTCCTATTATTATAATCATTATATATAGTTGATATAATTTATTTGTTTTTATAATCAAAACGCACACATATAGATAATTGTATCTTATATGGAAAAAGATGAAGATGGTAATCTTATTGAAAAAATTAAAGGAATAAAAAGACAAATTCAAAAAAATACTAGATTTTCAGATATCATTTTTACAGCTCTATCGAATAGTTTAGAGAAATATTTTATTATGAAAAATCAACGAATACCAGAATTTATGACAATTTTAGTTCCAGCAAGAATAGCACCCGAAGGTTTAATACATTATTATATTTCTAATTATTATATATATACACGTTTGATTATAACACTATAACATTTTTTATTTATATATAATAATCTATATATATATTTCGGTATATATGCAGAACAAGAATTAAAATTACAAAATTTATTTTCGGCTGCCCTTCAAACGATACCAATAAAAACAAAACAAATAAATCATAAACATTCAACAATAATAAACGATAAAAACAAGAAAACAATGGAAATCTTTGAAAAAATACTTGAAATACAAAAGTATTCAACATTACTGTGGAATTCAACAGTGTTTACCGTAAACTATTGGTTAATTAAATGGTTAAATTATTTGTTACCACAATGTATTGCCCAAATGGTAACGGAAAGTCGTCATAGTACAATATTACTTAGTAATTTACCAGCAATTCAACAAAAACAAAAATTAAATGGATATCCCGTGGATAGACTGGTTTTTTGGTTACCAAATGGTGGTACAACAGGTAAAAAACACATATTATATACATACCATAAAAAACAATTCACTGTATAATCATATTATATAAACAAATATATATTATTGTTTATATTATTATTATTATTGGTTTAAAACACATATATAGGAATAGGAATTTCAATATTATCATATTGTTCTAAGCTTGAATTAGGCTTAATTGTTGATAAGGCCATAATTAATAACATAGATGATGCCAATTTTATATTAAAAAATCTAGTAAATGAAATTCATTTAATGGCAAAAATGAAATTTAATGATATTTAAATTAAATATATATACATCTCTGCGATATATATGTCATGATCGATGTACGTCTTTTATCAAACCATTATTATATTGGAAAAATATCATATTGCGATATAGGATTTTCAAGATAATTGAATGTCGCGGTGTTAATTTTATATATATATATAATATATAATTATGTTTAATATAATAAATGTAAATCTTAATATAATAAATAAATATATGAAATTTAAAATTGTACAAATATACCGCATTTTAATTTTACGATTAAATTTCAATTCCAATTGATATTGTATTGTTGCAGTCGCGAAAGCCACACAAACACTATATAGAAAAATATCTAGGATTATGTTCATTATATATACACAGCGAAAAACAATTCAATATTGAAATACTCGAAACACACAAACCACTCGCAATTGTAATAATAATTTTTAATTTTAACACTATAATTATAAGTAAAACTTTAATTATTAATTAAAATTATAATTTAATTTTATATTAAAACTTTAATTATTAATTATTTTTAGTCCAAATATCAATAATATATTGATTCCTTGATGCTAACTGCTAAGCTATTTGTTTTGTTGAATGTTGATTGTTGAATAAAAAATAATAAGAGAATAAAATTAATCGCCATATTATTTTTGTCGACTTTTGCTCAAAATTATTCATTGATTTGTCATATTTTTTGGTGTCAAACCATGGAAAAAGGCGATACCATGGAAAAAGGCGATATAATGTTAAAATATTTTTAATTTGACACAAATCTACGGGTGGGTGGGTGCGGGTCAGCGATTTAAAAAAAAAAAAAAATCATTGTTTTAATGTTCATTGATTGATTTTCATTTATAAATAAATAATAATAATAAATAATTATATTATATTAATATCAATCACGATTCACGATGTCTGAGGAATCAAAAATGATTGATTTTGATGGAACACATTTTAAGGCAGAAAATTGTAATATTAATTAGAATAAATAAAAAACAAATATGATTTATATTCTTATTATTTAGTATACGCCCTCGCACATACATACACAACTCACAACGTCATTATTAAATTAACAATGTTTGTTTTTTCTGTTTTTTATTGTTTGTTAATTAGATGTTAAAGATTTGGTACAGGAATGTGTCGGTGGATCAGCATTACAACAAAGAAAAATTACTATTCAATCCTATAGTGATCAAACATCATCGTTATTAAAAAAACATGTATATGCAAATTATATGCAATTTATTGATACGGCAAAAGAAATATCACGTAAGTTTTGATGTAAATAACTATATATGATTTCCATTTAATTGTATCGATGTATCTTAATAAGTGTTGACATCTTAAACAATTCTTAATACCGATAAGCGTATCTTCTTTCACCCTCCTTTACCTTTTTGTAAAATAAAAAAATAGAAGTAAAGAGGGATTTACTATATAGTTATATGAGCAAATATATGGTAACCTTTTGAGGATTATCATTTGAAATTATATAAAAGTTTTTGAAACACAATACTATCTTTTAACTATTTTTTAACATCAATATAGATTTGGAATCGGAAATGTATCAATTATCACATTTATTAATTGAACAACGTAATATATTAACTACGTTACGTGATGAAAGTTTAGCAACGACCAGTGGTGAAGGTAATCGAGATGTTTTGATGTCGGCAACAGCAGCTGAGCATGATGATGTTGATGATGATCACATTGGTGATAAATTTCAACAACAACAACAACAACAGGAAAACAATAAAAGAGTTAGACAAGCGATTAAAGAATCTGTAAATGGTTTTAACAGTAATGTTTTAGAACAAAAAACATTTATCCATGAAGGGGCTGTCATTGAATTGGATGCCGATAATTATCGACCAATTTGTCGCCTATATTTATTTTTATTTAATGATTTACTAATAGTAACAAAAATTAAACATGACAAGTATGCGTATTTTTTAAGTAAATGAGCAAATCCAATAATTTATATGTCGAATTTTTGTTTAGGAAGCTAGAATTTGTAACACAATATGATGCATCAAAATTAGCTGTTATTAATATTCGTGATTTAGATGGTATTAAAAATGCTATAAATGCTATAACACCCGATGGATCAAAGATATTTCAATGTGTTAGTGCAGTAACAAAGGTATAAATTATAAATTCTTGCATGCTGTATGCTGTTGGATCGACAAATCAAATCGATGTATCATATGTGCATCTGAGTTATATTTCTAAGTTATATAAAATATATTCTTATATTAATTTTAATTGATTTTACAGACCGATTGGATTGATAAATTTGAAATTGCTTTGAAATTTCATCAATATCAGAAAAAAAAATCGCTGCAAGGCGAATCAACAAAAAAATCAACACCATCCTCCAAATCACAAATACCTACAATGAAATTACAACAACAACAATCACAAATTGAGACCAAATCAATTGGAAGTGATGTTATGCTAACACCAATTAGTAATAACTTATTAATATCAATGGCACCAGATTGGATTGTAACAGCGCCCGAGGAATTACAAGCATTAATTGCACAACGTCACTTTGAAGATGGTTTTAGTTTAATATTAAAATGTGAAGAATATTTTACAAGGGATACAACCTTTTTTAATGCAGTGGAAATGATTAATAAGGTGAATTTGTTTGTTTTTTTTTTTTAGAGTTGGTTTTCTAACATATTACCCTGGGATGGATTTTTTTTTTCAATAGATTACATCTTTAAAATCAACATTAAGTTATGTTTTATTAATGGAATTAGGCAATTATCAAAGTCGTAGTTTACAGGCGGCCTTACGCTATTCAAAGAGACCATTAAAATTACTATGCAAAATGGGTAAAGCTCGTTCGGCATGTGGAACAATTTTAAAAGTTTGTACAACGGCAATACGATCTTCACAACGGCAAGCACGTCGTAATAATTTAGATATATCAGAGTTATTCTTTTGTGATTTAGCACAAGTGGCAAGTGCATTTTTAACTGCTTTTAATAAGCATACAGCTTGTATTAGTAGTACGTATATACTTAAAAAACTAACTTTATCGCATTTATACAGATTGTTTTTTGTTTTTGATTGATTATTGACAGCGCTTGTCGTCTGGTGTAATACAGAATTACAATATTTTGCATCCCAATGCATTAAACATTATTTAACAAAAGGTTCATCATTACAAGTTGTTGCAAAATTTGTAGATGGTATCCGTACCCCATGTGCTAAGGTAAATATAACTATATATTGTATTGTATTTGATCACAAATTATTATTTGGATCATATTTCATAGAACACGTACATACTTACACACCCTGAATTAGTAACAGGCTTATGTGATATGCGTTTGTGCTATATCACTTGGACACTGTTTATATATTCTTATTATCTAATAGAATATATTCCGCATTTTTTTTATATTTAATTAGTTAACTGACATTGGCTTAGATTTATCATATCATATGGATGGATTATTACGTAATGCATTAGAACAAATAATTGAAGAATCGCGCTTACGTTTAGTGGACACAATTGGACGTACCGAAGAAATATGGCAACCGTATAATTTACAATCGAAATCAAATTTGCGCGTTATATTAAAGGAATTAGAAGCAGTCGGCGTCAATATGAAATCGCATGTTACTGGTGATACATGGATAAATTTAACCCAATCAACGGTAACATTTTGTCGTCATTTTTTAACAGTAACCAATAGTTGTGGAATATTAGCGAAAAATGAAGCGTTAAAGGGAAATGTTGAGAAATTATTAAGAGAATTGTTTATGGCCCAATATACTGTTCAACCAAGTGAAACGTTATCGGTTGATGTAAGCGATTTTAATTGTGTATATTTTTTTTTTTTTGGATGAAATCATTAAGAATTCAATTAATTTTTCATTTCATTTCAGTTAAATTTTGTACCACATAATAAAACATTTTTATCTGAACAATTATTGCCAATTGCAATTGCTAATTTTGAAAATCGATCAAATTCTAAATCAGAATTACTACCCGAACTTTTATGTCAATTACGGGCGATTCCTCCGACTCCAAAACCCAGAAGTATTTACCAAACGGCTGTTATATAATAAGTAATATATAGATTTTTATCTTATAATTATAATTAATATATAATTAAATGTTGAACTATGATGTTATAACTAAATGGTTATTTTATTTTTAAATAAACCAAAACAAAAAAAAAAACAAATTTAAATAATATTTATAAAAAATATAATATATATATATATATATATAGAAGTAATCCCTTTCTCGTCCTTATCACGTTTCAATAGAAATGTGTAATCATAAAATATAAAAAAAAAGCAAACTTATATGTAATCATAACTCGATCATCATGGTGTTCCCGGCATCATCCAATTTATACCAAAACAATCAATTTGATATTTTCGTTGGAAACATTTTTTTTCATTGGATTTTTCGTAACAAATTTCAGCCACTAGAAATAAATGTTCAGATTTATAATTGTTATCTTTATTTGTTGATGGAACATCATTATTACTGTAACAAATACTAGCACTACTATTAAATGGATTTCTTAAAATTATTTTATAATTAACACCGCAATCACTTAGTTTATTTTTATGTTTAAAATCTAATGCTTTTGTATAACATAAACAAAAGAAATTATCATTACAAATCTGTTCTAAGCGTTTTAATAGATTTTTTAAATATTGGGTTGTATTAATAGTTAAATTGTCAGTATATCCGAAGCAGGGGCCATTATAAAAATTGCATTGTCCATCAATTTGAACTATTTTTGTATCATAATTGTGTTTAGATAGGTGTGGATCGATCCAATAAAATGCGGTTATCGAATCAATGGCCAACAGAACATATTTATTATCAATATTATTTGCAAATTGTTCAACTGTTAATAGAGCTAAATCAAATTCGATAGATGTATTACATTTGAATATTTTTAAATTTTTCAATGCAATTTCAATAATCTCTTTCACTTTATTTTCTTGCAATAAATTAATTTGATCATCATTATACTTATTAATGGATTGTTGGCGAACAAATTTTTCCAAAATTGCAATAAAATGAAATATTTGAAATTTATAATCGGTATCAATAAAGATCACTTCACCATTTTTACCATTAAATTCACTTGGTAATATAACTTTTGCGATAATTTCCATTAGTAAAACCGTTTTACCACAATCTGATTCGCCGGTGATTTCAACCATATCTATAGATTCCATGTATGATGACGGAACATACCAAGATGCAAATACTTTTGTTGAATTAAACATTTCTGGATATAAATCGATAAATTTTGGTTTTTTCTTTAATAACATTCTATCTAATACTTGATTACCCAATTCACATTCCATTTTTTTGTTTTTTTTTTTTTTTAAACTGCCATTACTCCATTAGGACTAGGACTATTTATACGCAGTCACAATTTATCGACAATATTTGTTGGAACAAAATGTGTCGATTAAAATGGGTACGCAGTACTACGCAAAATTTCCGCATTGTTTTACATACTAAAATAAAAAGCGCGACACACTATTGAAAAAAAAAACTATTAGATATCCATCAATTTTATACAAAAGCAAACAATAATAAAACCAATAAAAAACTTAGCAAATAAATATATTAAATAGTAAATTTGTGTAATTTAAAATCAAAAAAAAAAAAAACTTTATAATTAATTACCAAAAAAAAAATGTGGAACGGCAAAGATATTACTTATAAAAGTGTAATAAAAGATTCACGTAAATTGTTATTTATAACGAATCCAGAGGTATTATTGGTTAACGAAATAACATGTAGCAATATGAAATGTTTGAAAATATTACGGTCAACACGTATATATCAATGTAATTTTGGTCATTCCATTTGTCACCTATGTAAAGAAATATGCACAGAATGTCCAAAATGTGGTCATCCATTTGTTGAGAATATTCGAAATATAGAATTAGAAGAATATATCGATGAAATTCATGAAGCATATATGAAACATAATCGTAAATTTAAACCAATACTACAAAATGTTAATGTTAAATACGATTGCCAAATGTTGGGATGCAATAGTAAAAATTTAGCATATTGTAATCTTATTTTACATTTACGAACTAAACACGTAACATATTTTGAAGAATTGCAACGTACGGTATTACTGCCACAAAAAAAATTACAAAAAATCGTAAAAGATACGTTAGCTGAACAGGTAAATCGAAATCCAAAGCGACTAAGCGAACGAATCGGAGACCCTTACTGCCATTCATCACAATTTGTATCAGCATTTCATTATGATTGTTGTAATAATAATGATGATGATGATGGTGTTATATTATTTGAAAAGCATTGGAAGGTAAAAAATCAATCATTTTGTCGGGCCATCAACATTCCACCATATGGTATATTTTTTATTATAATATTAATAGAAGTACATAAAGAAGATCAAACATCAATTGTTCATGGATGGATACAAAGCACAGGTGATATATTTAATTCAAGCCATTTTCGATTTTTTTTAACATTAAGAATAGAAAAGTTAACTGGTACATATACGGCATTAGTTTATGAAAATAATTGTAATGCATCAACTATTCGCAGTGAGAATAAATGTTTAAATTTTGTATCAACGGCCACATGTAAATTTATGACTGTTCAAGTGTGTATTGAAAAATGGTTGTACTCTCGAGTTCCCGAAAGGGATTCGGGAACCATTTTAATCCATAGAAATTATAATCCAAAAGCAATGGAATATTTTAAAAGACGAAATGGACGCCGTCGGAATGATAAAAGCAAATAAAATCCACCACGCGGTCACGAATCATGGTGATACTAATAAAACAAAAAACAAGATAATTCCGAATAAAAGGAATAAATAAATAATATACCTTCAAAATTATAATTAAATAAATGTGATTCTTTTCTATATATATTTATTAGTTTATTCAATTTTTTAAATTACCGAAATTAAATTAATCAATATTTTCAACATTTACATTTATCAAACTATCATCTGCTGCAATGTATCAGGTTTAATTAATATCCAATTTCAGATGGTTTTATCCGTAAAATAACCGGGACACTTGTACATGGTAAAATGGCAACTTCTGTAACAACAGCGGTTACAAGCTCTGGTGGTGTAATATCATATCGTAAATGTAATGGTGTTAAATGTTCAATAGATAACCAATTTGTTAAGGGATCTAATACATTATCGCTTGTTTGACGAATTAAATCCATTGGATCACCTTTTTAAAAAATTTAATAAAATATTTAATTTTAAAAAAATGTCTTCATAAATTTAATATAGAACAAACATACAAATTTCATTATATACAAAAGCGTCCGTTTGTACACGTTCACTAAATTTATGTGTTTCACAACAAACCAATACAGGAACATTATAGGATTTTGCAATTAATGCTACTTGTGCGGTTCCACAACGTGACATAACATAACCGTTGGCCAATAAGGCATGCGCTCCCAATAATACTTTTGTAACACCGGGCATAATAAATCCAACGGCATTTATTAGTACACATGTACATTGAATACCATAATTAATAAGACGTCGTAACATTTCATGACCTTCATGTAGTGGCAAAGAATCGACAATAATTACACTAAAATCAACTGAACGTTTTTTTGCCTCCACCAAAATGTTTTCAATTAACGAAGAACAACCAAACGTTAATAGAACATCACCGGCTAATATTTTCTCTTGTACACTATTTCGTATCGCTTCGGCTGCCTTATCAATTTGATCCCGTAGATATGTACTGATGGAATCTAATAATTTTTCACGTAAATGTTCATCACTTTCATTCGATGGTAATTGTTTTATATGCAATTTTATATATTTTAATGCGTTCACCATTGACACGGATATTGGACGACACATTTGTAAATATCTTTGATAGCGCTGTATATCCGATTCTAAACCACGGGCAAAATCCTTTTGTAATGGTGTTTGATAGTCATTAACTACCAATCGTAATGCATTCAAAAATGCAATACATCGTGCATTTGAACCAATTATTATACGTTCCTTATATTGTATACCTAAGCGTATAACAGCCGGATGTAATTCCATAGAATTTATTAATTTATTATTTATTATTTCTTTTGGATATAAATGTTTAAACAATTTTACACGATGTCCTATTTGTAAATTTTCATCTTGTTGTAATTGTATTGGTTTCGTTTTCGTTATCGTTATACCTTTCGATGTACATTCCTAATATAAAGTTGCAAAAATAAAAAAAAGTACCCTTCAAAAATAATATATTCCGAATCAAAAATGATTAAATTATATACCTCATTTACGTTTGCATTTCCTTTTTTTTCTACCCCTGGTAGTTCCTTCGCAGTTTTTTCTATTACTTTTGTTGAGGTGACAACTGTTTTTGCAGCCCGTTGTGCTTCTTGTATCGCACGTCGTTCTGCCTTTGTAGTTGTATTTAATTTGGGCTTTTCTATGGTATTTGATGGTTGTGTAGCTGTTATCGTGCCTGTGACCTGTATTTTCTGGTTATTATCTTTTTCAATATGCAAATTATTTACATTTTTTTCTAATTGTTTAGTTTCTGTTTGTTGTTTTTTATTTTTTAATTTTGCTTGTTTTTTTAATTCACGTTCAACTAATATTTGCTCTCTTGTCTTTGTTGTTTCATTTGGTTTTTGGAGCACCACTAATGTTTTCATTGGGTTTTCCAGTTGTTTATTAGCACTATCATCATCTGATGGTATTCCTTTTCGTTTATTTAAATGTTTATCGTTCGATAAGTTGTCCATTCTGTAATGATAGTTTCTCGTATATTTTAAATATATAAACTGTGGTTAAAGGTGATTAAAGAATATTTATTATTATGCACATTTATTATTATATTGTATTTTGCACTCTACCCCAAAAACTGTGTGTGCGCGTGTAAGAATTAACAATACAAACGGAGAGGAGCCACGTTTATTTAAATGAAAACATATAATAAATAAAAAAAAAAAATGATATATTAAATGAAATTACTTTGCAATATTTTTTATACTTTTTTATGAAATAATATAACGTGTGATTGTTTTAATCGTTTTAACTTTTAATTCAATGATTTAACAATATGAAATGAATAATGAATATGAATGAAAAAAAAATGTAAAAATCTTGAGATGAACTACCAAAAAAGAAAATGGTGCACCGACCGTGAGAAGAAAAATAAAAATTAGTATGTGGATGGATTCACATGTTTCGCGTCTGTTGCATTGGTGTAGTGGTGTCGTTTTTATTTCATTGATTAGTGGTTAGATTGCGATGAAATAAGAGTGAATTAAAAATATCGGAACAATAGAATTAAAAGAGATTTATTTATTTCTTTTATTTCTATTATCAGAACGAGATTTTCGGTAGGTAATACATTATTTAGATGCTACGTATGTTTGTTTTGTTCACTGATTAAAACTATCATATAATTATTATTATTACACTAGCGCGGATGCAAATCCGCGGACCACAATCCGCATATGTAAACGTACCATTATGTTAGTATTACCATCTCAGTAATTCGGTATCGCGTTGCTCGTCAATAGAATAGTCTCTCTTTTATCTATTTTGTTGTATAAATGTCATTTTTTTATATCATCGAAATTATCATCGATCGAATATCGATTAATATTATTAATTGATGATATTGATGCAAAATTGCAAATTGTTTCTGCGCTGCGGGCTGCAAAATTATTCTTCCAAGGTATACAAATAATAAAAAATCAACAACCATTATTAATATTAAAAAAAAACATATTGTAAAGTATAAAGTATTTATTACTAATTATTAATGCTATTAATGCCTTATTAATTATAAAAAAATTAGTGATTAGTGATTGATAACAGAATAACAAGTAATAATCCAAGAACACGCGTTTCAGTAGGTCACAAACAAAGAAATTTTTAATGGATTTATTTAATTTTCAATTAAATAATGTTGATTTAAATAGATATTTTGAATCAATAGATGAGGTAATAATATGGTTTTATTATAATAACCGAATTATAATTACAATAATAATAATAATAATAATTTTTTATAATATAATTAAAGTTACCAAATGACAATGGTGAATATAATAATATTATTACCAACGATAGTAGGAACAACAGCAGCAATAACGTCGTTCACCAACAAGCAACGGTGACAACAACAACAACAACAACAATACCACAAAGTTCCCAGCATATGCATCCAATGTTGAATTATAACAATGTTGTTGATTTACCAAATGTTTTCGTACAAATACCTATTCATAAAAATAACCCAAATAATAATAATCGAGTCAATAGTAAACATAAAAAAGAAATCAAATGTGAATCAATTAAAGCTGAAATTGATCAAAATCAACAGTTGAATAATGTCCAACAACCACGTTCTCAACCACAATTCCATCAAATAACAACCCCCGCTACAACATTATCATCCTCAGCTAGTAAAAATGAACATTATTCAAATAATAATAATAATTTTAATGATGAAGTTCATCATAATAATAATATTTCGTCTAGAATAGCGAATACATCACGTTTAATAACAGCACGTCCAAAAAATCCATTACGTTGTTTTCGATGTAAAAGTTGTCCATTCTTAAGCATTACACAAAATAGTTTAGACAAACACATTGAAGACAAACACAATAATGAAAATGTTCAGGAATTACAAGCACAATCAAATAATCAATTTGTTGATATTGTTGAAAAAATGGTAATCAATTGCCCGGGATGCAATAATATATTTCATAGTAAAAAATCGATAAAAGTTCATTTAATAAATGATCATCAAATGAAATCAAATGAAATTTGTGTACTATTACGAAGTTTACCGACAACAATAATTACACATCACCAATATGTTGATGGTTGTAATGCAAAGGAATTAAAGAATGATCTACCGGTATCAGATCAATCCGGTAATATTAGCAATGGTAATAATAATAATAATAATAGTAATGCACATATAATTTCAAATCAATCAATTGATAGCGACAATAATTGCCATCAAATTGGTCATGATAATGGGATCGGAATTAATATAGCAAAAAATATGTATATAAAAAATGTTGAAGTATTAAAAAATTCAAGTGAATTAATTTATAACAATATTAATGGTCATGCATTGCAATGCTCAAATGATTTATTTACAAATAATATTGATTGTAATGATATTCAACATTTACCAAACCATTTAACACCAGTAATTATAAGACAAGAACCTATCGAGGACGCTGGGGAAATTCATAATGAAATTACTGATGATGATGATGATGATAATGATGCTGCTGATGATGATGAAGACAATGAAATGATTGAGAATGAAGAAAATGATGAACACATTGATAATTTTATTATTGATGCAATTCATAATAATATGGATACTGATAACACAAATGAAAAGTGTAATGAAATTGAAGAATTACCACAACCATCCAATAATAATAATAACAATTATAATTCGTTAACACAAGAGATAAGCAGTTCTAGTCTTCAACATACACCCGATTATTTGAATAAAATATTTGTTAAAAATGTTGAATATTTAAAAGAACCGATACCAATTTTAAGTACAAATTCGCAAATGCTATCCTATATAAATAATTCAATGAATCTGCAACCCAATCTACAACAAAATTTACAATCAAATTCATTAGTACAAAACCCAAATGTTTATTATTCAGAATTTTTAGCATGTAATAATAATAATAATAATAATTATCAACATTTACTGGAACAACCATCTCAACCGCAATCAATAAATAATAGTCATCAATATTTATCACCTATAAATCATTATAATCAATATGAAACATCGTATCAAAATGCTACTAATAATAATAATAATAATAATAATATTTCCCATTCAATGAATAAACATCAAGAGGAATCATCGAAAAAAAATCTTAGTTCAAATACAAATGCTCAATCACAATTCCAATCACAATCACAATCACAATCTCAATCTGAATCACAATCACAATCACATAATGTACATGCCGACAATGCAAAGATTTGTAATGATATGAATAATGATGTTTGTCATATAAACAACAATAATAATAATAATATGAATTCAAATAATTGTTTACCATTAAATGAAATCGTAAATGCTCAATCTAATACTAGTACAGTTATTAATAATTATAAATTGATTGAACATGACCAAGGAGTTCGAAAAATTCCAATTCATTTACGAACAGTAGCTGAATTAAATTTATTAAATGATAATCAGGTAATTATTTTTTTGTGTTGGTTTATGTAGAAATTGTTAATGAGAGTTTTTTTTTTATATTTTCCCACAGATGCAACAAAATGTAAGTGATAAGCATCACACAAATACTAATAATAATAATCATAATAATAATAATAATAATAATAATAATAATAATAATAATAATGATGATGATAAAAATAACAAACCAATTATAAATTTGAATTCAAATGATCGGGATGAATGTATTATTAATAATACTAATGATAATTTTAGCAATTTTATTTGTTCCGAATTTAAAAATGTATCAAACGTTATTCAAACAAGTACCAACACCAGGCCAATTGATGGTACGTCAATGGTAATAAATGATAATGATTGTATAAATTCATCATCAACTTATTGGGATTTTAATTCAAATATTCAAAATCATAATCAAACAAATCGTTTTCATCATCAGCATCATCCATCGAACAATCAATTAACATCTGTTACTACAACTGGAACTGGATATTTTAATCACAATCTTCATTCAGAGCCTCACCATTTTAATCATCATCATCATCACCACCACCACCACGATCAATTCACGACAAATAAAATACAAAATAATATTAATAATAACAATACATTCAATTATGATTTATCTGGACGGCAACAACAACAACAACAAACAACAACAGTATCGGTAATTGATGATCGCCTCATCGCCTGCTGTCCATCAACTAATAATACTAGTAATAATGAAATGAATTGTAATAATAATAATAATAATAATCAAATAACATCTGTCGATCAATGTTTTTTGTTTGATGATGATTTAAATGTTTTGGAAACAATTATTGAATCGGCATACGTTGATCGATCATCAGTATCGTCAGTATCGTCTTCGGCATTATTATTTAATTTAAATAATTCAGAATCAATGACAATGCAACGGGCGATGAGCACCACAACCTCCCCAATTTCGACGACACCATCATCATCATCATCATCATCATCATCTATAATTGATTCAACGATTCCACCATTGAATCAACAAAAATCCCATAATATTGATAAATTTAATTCTATAAATATATCATCACAAAAAGAATTATCAATTGATGCTCTGCATCCATCACTAGATGGATTTGATCGTTCACTATTACTTAATGATGATATTTTGTTTGTATGCGCTGAAGATATCATTAATTCAAGTAATTTATCGGCTGATCATAATAATCTTCAACAACAACCATCAACAATAAACAGTTCTGACACTGCTCATAATAATAATAATAATAATGATAATGATAATGAAAATGATAATGGTAATGATAATGATAATGATAATGAAAATGATAATGATAATGATAATGATAATGATAATAATAATGATAATGATATTGATAATGATAATAATAATAATGATAATGATGTGAATGTTAATGATAATGATAAATTCGTTAGTGATCCATCACAAGAATTTAATAATTTGAGTAAATCAACAACTAAAAATAAATTTAAAGAAAAATGGAAAGATGATATAAGGGGGATACAGAAATTAGGCAGACCAGTCGGTGCCCGAACAACATGTGAGTTATTCATAATACACACTATGTAATAATTGAGATTTATTCCATTATTATAGTTAAATTAATTTTTTTTTTGTTTATATTTTGAATACCCGCTCTCCATTTAGCACGACGTAAAAAATTAAAAAATTATCATTCAAATGTAACCGGTGAATTGGAATTACATTTGTATAAATGTAAAAAAGGTTGTGCAATGCGTTTTCGAAATAAAACCACATTGGATTATCATGAAAAATGCCATGGTGGTACGATAATTAATCAACAGCCATCATCATCGAATGCTATCAACGAAACTATCATCAACCAGCAACGTAATCAAAACAGTAATAATAACAACAACAACAACAACAATTTACGAAATAATGTAATACTGTGCCCCGAATGTTATAAAAATGATTTTAAAAATTGGAATATTTTGTATACACATTTATGGCGTAACCATGAAATTGATATGGAATTATATGCATGTAATGAATGTCCATTTAAAACACCACATTTATCACGTCTCATAAATACCCATATCAAAATTCATTCAATGGAAAAACCATATGAATGTCGTGAATGTTCAAAGGCATTTAAAAATCATCGTCAAATGAATAATCATATGCGATCACATAATTCCTTACAACAGAATCCGATAAAAATATGCGAATATTGTAACGTATCATTTTATACATTGCGAACATTAAAAGAGCACATTGAACGAATTCATCGGCAAACGGCAAAATTGAAGTTATCACCACCATCATCATCATCATCATCATCATCATTGCCGGCCACTATTGTTATAAATCGTCTAATTATTAAATGTGATTTATGTACAAAAGAATTCCAAACAAATAATGATCTAAAAATTCATCATTCAGATTATCACCATTTAAATGGTGATAATTATAATAATAATTATAATAATAATAATAATAATAATAATGGATCACGTTTTATATGTTCCATATGCTCATTTTCGTCTAATGAACATAATGTATTTCGTCGCCATAAACAAATTCATATGACAAAAGAATTACGAACATATAAATGTCCATATTGTAAATTTTCGGCTGTTCAATGTATCACCTATAAAAAACATCTTTTACGTCACCATCCAGCCAAATCAATCAATGATAATTATTTATTTAAATGTTCAATATGTAAATATACATCAATTAATCGAAAATATTATGATATACATGTTATAAATCATAAAAGAAAATATATAACAAATGATAATGATGATGTTGAGAATATTTGATTTGATGGTTTTTCTTTTGGTGTGGAAAACGTTTCACATTTGACGGGGGAGGGAAATCTTATATAAATATGTATAAAATACTCTAATTTTTGTTTTATAATTTGACTGTTATTAATTACAAAATAATTATTAAGAATTATTATTAATGAAACTTAAAAAATATACACATAAAATAAAAAAAAAATAATATTACTAATTAATACAGAAATGAATTAAATCAAAGATTGAGAAAAAAAAAAACTAAAGTAATATTCATCAATAATTGCATATTCTATTCCTTTTTTTGTTTTTATGTAAAATATCGTTGATTCAAAAAGATTAATTTTTTTCAGCATATTTTCTATTCTAAAATTGAACATTTTAATATTACCTTATATTTGTTTTTTGTTTTTAATCAATTACCTTTTATAAAACGGCGTATAAAAAAAAAACATCTCTTAAAATACTAAATTTAATTCTAAATAGTATTATTATTATTATTATTAATTATTACAATAAAAGGCATATCGTTTTTTTTTTTTATTAGTTAATTGTAAAATATGTTTTAGTTTTATTTTGTATTATCTCTCAGAATGAAAAGTATTCATTTCATATCATTTACATATGCATCAAGTTCTGCATCTAATTCTTCTGCAGATAACTTAGTTTGTGGTTGTCGCCCGTTTGATGCGCGTCCACCACCACCAGGTCCACTGACATTTTGAAAACGTCCACCAGGTCGTCCGCCAACTCCTAAAAAACAAAAAAAAAACAAATCAAATCATCGTGGTGTTTACAAACATTTTATGTTGGTTGGTTGGTTGGGGTTAAATGACGATTCTTACCACGTCTTCTGGATGGTTGTGAAATGGTAGGTCTCATACTTCTTTTAACAACAACAACCGGTTGTTGTACAAGTTCTGATGTGGCTAATTGTATAACCATTGGTCGGCCATCAAGTGGAACCCCATTATATTGTTTCATTGCTTTTACAGCATCCGGACGACGTTCAAATACAACATCAGCTGTACCTATATTTAATAATAGAAGGAAAAACATTTAAATTTTAATTACAATAATTCAGATGATATGCAGATCGCAAAGTGGGAAACGAAACCAGATAACATAAATAACACGATTTTTTTAAAAAAAAAAGAAAAGTAATATAAACTGCTTAATGGGGGGGGGGGGGGGGAGTCAACGAAAGTTACAACCAATTATTAATCAATTGAGTGAACTAATTATTTATATTTTGAAAGAAATTATGATTATGGACACAAAATTATAAATAATATCAAGTACCAGTACTTACCCAATGAACGCCCAGATCTATCATAATGTACTGATGCACTTTTTAGGGGTCCAAAATCTGCAAACAATTCATGTATATCGGTTTCGGATACGCCATAATCTAAATTTGATACAATAAGCTTGGTTGCACCACCAATACCGCTAATGCCACCACCGCCAACAAGTCCAAGTGCACCGGTTGTTCTATTAGTCTTCTTAATACCATCATACATATCATGTTTCCAAGTGCTGTTAACATCACCCTAGAATTAGGAGTTATTTTCGCCAATCACAATCATTTCCAAATGAACACACAAAACCTTGGATGATTTTACTTCATCACTTTTTTTTTTTGTGGTGTATTTGTGTATGAGGATTTTTTTTATATATTTATTGTGAATAAATTGAGAATTAAGAAAATTTATTGTAGTACACACAACAAAATATGACGACGACATTTGTGGATTACGTTACGTTACGTTACGTCGTTACAGTAGACATTTTATTTGTTTAATTATAAAGTTGTTAACAATTTTAATATGTATAATCCGTTGAATATATACGAACTTTTATTAAGTTATTATGATAATTGTGGTTTGTTAATCATTAATTGGAATATTATACTAATTTGTTTTTAATATGCGTCAGCTGTTTTATTTATGTGAAATTTCACTCAAAAATAAATACACACACACACAATATATGGTAATTATCATAAACCAGGAATTAGCGGTATATATATATATATATATATATAACGGTGTGGGTGTGCTTTTACGTTTTTTTTTTGTTTTTGATACTATTACGGAATTTTTTTTGCATCAATATATTATTATTATTATTAATATTATAATTAAAAACAAAACTACACTTTCTAAAAATTCAATAATAAACCATATAGATAAAAAAAAATAAATATTATTGGCGCACACAAATCACATAATTATAATAATTAACGAAACAAAGAACACTTTTTATCGTAAATTTTTTTTGTGTGTTTCTACCTTTTGATCTTTTGATTGTGATATTAAAAAGTTCATCTTTTTTTTTTTTTTTTTTAAATTGCTATATATGAAATTTTCTAAATGGTTTTATAACCTTAAATATAATAAAATGGCGTCCGTCCTCATTTTTAGTTGAATATTTTTGTTATTCTGGATTATCATTATTTATTTATTTATTTCAATCAATGCCATTTCGAAATTCGTATTTAATACAAAAATACAAATCCATTTGTTACCATTTAAACAATATTTTAAAAAACAAAAAAAACACACGATGAGGATGATCATTTTGCATTTTAGAAATTAGGTTTTTTTTTATATGCATCGAGATCGACTTTTTGCTTACCCTTGGGTATTTTGAACGCTGTGTAATAGCACCACGATTACGACCTTTTAAAACACCACTGCCGCCAATTCCCGTAGATCTTCCATTTGCTGTTGTTGTGGCTGTTGATCCATTGCGAAATAATCCACCACCACGACGAATTCCTCCTCTTTGTCTACCTCTACCACCAGCCCCCATATTTGTCGTACGACCGCGTCCACCACCGCGGCGAAAACCGATTTTATTTGTTTTAATTATTTCATCTAAACTCATTTCTATTTTATCCATTTTTATTTTACTTATTATTTATATAAACAATAATAATTAATAATTAATATGAATAATGGTATAATTACAACGAATACTCTTTTTTTTTTTATTAAATTATATTTTTTATTTTTTTTCCCAGCAATAAACAACGCGCTTGTGAAATTAAATACGGAAAGGAAACGAATGATGGATGATGTTGCTGGCGTGCTTTTTGCGATATGATGATGTGAAATGATATATATATTTATATATCCTTATAAATGTGTGAGTGTGCTATATATGCCGAATTGCCGAACAGTCAAATAATGCGGTCGTGAAATATGACGAATGAAGTTCGCCTTTACGAAATTTCGAAATAAAATCTAAACACTTTTTTCAACGCATTCTATGGGTGGGTATCTGCAGCATAAAAAATAATTATTCCACGAACTATTCGCAGCCATTTTTTGATTTTTGATAACATAACATATGTGTCAAAAATATGTGTTATTGCTTTATTCCATGGTTTCTAGTTTTTTTTTTTTTTTTTTATCAATTTTTGTTATCTTTTCCAAAAATAAATTCCGTATTCCCATATCCAAAAAATTAAAACAGTCGGACGTATTAAAAAAAAAAGCAAAAAAAGAAAATGCAGTAGGAGTAGATAAATTAACAAAATTCATTGCAAATTCATGTATTTGTGCAAAAATAATAGAATAGAACTAAAAAATCGTGTAAATTGTTTGTGTAAAAATTTCAATATATGGTTATTAAAAACAATAACAATAACAACAAAAACAAAGCGTTCAACTATTTACATATTCATTTGTTTTTTTTTTTTTTTGTTCAACCAACTCAAAAATAAATTGACAAAACAATATAATTTTAAGTTCATTGTGGTGAGGAGCTGGAGTTAGCTGCGGTCAGGATATATTACGTTAGTTGTTCTTGCGCTTCATATTCACCAAGAAAAATTACCTGGAATTGAGAGGAGATAAAGGAAAAGTACAAGCAAGGGCAGGGGTGATGTTAACAAAATTATGTGACAACAAAATTAATTTTTGCATCAATTGTAATCAATTTCAACAATTGACCTTTTAGTTTTATTTAAAAATAATAATCAACGTGAAAAATATGCCCTGTGAATCATGTAATGTGCAATTTACTGTTTTTAAACGGAAAAAATCGTGTGCTGAATGTCGGTAAGTGGAAGGAATTAATGTTTATTAGAAAAGTAATTTTTTTATAAATACAGGACCATATAGCTTTTAAACTTAATACCATAGTTTTTAAACTTAATCATCATAATAATTGAAGATGATTATAACGCGATGACTAACCGATAATAACCTTATAACGTTTTAACTATAAACATCATCGTAGCTCTTTTATTTATATAAAAAATTTCAAGGGTAGTATGGTATTTATTTTTTTTTTATTGATTATTTTTGTCCATAATACGATTGATAACATGTGTATATACATAAGAAAATCAATAATTGCAATTAAAATTATATACATCATTTAATTTTTGATTTATTTATTTATTTGTATTCCCTGTAAATATTAAAAAAAAATAGACGTTTGTATTGTACTGAATGTTTGAATAAACGAAGAGGTCGAATATTATGCGAACGATGCGTCATTTTTACATCAAGACCTTTATCAAAAATTGAATTGTTAAAGTTAAAACCAAAGGATTTAATATTTTATCTGCAATCAAAGCATATTTCCACATCAGGGTGTGTTGGTAAGTAGTGCAAAACAAAACAACCCTATATCCTCCATTACGCTATAGATCCTATATGCGGTATTTGGATGGTTACATTTATGTTTGTTTTATTTGTAAACAATTTATAGAGAAGGAAGAATTGGTTAATTTAATTCTTATACATGTTAATAACTCAAGTAATTATGTACCACAAGACACGGAATCAAATTATTCAAATAGTGACACATCGGCCAATTCCGGAAATCCATTTGATCATTTGAAACAAACATGCCAAAATTTATTTTCATCATTTACAGAAAAGATTTCAACAGGAGGTAATAATTATAACATATCTTCATTTATCTTATTATTTCTTATCACTTAGATGTTGCCTTAATATTATTTGTTGGGTTTTTTTTTTTGTTTAGATTTTGTTTTTGATTCCAGAGGATCATATAATGAAACTAATGGAACCCCACAGTCAAATGTACAACAAAAACCAGTCGAACAAAATATATTTACACAACCGCGTGCTACTGCAAGTACGGTAACTCCTACAACATCAATTTCTAGTCCAATTATTCAGCAAACACAACAACAACAACAACAACAACAACAACAACAACAACAAAATCGCACAACACATACAGCTAAGAATTCTGACGAAATTAGCAATGAATTTGGTGTATTTCAATGTACAACAATTTCACCAACAACTTGTGGATTATCATCACAACAATCCAGTGTACCAACTAGTCCTGTTTTTAGTCTAAATTCAATTAATTTTTCTTCAACATCGACTGAATTATCAAATGTATCACAACTACAGCAGCAGCAGCAGCAGCAGCAGCAACTGCAATTCCCACAACAATCACAACAAAACGAATTTAGAAGTATGCTAGATACAGGCTATCGATTAGACGACCCACAAAAAATATCTATAAATAATAATAATAATAATAATATGCCAACTGTCCATAATCAATATATTAGGCGTCCACAACAACAGCAATACCACCAGCAGCAGCCGCCACCGCAACAAAATAAACCACAACTATTATTATTATCATCATCTAAAGAACCTATTGATGTTAATGCATCCGGTTGTGAATGTTCTGATGATGAAACAATATTATATTTTCAAAATGAATTTAAAAATGATAATTTAAAACCAAATAATAATAATAATAATAATAATAATAATGGCGCTGGTTCAAGTACACAACATTCCAGTAAACTCGCAGCTATACCACCAGCACCATCACCATCACTACCACCACCAAATAATATAACAAAATTTATTGAATCATCATTAAGTTCAAATGGTTCATCATTTGAAGATATTACATCTGCTATTACTACAAATGCAACAACAAATGATAATAATAATAAGAGTTCGGGTTGCTCTTATACTGCTGGTATAGTAAATAAAAGTACTACAAAAAATACGACGACAGAAAATATGACAACAACAAATGATTCCGATTCAAATTGGCAATTCATTAAAAATCCAGCAACATCATCATCGCCATCATCGGGTACATCAACATCATTTATAAATATTCCAATGGATATAGATGTTACGGTCATTTGTTATGACAATCATAATAAAGATGAAGATCAAGATGGTTCTGTTAACGTTGCCTCGGTTACATCTGCAGCAACAACAACAACTGTTGCTGCTGCTGCTGCTGCTGCTGCTGCCACTGCTACTTGTAGCAATACTGATACACACAGGATAAAAAATAAAGATGATGATGATGATGATGATGGTGGATGTGGTCCAAGTAAAAATTATGCAAATATATCAAATAATACATTCCCACAATTAAATCATTCCCAGAAAACACGTCGTTTAATGCGACATCGATCAGATGGTTATGTTACAACAATTAAAAATTCTAAATCAACCAATTCATCGGATGATGATGATGATGATGATAATGATGATGATGGTGATAATAATAATGGCAATGTAGATGATAAACAACGTACATCACAATCGAAACGTTCAAAACGTTCATGTTGTGATAAATGTGGTAAAAGTAAACGTAATTTAAGAAAATCTATTGATAAATTTCGTCGTCAATTGGAAATGGAAAATGTTTCTGAATCCGATATTAAAGCAAAATTAAATGCATTTTTGATTTATTTAGATGATCGATCAAATAAAAGTCAATTATCTGATGATACTGAATCGATAGCAAATGTATTATCATCACCGGATATTGATGATCAATATTTCGTACGTCTTAGTGTTGGTATTACAACCGCCACTGGAACAGATAATCCTAATGACACATTAATAAATAGTCAGCATCGAGATAATGATATTTTAATTGAAGATGTTTTGGATGACGTTGATTATACAAATAATCATAATATGTCATCCAATACAGAAACGCAACAAAATACAACAATTGATAATGAGGATAATGAGGATGATGATGATGATAATGATAATGATAATATATTTTATCCATATAATGAAAATGATGGCATTAATGTTTATGGTAGTGATGCTAATTCAAATCACCAACAATCATTTTCGATTAATTCAAGACAATTTCTAAATATTGCCGATTTTCAAACAGAGTAATTATGAAATTAATTATTTGGATAATATTTCAATTTAATTATAATATATTTATTTAATATATGTTTATGGTTTTCAGTTCGGATTTGCATGAATTAACTGTTAAACAATTAAAAGAAATATTAATGCTAAATCGTATTGATTTTAAAGGTTGTTGTGAAAAAACCGAACTTCTGGAAAGAGTTAAACGTTTATGGAATGAACATAATGCATGTCCAAGTAAGTACATAATTTGGTTATAACTATACATATTATTATAGAATTAACTATAATAATTATAATACTTTTCAAAGTTTTGTGTGCTAAATTTGATTGTTTTTTATGAACTAAAACTTTTAATTTTTTTTTTTAGTTGTCGAAAAATTACCATTAGATGATTTATGTAAAATTTGTATGGATGCACCAATTGAGTGTGTGATATTGGAATGTGGTCATATGGCAACTTGTACAAATTGTGGTAAAGTATTAAGTGAATGTCCAATTTGTCGACAATACATAGTTAGAGTTGTACGATTTTTTCGAGCATAAACATCAAATATAAATAATTATGTAGGATGTGTATATTTTATTATATTATTTTAATATAGAATTATCATTAATTTTATTAAAACAGTAAAAAAAAAAAAAGAAGAATTTATGTTTTGATTTGCTATCAAAAAACAAAAAAATAAAGATTCAAATGAAACTTGCAATGTTTAAATTAAAATATACTTATGATAATGTTAAATAAAAATAAAAAATATATTATTGATTAATTCAAAAACTAACAAAAATATAATTATAATCTTAAAAACACAAATAAATATATATATGAAATGTATTTATAAAGAATAACAACAAATAAGAGTTTATTCAATTTAGAGAAAAAAATTAATTTCCGTTGCAACGAGGCCCCGGCGAGATTCGAACTCGCGATCTCCTGTTTACTAGACAGGCGCTTTAACCAACTAAGCCACGGCGCCCATATATGCCTGCTCTTTAAAAATTTGTTGTGCTATTCGTGGGAAAATATTTTATTTGTTTAATTGTTTGTTTTTCCTTTATAGTGTTTAAAAATAAATATGGCAGTGTGAATAAAATGAACATTAGTTGAATAAAGTTCCATCGCCTCCTTAGCTCAGTGGTAGAGCGCTGGTCTTGTAAACCAGAGGCCGTGAGTTCAATCCTCACAGGGGGCAAATGCAAATACCTGTGTACGTATTTTTTTTTTCGTTTCAGGTTTTTTTTTCAATTATTTGTTTGTTTTTTTATAGGTCTCATTATTCATATTCTTTATCTTATTATTGTTTTTGGTTTGATATCGCCGCACATGCAGCAGATAGAAAGAAAAAAAACCTCTTAAAAAATAAAACATAGGAAAATCAACGCCTCCTTAGCTCAGTGGTAGAGCGCTGGTCTTGTAAACCAGAGGCCGTGAGTTCAATCCTCACAGGGGGCATGATAAAGTGGGCAGTAATTAAAGTAGTACAACTGTTTTTTTTTGGTCATTTATTTTATTATAATATCCATTACCACCATATTATTATCATTATTATTTAAAAAAAAAAATAAAATAAATAATTCCCCTAATTATTATTAAAATTAATCACGTCCAAATTTATGGGTAATTATTGGTTGATCAATACGTATAATTTTCTCAGCTATATTAAAATATCCTTCGTATTCAACAATATCTGGTGTGGTATCATTATGATAATGACCTCCCCATTCCCCCACCTCTTCTCCTCCGTTGCTCTTCTTCGAAAAACTATGAAAATGTTGTAAACGTAAATCCAAATCGGCTTCATCGGTAATCAATGTTCCTACAGCAATCAAAATACCTGGCATATTATAAAATTTTAACCATTCATTTAATTCTGTTTCGTTGTTAATGGGCACCTTTGAAAAATCACGCATAACATGTTGATTAGCTTTACCTTTACGTAAAATAAAAACACCACCAAGTCCTGGAAAAAAAAATAAAAATTCTTATTACAAAACAATAAAAATACGCCCCCGGGTGGACTCGAACCACCAACCTTTCGGTTAACAGCCGAACGCGCTAACCAATTGCGCCACGGAGGCGATATAAACATTTCTGTCTATTATATCACATTTTGTAGAAAAAACATTTATAAGAATATGTTTTCTATTCTATCAAATATTTAAATTGCTTATTTTTAAACACTTATTAGGTTTTTTTTTTGGTTTAGTTTTAAATGAATTTTAAATCCTTTAAATGCGGACTGACTAACAAAAAACAACAAAAATCTCTTTTTTTTCTTATTTTAATCGCATTTCCTTTTTATATGTTTCTTAAATCAAAATTGATTGGGGTTATTGTTGTCACAACTTTATGAAATGATTTTCAATAAAGTGCGATTTACAATTAAATTAATCTTTATAGAAATTATACAATATACACATTTTTCGTATATTTTATATACACTTTTATCCGCGGTTCGATAGTTGATGTATCCAATTTTTTATAAAAATTATATATTGTCCGGTAAGTAAGATTTTTTGTATAAATACAGCTGGATTATATTTTAATATAAAGATAATGTTTCACAAGTATATACGAGTTCAATATAAGTGTTAAGCTATTAAAATAAGGTGTTTAAAGGCAATATATTCCAAAGAACTACTTTAAAAACTATGTAAAAACTCTAATAACAGTAATTTAACTTATCTATTTTACCAAGGAATCTACAGATTTCATAGTAGTTTATAGTAAATTATTCATTGGGCCTTTGAGCCGTATTTTAAAAAAAAAAAAATCTGAATCGTTTTTTAAACACACAATATATCGTATATCATCGAAAAGTGCGATAACGCGCCATATCTTTTTTTTCAATTATTATATTAAATAATAAAATATACTTATAATAATCGCAATAGAGAATAATAAGTAGTATAAACAGTGATATTATTATTATTATTCATATATTATATATACATACCCACTGTCTTATCAGCAGTAAAATGACTTAATAAACTTTTTCTTATACTTGCAATAAAATCTTCTGATCCGATTCTTTCTTTACATTGAATATGAATAACCTTGATTTGAAAAAAATGAATTATTTTTTCATATTTTATAAATAATATAATAAATATATAGATCAATTATATAATGATGTTCATATATAAATATATATATAGGATGTGATATATAAATTATATGAGGTAAAAATAATATACCTTTCCTGGTTTTCCTTCTGACATAAATAAATTCGCCAATAATGCACATTTTGTTTCTGTAGCTGGTACTTTTTCCAATATGCAATTTTCACCATCATTTTTTTGATCAACTCTTGCAATATGCGTTTCATTTTTAATTGTTCCATTAGTATTTATTTTTAAATTAAATATTCCCTATATAGATATATATAGATATGTGATTTTATATAAACCCAAACATTATTTATAATTATATATTATAAAAATATACTTTACCTCACAATTTGTATTATGTATTGTATATGGACCGGCACCAGCACCAATTACCAATATCTGTTCTTTCTCATTATTATTGTTATTTTTTGAATTCAATTTTTGGCATATCTCTTTAATATCATACAAACGTGTACGATCAACTAATGGCAAAAGATATGGAGCACCACCAATTTCAATTAATAATGGTGATCCACTTAAACCGGAACCAGCCAAATGAAATGGTGCATCACATAAATTTGGTGGTTCATTTACAATATCCACTTGAATATGTTTGAAATTAGTTTTTAATCCGATTGATAGGGCTATATATATATATTTATATATGCAGCGGCAAATAAAAGACAAATCAAATTATATATATATCAAAACATTTCACTATTATACTTTTTTATATATACTATAATACTAGCGAATTGTTTTGGAATAGTTTTCTTAATAAATTTTTTTCTTATCACCTATATAATATAGAAACTAGTTTGGTACTACCATATTATTAATTTATTTATATAATAATACCTTTTTGGACTTCTTCAAAAGTTGGTAAATATAAAGATTTTTCAATAAATGATAATTCATTTGTATTTAATGCACTCATTTTATTATTTTATTTTTATTATATGAAAATATGAAAAATGTTTAGATATGCCAATAATATATTAATAATAATATAAAATACACCGCGGTCCGTCGTGTAAAACTATATGTGAATTCTAAACAGCCACCACTTAATATATGTGATATTATAATATATATAGGTATACATTTATATTATTTATATCGCAGCTATATATTACTACAAAATTAATTTAAACATTTTTTTTTTTATACAAAAACAACTATATATACCTCAATACAAATACGAAATATATATCTACATTTTAAATATATAAATATATATATGTAGGTTTTTATCAAACAATAAATTATATTATGGTATTTGAGGATCGTACACACGTACGTTACACTTAAACCAAAATATCATATATGCATATATGGAATGGATTTTTTATTGATATGTATTTTTAACCCTCCGATTGGCGTATGGGTCCAGCCAGACCTTTTACAATTTAAATCGTTTAATATGCTATATATCTATTGAGCCATATAGCAATTTGAAACTCTTTGACTTTTCCTAACATTTGATCGCCTCTATAACGCCTTACCCTCAAAATATTGGACGTGTTTGATAAAAACATTTGGATATACAAAACTCTCATATAATTCTATGGAAATACACAGAGGTCTGGCCGCAGACCCCATGAGCCAAACCGAATAAGGTATTACAATATATATGTGCCAAACGGATGGTTAATGAATGAGTCGCGGTATAATATATATATATGTGATTATCAAAAACGATATGGATATAAATTAAGGTGATGCGAGCAGGATATCATATTTAAGTATATATTTATTAGAAATCCTATAAATAATTACAATGCAGGTAATTTCACCATTTCATCGTGATTGTGTAATGACAAAAATATTAATAACCATATATATAATCGCATCATTAACATTTCCCCATTTACTATTATAATATTAATGAACCGGATCGCTCACATATAACTGCCAAATCAAAACAAATTGTACATTGGTTCGGTCACGGAACCCAATGCGAAATCGTTAACATAATAGTAAAACTTAGTATAGGTTAATATTTACTGTAGATACTTTAAAAAACTAACTATAATTCATATGCCTCTGCTATCTTATTATTTATATATGAATAAATTTTAGATTATATATAAAATATATTAGCAGAGTTACTACTACTTTGATAATCAGCAAATTAAATGATGATGTATATGCACGTATATACGCAAAGAATGTATTTTGAAAGATATATTACATTTATTATTGATATAAAAACTGGTTATTATTATACGAAAGGTAAATTTTCGCAGGTAAATACCACTATATATACCGATATATAGTTATAAAATTACATTGAGCAAGATTTTACATTGGTGTCCATTATATTACTGAATTATATTGAATTAAAAGAAAAACAAGAGGCTATAAAATTCGATTGTTATCCGGATCTGTTCGCTGTTCGACTCCAGAAATCAGCCAATAATAAGGTGTAAAAGTGATCGTTTTTTTTTTTTTTTTGAGATGCTAAGGAAATTTTTACTTATATATGGTATTGACCTCCAAACTGCTATGGTTAAATCCTTTGTAATTATAATTTTTTTTAACGTCTCTTTCCCCAATTTGAAACTTGAGGTGTGATTATATTATATAAAAAGATTATAAATTGCTGGAAGAATAATAAAATTGGAATAAAGTGGGTTTTAAAAAGTTGATATAGTTGAATATAAAGAAATTATATTATTTTACTATATTATCAAATAAAATCCATGTTTTTCATATCAGAAAATTTAAATTTATTTTATATTTTTACGTATTTTCGTAAATCGTAATATCTATAATATAGTAGTAGTACATCGACATCGACATCGACATCAAAACATACGCGCGCGAGTATATCTGAGAAAAATGAGATTGCCTGAGATGTATTTGTATTCGATTTTTTAATATACATACACGTAATAACGTATATTGTAATATTTAATAGAATTTCAGTTGGTTGGTGTTCGTGGTTTTTAAAATATATATATGACTGTATGAATGGTATTCCCATATGTGTTTTTCAAACTTATTATTTTAGTCTTGACTAAATTTTTTATTGTATTAAAGTGCGTACAATAAATATAGTATAGTAAACGTGATTGTTTGTTTTCTGTTATTGGTTCCCTGCCGTAAAGTGTTAAAATAAAAAAAAAAAAAACTAGTATAGTGGTAAAATTAAATATCATATTTAATCAATCATTTATTTCAAAGTCCATATGCGATACACACTATACTTCTAAATTATAAAACGCACAATAATATAATTATAGTAATAAAAATAAATATAGTCATGTTCATTGCAAGAAAATTATTAATAAATGAAAACAAAACTGTGTTTAATAATAATAAAAACGGTTTCATGAGTATTTGCAAAAAATTGGTAAGATATACAGGGTGTCCCAGCTAAGGCTATCCAGTCAATAGCTTCGAAACCGCAGTAGAGTTATCACTAATATATGATGTTAGTGGACCCCCACTGCGGATTCCATTTGGCTACATTTTTATGTTAACCCCTTCCTCCCCACGTTAACCCTTTTATGTGCTTAATGGATATCCAATTTGGAAAATCAAATGTAAACCTATATTTTTTTATTTCGCTTAATTTGAAGGCCGTGACGAGTAGTTAAAAAAAAATGTAATAATATGTGAGGTGTCCCATGGGGAATTTTCCCACAAATGGTCCATCTAATGGAAAATGGACGAAAACTCGCTAATGTCTATGAAAACATATGTTGTGATGTACTAGAAAGTTGTTCTACGTTGAAAATTAAGGGGGGTGTCCAAACAGCCGAAGTCCTCCACGTGGGGAGGAAGGGGTTAACATAAAAATGTAGCCAAATGGAATCCGCAGTGGGGGTCCACTAACATCATATATTAGTGATAACTCTACTGCGGTTTCGAAGCTATTGGCTGGATAGTGTTAGCTGGGACACACTGTATATATAATTAAATATAATTCAAATTTTTAAAAATATATATATATATATATATAGTTGTCATCAGAATCATCAACAACAACAATAAGTTCAATGATTGATAACAATAATAATAGTAATAGTAATTATAATAACAATAATGAGAATAATAAAAATAATTGTACAAAAATTGTACATGTTGAAGTAAACCAAGGAATTGTTGCTGGCTATCAGGAAGAATTACCAAATGGAAACCCATATTTTCTATTCAAAGGAATACCATATGCGTATCCACCGATTGGTGAACTTCGATTTATGCCACCAAAACCATTACATAAATTTACGACACCCATATTGGATTGCCGAAATGAACGTGATGTTTGCTTTCATAAAGATCCATTTATCGGTCAATTTACTGGTTCTGAAGATTGTCTATATTTAAATGTTTATACACCATCCATGGAATTACCCTATAAAAAATTACCCGTTATGATATGGATTCATGGTGGTGCATTTATAACAGGTAGTGGAAATCAAGAATAGTAAGTATATATATATTATATTGGTATTAATATAATATATATTAATCATTTAATTAATAATATTGTAGATTAATTTGCTATATCATTATGTTTTCATTATTTAGCTTTTCTCCGGAATTTATTGTACAAAATAATGTTATTGTTATAACATTTAATTATCGTTTAGGTCCATTTGGATTTTTATATTTACCAAAAGCTAATGTTTATCCAAATGCGGGATTAAAGGATCAAGTTAGATATATATATTAATAAATTAATAACACACTATATTATCTATAAGAATATATATTTATTTAATAATAAATGTTAATGACTTTTATAATAATCACGTATTGTTGTTATATATGTATTAATTTTATTTTTAGCTATTAGTATTTAAATGGGTTAAGGATAATATTCAGCGATTTGGCGGTGATCCAGATAATGTTACGTTGTTTGGAGAAAGTGCTGGTGCGGCTTGTGTTCATTTACATGCCTTATCATCAAATTCAAAGTATATATACATATATATATACGAATCAATACATTTATTTTGCAGCTTATAATATAAACCGCATATAATTATACAAATTTTTAACAAAATTTTGATTTCTAATTATATTGGATTTAGAAAGTATTTTCATAAAGCTATTTGTCAAAGTGGTACAGCCATAATGGATTGGGTTTGTCAAAGTGATCTTGAATGCAAATCTAAACTTTTGGCAAAATCAATGGGATGCACGTCCACTGATGATAAAGAAATTTTAGGTAATATTTTTGATCTATATGTTCGATTAACCGTATATATATATATCAATCTTATCTTATTGATTGATGAATTAAACGTATTTGATTGATTGATTCATTGATTGAATGAATCATATATGTTTGGCATATGATTGATTGATTTAATATAATTAAATTATTGATTGAATAATTATAATGAATTTTTACTAATGCGAATGATTATATTATTTATTTAATTTATATAGATTTCTTCAATAACATTCAGGATACAAAAAAAATATATTCAAGTATGTTGAATACATTGAATGATGATGAAAAACGACGTGGATTACCAATGATATTTAAACCGGCTATTGAACCAATTGATTCGGTTCGTATTTATTGGTATATATATATTATTAATTTTTGTTTTCCTCCACTGTACTGTAATTCTTCTGATATTAATTAACAAAAAAAAAATATACATTTTAATTAAAAATTTCATAGCCAAATGCAATATTCACAAAAAATCCATTAGAATTACTTTGTGAAATGAATAGCATTGATGATAAACCAATGATGATTGGTTATAATTCAAATGAAGGTGCCATTATGCTAACAGATTTATATAAAAAATTACATTTAATTGAATCGGATTTGGGTAGATATATTCCACGGTCCTTGAATATTGTTCCCGATCAATTGGAATTCCAACATCTTACAAATCAATTAAGAGAATTTTATTTTAATGGCAAAGAAATCAATGAAACAACAATATCTGATTTAAATAATTTAACAACAGATTTTCATTTTGGTTTTGGTGCTCAAATTACGGCGGAAATGCATGCCTTAAAACAGCATAAGTATGTATAATATAATATAATATATAGAATAAATCCCGATTATATAGAATTCGTAATGGCGAATGCGATATGCCAAAATGCGAGTGGAATATTTTTTTGCAATTAATCGAATATCGAATATATATATAGGTCACCGATGTATTTCTATAGATTTTCATATGATGGTGATTATAATTTTTATAAAAAAATGGTAATGTTACGTTGTACGAATTTACAATTAAATCAAATTGAAGGCGCCTGTCATGGTGATGAAATGTATTATTTATTTAAGTAAGACATATTCTTATTATATTAGATATTATATTTTAAAATGTATATATGTTGCCCTATTAAAACCACTATATAAAACCACACTATTATTAATTTTTTTTATTAGTTTCAAACATTTTAATTATGACATTGATATTCAATCATCAAGTGGAAAAATGCTATTGCTAATATGTAAAATGTGGACAAATTTTGCAAAATATGGTAATCCAACATCATCATCATCATCTTTATTACATTCATCATTACATACGGTCGATGATATTGACTTACCATTTAAATGGTTACCTGTGATGAAATTAAATAGTATAAACCAAACATCAACCGATCAACAACAACAAAAACAACAACAATTTCAATTAAATTATTTGAATATTGATAAAGTGATTCAAATGAATGTTAATCCAGATTCAGAACGATTTAAGTTTTGGCGTAACATTTATCAAATATGGAATGGTAAAAATTGTTTAAAAACAAAATCGAAATTGTGAGGAGGATCAGTGTAGTATCTATCTGTTTTTCTATAGTTTAACGGCGAATAGATAGGATGATTTTTAAGTTATGTACATATAATCGCAATGGTAAATGTTTTTGTATTAATAAATAAATAAATAGTGCAATATTTCTAAATTCTAAAATTCTAAATGCTTAGTTTAATCAAAATCTTATTGCACTTTTTGATTTATCTGCGAAACGGTAAACACTCTTACTACACATTATGTAATAAGTGCTTGTATAATTGGTAATTATGAAGATACAAATAATAAATGTGTATAGTGATTTAATTAATTCTATCATGAATTCGACCGTATAATTTTTGTATTTAAATGAGTTGAGTCTTATTCAAGATGCGATTATATTATATATATATATACATATATAATGAAACGAAAAAATAAAAGTCATATTCGTGAATGCATAAAGCTTTTTATTTCTATTTCTATTTTTTGCATTTATGAGATTTGAAAGAAAATTTGAAAGTTTTTTATTTGCTCTTTTTGATAATTTAAATGTTTTATATTACTATATATTATTATTATTATCATTTGTATATGTGTATGATGCGATAATATATATATATATTGTAATCGCTTTTATTTTCGACAAAATTAATACAAAATAGAAAAAATACAATTCTAATAATTGGTATTTTATATACATACATAATAAGAAAGTATAACCGCGAATGGTATCGTGTGATTAGGAAATTTTAACTAATAATAAAATAAAATTACCAAGAAAGAAAAAAATTTGAACTTATCGTAACTTCGTGTTGGTCTTGGTCAATGTAAAAAGGTACAAAGTCTATATGAATAAATTCAAAATTTAAATCAATATATATACAATATACATATACACCGCATTCAAAACGAAAATTAATTTTGCAGGTGTTTGGCATTTTATTAAATACACTTAATATAATTTTAAAGTAAATGCAAAGTTATCATTTGGAATAAAATGAAATAGAACTTATCTATATTATATATATATAAATATTAAATAAATATTCCATTTTAATCAAATTAATATATTGCGTGTTTCGTTTTGAATTCGGTTTTGTGTATATAAAATGTTAGTTACTCGAAAATTACTTAACAATTATAATTATAATAATAATCGATTTAATAGAACGTCTGTCGATATGATTAAGAGATGTTTGGTATGTAAATTATATGATTTAATATTGGTATTATCAAATAAATGGAAAAATAACTAAATTTTGTATTTATATATAGATATCATCCACAACATCGTCCCAGTCCACATTACATGACGATAATACAATACAAGTAGAAGTAAAACAAGGTATTATTACTGGGCTTCGGAAACAATTACCAAATGGAAAACCATATTTTACATTTAAGGGAATACCATATGCGTATCCACCGATTGGTAAACTACGATTTATGTCACCAAAACCATTAGAGAAATTTCAAGAACCAATATTAGATTGTCGAAAAGAACGTGATGTTTGCTTTCATAAAGATATTATGGTATCGGATTTTGTTGGTTCTGAAGATTGTTTGTATTTAAATGTGTATACACCAAAAAAAAAAATGGATAATAAAAAATTACCGGTAATGATCTGGATTCATGGTGGTGCTTTTATGGCAGGTAGTGGTAATAGTGAATAGTAAGTGTGATATGTTTAAATCTGTTAATTGATTTTTTTTTTTAAAAATATTGTTCATTTATTATATATATATACTTTTAAAATTTAAGTTATTCACCGGAATATCTGCTTCAAGAGAATGTCATTGTCATAACATTTAATTATCGTTTAGGACCATTTGGATTTTTATCTTTACCGAAAGCTAAGGTTTATCCAAATGCTGGATTAAAAGATCAAGTAATTTTTTATTATTATTATTATTATTATTAGAACACTGTGTTGTTATTATCAGCATACACCATTTATGATAAACGTTTCCTATATTGTATATATATCGTTCTCGCAATATACAAAATTTTTTTTTATATTTATAGGTTTTAGTATTTAAATGGGTTAATGAAAATATCAATCAGTTTGGCGGTGATCCCGATAATGTTACATTGTTTGGAGAAAGTGCCGGTGCCGGTTGCGTTCATTTACATGCCTTATCACCAAATTCAAAGTAAACAATATATCGAATTTTTTCTAGAATAGAAAAGACATATAATTGATTTTTCTCTCTCCCCATTCCTCCGATTAATCGGCGTATGCATATAGGAGATATTTTCAAAAAGCAATTTGCCAAAGTGGTTGTGCAATTATGGAATGGTTGATTCAACCAAATTTAGAGGAAAAAACTAAAGTATTAGCCAAACTTGTTGGTTGTACGTCCACAGATGATATGGAAATTTTAGGTAAAAATAATTATAGACAGTATAAACACACAAATGGCAATTGTTGTTAGATTTTATTGCATTTTTCTTAAATGTTATATTGTATATATCAAAATCATAAAATAGGATTAATATTTTTTCTTATATGTTATAAATCTTGTGTGGTACACGCTTTCAGAATATTTAAGAAATATAAAAGATCCGAAAACCATTTATGAACAAATGTTTCCGTCAATGAATGCTGATGAAAAAAGACGTGGATTACCAATAGTATTTAAGCCAGCCATTGAACCAGACGATTCGGTAATAAAGATCAAATGCATTATTTCTATATATGCTATATTTATTTCATTCAAATATTTATTTTATTCAAATATGTGTAATATTTTTCATTCGTTATAATTCCGCATTCATTATAGCCAGATGCAATTTTCACCCGACATCCATTGGAATTATTAAATAATAATAAAAATGCAATAGAAATACCAATGATAATGGGTTATAATTCACATGAAGGAATTATTACTTTTATTGATGTATATAAAAAATTAACAATGATTGATCGAGATTTAGGTAAATACATACCACGTGTATTGAATGTACAAAATTTGGAAGCCAACAATTTGGAATGTCAAAAATTAGTAAATGAAATGCGAAAATTATATTTTAATAATGAATCGATAACCGTCGATAAACTATCGTCAATTTCCGATTTAACTACCGATTATCATTTTGGTTTGCTATCAATAATTTATGCTGAAATTCATTCACGTACGCAACAACAAGCACCATTATACTTTTATACATTTTCATTTGACGGTGATTTTAATTATTTTAAAAAATTATCATTTATACGTTTGGAAAAATTAAAATTGGATAACATTCAAGGGGCATGTCATGGGGACGATATGTATTATTTATTCAAGTAAGTTTTAATATATATGAGAGCTCCTACCTACATCTTTCTCGCATTTCTCGCATTTTAGTGATTTCCGTAATTGCGATTATTTTAATTATATATTATTTTATTAATTGATATATATAGTTGGAAAATGTTCGGTAGAGAATTAGATGAAAATACAAAAAGTGGTTTAGTTAAAAAACAAATGTGTAAAATGTGGACAAATTTTGCAAAATATGGTAATCCAACACCCGAATCACCGGAAACCCCATCATCAAATTTACCATTTAAATGGAATCCTGTAATGGGAACTGATGTTGATCAAAAACCCGGTCCCGGTATGAATGAATTCAAATTGGATTATTTAAATATTGATCATGAAATGAAAATGAAAATTAATCCATACGAAGAACGTATAAAATTTTGGCGTGATATTTTTCGAACGTTCAATGGTAATTTTTTAAAATTAAAATTATAAATGGTTATATACGTATCGTATATATAATATATTAATGTTTTTCAATTAAAAATATCAATATAATGATACATTATAAACAATTATTTTAATCGCTGCGTAGTGTAAATCCTTTATACATTTTTATAAACCAAAGTTTTAGTTTTTTAAACTTATACCATTATATTTTGAAATATAACTTTTACAATATGCATCGCTGGTCTATACGATATAGACGATATATATATATGAAAGGGTTATTTAGGAATATCTTGAAAAGGATTAGGATTAGTATTATACTAAACCTGTGGGACTTGAAAGGTAAAAGAAGTAGTCAGATGTTGTAACTAGTCTGGTTAAATTATCTTAAGGAATAAGAAAATTATGAAACGTCTGAAATTATGAAATTGCGATTATATATATATATATATATTTATATTTCTAAGTTAGAGGAGATTTTATATTACGGCGATTGTCTGTGAGCGAACAACCGCGTATACATAACAAAACCTTGTGAATTTGTAGTCGCGTCATATATAGATTATATAATTATTATAAAATAAAATATTCAACAAGTATCAAAATGCTATATGATACAGATTATACATATATATATATATGTTTTTATTTTAATATATTCATTCATATATATATATATATAAATATAAAATCACAGATAAAACTTACTATATATATATAGAATAGATTATTAAAATGTTTTTTTTTTGTTTTAGAAAACGTGCCTATAGTTAAACTGTTTTTTGTTTTCTATTCATGTTGGCATATTCGAATGTATTTATTTAGCGTTATAAATTATATTCTATATTGATTATATATATGCTAAAGTGAAACACGATTGTGGTTTTGATATACATTCATATATTCATATAGCTGTGTGTTAATGAATTATTACTTGACATATATGTATATGTATATTCAATATAATAATTGGCGTGGGGATATAATGTGATGTGTGATAGCTTATCATCGAAAATTTTTGTTTGTCAAAATCAGTATACAAAGTTATAGTGATTCACTGTACTAAAAAAATACAATACAAGTGAACTATATAGATATGGCTCTATGCCATATACACACTCATAGCGGCGTTTATAGTGTTCCCGCAGAACACAAGCAGATGACTTGTGGCTGCGATTAAATGATAAGGATTGGGAAACTCTTTCAGGCAGGAAGGAGTGTGCCTTGATAATTGTCATACTTTTTGATGAATCACTTTTGGATAGTATATATTGCGTTGTGTATATGGTGCGATATACGCGAAAGCAATATTAAAACATCATGAAGATAAATCAGAGATAAATCGCTGAAATATTCACTTGGACATCTATAATAATCATCTGCAAATTGCATAGGGAAAATAAAATCATATAAAACTATTAATCATATATTTTCGTTGTTTATATTTAATATTTATATTGCTATACGAAAGATTTTTTTTATTGCAATCTCGTTGATGATTTATATATATCGATCGTAGTGTATATATAGATGTTTGATGGGGTTATTATAATATTGTAAATTCCAAGATTCCAATTAGTATATGCGGCAAAACATATTTTGTATTTAAACATCATGTGGTTAAAATAGTGTGTTTTTTTTGTATTATCTTATCATCAAGATCTCTAAATAAAATATACACATACACATTAATAATAATAATACAAATTTTACTTTACTCACAAAAAAATAAGTAACTTTTACCACTTTTTATAGTTATTTATTAGTGCTTTTTTTTTATTTACAATGCAACATTTGATTTTTATTTTTATAGTTTTTGTCATTTTAGTAAAAGTTTGCAGTAATAAATAAGTGACAGTAAAAATAAAAGAAGAAATTGTTAGTATAGTTATTTTTATTTATTTATTATTTTGAATTCGAATTTTGACTTTAAAAAAAAGCGCCCAGTGTTGGTAGTGGCGGTGGTGGTGTTGGTTGGTAGTGAGTTTTGTTGTTTGTTCATGTGTTTACGGATCATTGTCAAATTTTTATTATATGTATATAGAAAATAATTAACAATATATTATTTGTGATTGATATATATATATATATATGTTTGTGTGTTTTTGATTTTAAGTAAAAATATATAGAGTCATATATACATTCGATTGATTATATATATAAGAATTAGTTAATATAACAATAATAATAATTCAGTGTTTCTTTTTTTGTTAAAACATATACATATTATGTTAGGTGGTCATTTATTGTCATTACAATTATTTAAAAATAATACAAAAAATTATTTAAACATTACTATAAATTTGGCAAGTATTTCTATTAATTTTCTCTAGTAATTTTGTTATTATATTGTGTTGCAGTTCATTTTTTTATGTTATGTTATGTTATGTTGCTGAATGTGTTAGATTATATATATATGTTGAATATTTGTTTTCAAAATAATTATTAAAAAGCCTACACTATATATATTTCACCAATAATAATAATAATTAATGATGATGATGATTAGATTTTCAAATACACATGAATTATATGGGTGATTGTGATATAATCTTATTCATATAGATACTTAAGATTAAGAGAGGTATTAAATACATATATATGTATACTATACTATATACTATCTTAAAAACGATATTGTATATTTATATCTATATAGTTTGAGGACTTGTTTTCGTGCGTTTACTTTAATATAGTATAGTCTATTAAACAAATGTTATTTAATAATTATAAACTATAATTAAATATAAATATATCAGCCAGGCATATTCACAATCATCTCCGTAATAAGATATCATTATATTTAATTTAAAATTCTTTATATATATTCTATCTATAAATTACAGAGTTTTCCAAGTCAAATTCTGCAGTATATGATTTTCTGAAGGGAATTCTCCATAATTATTTCAAGGAAACTGAAATAAAATTTACCAAGTCAAATTCTATATATAGTTTTTCAATAAGGAAATTCGCTATATATATATAGTCTCCCTTATTTCAAAATCCAATAATAATATATATTATCCACGAGGAATTCAAAAATACCAAAAATTAACAATTTTAAGATAAAGATATGAATATATATATATTTATCTATATTTTAAATACAAACAAATAACCACTATATATATATATATATATGAAATTGTTGACAAAGAGCGATGTACGTAGCCCATATGTAAATACTTGGAATAATCATATCTCGTATGTTATATCAATAAAAAGATAACAAAATAAACCTAATTTTTACAGCGTCATTATTCTTATATAACCGCGGGATATATAAGAAAGGAAAGGGGGAAAGGGATGCGGTAAAAGAAGGATATTAAACTGATTTTTCTGATTATATATAGTATATGCAAAGATTTTACTTAACTTTATCTATACATATATATATTATAAAAACTAATATATGATTAAAACATTGCTTAAAATGAAATTAAAATCATATCGCAGTTATTTTATTAATCAATGTATTTTGTTTGGTTTCATATCCCAAAAAAAAAAAAAAAAAAAAAACACACAGATGATGAGTACAATGGAAAAAGTAAAGGTTAAAGTATCACAAGGTACTGTAATTGGTACAACTGAAACATTACCAAATGGTGAATCATTTTATATATTCAGTGGGATACCATATGCTAAACCACCAATTGGAAATTTACGATTTAAGGTAAGTCTATCTATATATTTATCGCTCTATATGAATTCGCACGGTTTTTTTTTTATTTTTTGTGTGATATAGTTTTTATATTTTTATAAAAATATTCGTGAGTCGTGACTCTATATATATGTATCAATTGATAATAAAATGTGATTATACAATCGAATTAAAAACAATTATATTCAACTATATACATTCAAATAATATAATTCATCGTATATGTATAGCAGGTATAGGAAATTTGAATGGTTTACTTATTGTTTTTAGCAAAACTTTGGGAAATCTTTGTCGGGCCATAACTCAAAAACTAAGGGTTAAAACGTTCTGAAACCTATTTATTCGGATTCACCATCCCTTAAAGCATAAGTATGCAAGTTTTCAGCCCGATAGCTCAAACTTAAAGTATTCGGTGAAAAATCCATTTTTTCATAAGGGGTTAGTATAGCAAAACTTTGGGAAATCTTTGTCGGGCCATAACTCAAAAACTAAGGGCTAAAACGTTCTGAAACCTATTTATTCGGATTCAGCATACCTTAAAGCATAAGTATGCAAGTTTTCAGCCCGATAGCTCAAACTTAAAGTATTCGGTGAAAAATCCATTTTTTCATAAGGGGTTAGTATAGCAAAACTTTGGGAAATCTTTGTTGGGCCATAACTCAAAAACTAAGGGCTAAAACGTTCTGAAACCTATTTATTCGGATTCAGCATCCCTTAAAGCATAAGTATGCAAGTTTTCAGCCCGATAGCTCAAACTTAAAAGTTTCGGTGAAAAATCCATTTTTTCATAAGGGGTTAGTATAGCAAAACTTTGGAAAATCTTTGTCGGGCCATAACTCAAAAACTAAGGGCTAAAATGTTCTGAAACCTATTTATTCGGATTCAGCACCCCTTAAAGCATAAGTATATAAGTTTTCAGGCCGATAGCTCAAACTTAAAGGTTTTCTGTGAAAAATCCATTTTTTCATAGCAAAACTTTGGGAAATCTTTGTCGGGCCATAACTCAAAAACTAAGGGCTAAAACGTTCTGAAACCTATTTATTCGGATTCAGCATCCCTTAAAGCATAAGTATGCAAGTTTTCAGCCCGATAGCTCAAACTTAAAAGTTTCGGTGAAAAATCCATTTTTTCATAAGGGGTTAGTATAGCAAAACTTTGGAAAATCTTTGTCGGGCCATAACTCAAAAACTAAGGGCTAAAATGTTCTGAAACCTATTTATTCGGATTCAGCACCCCTTAAAGCATAAGTATATAAGTTTTCAGGCCGATAGCTCAAACTTAAAGGTTTTCTGTGAAAAATCCATTTTTTCATAGCAAAACTTTGGGAAATCTTTGTCGGGCCATAACTCAAAAACTAAGGGCTAAAACGTTCTGAAACCTATTTATTCGGATTCAGCATCCCTTAAAGCATAAGTATGCAAGTTTTCAGCCCGATAGCTCAAACTTAAAAGTTTCGGTGAAAAATCCATTTTTTCATAAGGGGTTAGTATAGCAAAACTTTGGAAAATCTTTGTCGGGCCATAACTCAAAAACTAAGGGCTAACACGTTCTGGAACCTATTTATTCGGATTCAGCACCCCTTAAAGCATAAGTATACAAGTTTTCAGCCCGATAGCCCAAACTTAAAGTATTCGGTGAAAAATCCATTTTTTCATAAGGGGTTAGTATAGCAAAACTTTGGAAAATCTTTGTCGGGCCATAACTCAAAAACTAAGGGCTAACACGTTCTGGAACCTATTTATTCGGATTCAGCACCCCTTAAAGCATAAGTATACAAGTTTTCAGCCCGATAGCTCAAACTTAAAATACAGCCCAAGCCCCCGACGCCTGCTCCTTTTTAAGGGCAAAAATCGAAATTTTGACATTTGACCATATAATTGTTTAGGATATTGTTGAATATAATAATAAGGTGTATAAATCCTTAAAATGCGATTTAAGACACAAATTTTTTAAATTGCGCCCATATATATAGTTTTATACAGACATTTTTATTGAGATTATCTCAATTATTATTATTATTGGCGATATATATATTTACTATAATTTTTTTTTTTTCCATGTGCTATATATATATATATAGCCTCCCGTACCAATCGATAAATTCACAGAAGATCCATTAGATTGTACCGAAGAACGTGATGTTTGTACACATAAAGATTTAGTTTCATCATCAATTATTGGCTCTGAAGATTGTTTATTCTTAAATATATATACGCCACAATTAAAAATAAATGATAATGATATAAGTATGAGAAAAAAACAACCATTACCAGTGATGTTATGGATACATGGCGGTGGTTATATGCAAGGCAGTGGAAATAGATCATTGTAAGTCGACATATATCATTATCCTTTTCTCTATACATATATTATATATAATATAGTTTTATTTTTGAATATTTCGATTTCATGTCATTGCGTAGTATGATTTTTATATATATATTATAACTAAGTACAGTTAAACTATACATTAAATAAATAATTATATATGATCAATAATTTATATTATTATATATATATTATATATGTATATAGAATATATAGATAGATATATTATAAAACTAGTCGTCGTCGTCGTCTTTGCAAGCCGTTATGGATAGTTTTTTTATCCATAAATTGTGTATGGTGTGAGCGTGCTATATAATATTATAAATTTTTGGATGCATTATATATGTCATATTATTTGTATTTGCCCGCTAGAGTAGATATTTTTTTTATTGATAGTCCTTCGGCAACTATAATGGCCATATAGAACCATATAGTTGTCCTGTGAGGGTATGTGACTAGTATATATTTATCATCCTATATAGATACATTAATTATACGAATCGAATTCCAAAAACCTCTTCTATATAGGTATATATAGCTCCTCGCCCCCCTCCCCTTTGCATATGTTATATATATATATATAGTAATTCTGAAATTATATAAACAATAACGTGACATTATATATAGTATATGTATACCATATACTTGTATTTATATATATATATTGTAAAATCAATAAATTGTCTATGTTTACTTTTTTTATGAAATATAGTTATTCACCGGAATATATTATTCAAGAAGGTGTTATGGTTGTGACAATAAACTATAGAATTGGAGCATTAGGTTTTTTATATTTACCAAAAGCAGGTATTACTGGTAATGCCGGAATAAAAGATCAAGTAAAATATATATATATATATATACAAACCAATAAATTATGCTGATTTATGATTTGATAAATATATTTAATGCGAATTTCCTTCTTAATATTAATTCTATATATATATATTTTGTGTGTGCATCGCCTAATTAATATAAATTATACAATAAATAATGTGAATATTTAAAGTTTGAAGCTTTAAAATGGGTTCATAGTAATATATCGGAATTTGGTGGTGATCCAAATAATATTACATTATTTGGTGAAAGTGCCGGTGGATGTTCTGTTCAATTACTTGCATTAAGTGATAAATCCAAGTAATGGGTGCTTATATATAATCATATATATATATATATGTGATTTTAAATATTATAAAAAACAAAACTATAAATTAAACACATTTTTTTTTATTTTATTTTATTTATTTGAATAAGAAATTATTTTCATAAGGCTATTACGGAGAGTGGATCATCGATAATGGATTGGGTATGGCAATTGTATCCCGAAGAAAAAGCAAGAAAACTAGGAAAATTAACGGGATGTGAGAAAACTACGGATAAGGAAATATTAGGTATATACTTGCCCTATATATATATATAATAATAGGTCGAAAACTACCTTTGTAATTTAAAAAGTTTTTGACGCTGTGTTGAATTTTAATTATGCCCACTTCAAATACACATTCATTCTGTTCTTCATTTATGGAATAAATTCATTAAAAAAAGATGAATCCATTTTTTCATAAGGGGTTAGAATAGCAAAACTTTGGGAAATCTTTGTCGGGCCATAACTCAAAAACTAAGAGCTAAAACGTTCTGAAACCTATTTATACGGATTTAGTATCCCTTAAAGCATAAGTATACAAGTTTTCAGCCCGATAGCTCAAACTTAAAGTATTCGATGAAAAATCCATTTTTTCATAAGGGGTTAGTATAGCAAAACTTTGGGAAATCTTTGTCGGGCCATAACTCAAAAACTAAGGGCTAAAACGTTCTGAAACCAATTTATTCGGATTCAGCATCCCTTAAACCATAAGTATACAAGTTTTCAGCCCGATAGCTCAAACTTAAAGTTTTCGGTGAAAAATCCATTTTTTCATAAGGGGTTAGTATAGCAAAACTTTGGGAAATCTTTGTCGGGCCATAACTCAAAAACTAAGGCCTAAAACGTTCTGAAACCTATTTATTCGGATTTAGCATCCCTTAAAGCATAAGTATACAAGTTTTCAGCCCGATAGCTCAAACTTAAAGTTTCCGGTGAAAAATCCATTTTTTCATAAGGGGTTAGTATAGCAAAACTTTGGGAAATCTTTGTCGGGCCATAACTCAAAAACTAAGGGCTAAAATGTTCTGAAACCCATTTATTCGGATTCAGCATCCCTTAAAGCATAAGCATACAAGTTTTCAGCCCGATGGCTCAAACTTAAAGGTTTCGGTGAAAAATCCATTTTTTCATAAGGGGTTAGTATAGCAAAACTTTGGGAAATCTTTGTCGGGCCATAACTCAAAAACTTAGGGCTAAAACGTTCTGAAACCTATTTATTCGGATTCAGCATCCCTTAAAGCATAAGTATGCAAGTTTTCAGCCCGTCGCGCAGCTAATATACTTGCGATTTAATTCTGCCTCTCTGACACTGCTTTTTTTTTTTAATTCCAGAACATTTATTAACGGTTCCGCCAGAAGATCTTGTTACAAAAGCATTTTATACATTAGAAGATGTTGAAAAATGGCAAGGTACACCAATACCATTTAAAGTTGTTGTTGAAAAAGATGGGGTAAATTATATATTGTGTTAAATAATTTTGAAAATCAAATTAATTATATACACTATACATATTATGTATTATTATCATATTATGTAGATAATCATATATCGATTTAATTATTATTAATTTTTTTTAAATTAATAAACTCACAGCCAGATGCTTTGGTCACAAAACATTCTGTGGTCGCTTTACAAAAACCAAATGTATTACAAATTCCATTTTTAACTGGTTACAATTCGTGTGAAGGCATTGTACTTGTACCAATATTTACGAAAAAAATACATGAATTTGAAAAGAATTTACAATATACTTTACCAAGGTATATAAATGCGAATGATAACATATATAATAGTGGAAGAAATAAAAAATACGCAGTTTAAATATGGAATTTATTGATATATATTATAATAATTTTATTCTTTTAAAAATAGGACATTAAATATAACAGCAGGAAGTATTACCGCTCAAGCATTGGCCAAAGAAGTTAAGCAATTTTATTTTGGTGATAAACCAATAACTTTAGATTCAATATCGATAATTGCCGATATGCAAACCGATTATTACTTTACGATACCATCAATTGTAAATGCAGAGCTTCATGTTAAACATCAACCAAAGTATAATAATGCTTTATTTAAGCTATTTTGTTTTTGTTTTTTTTTCGTAAATATAAGTATATTATATCAATCATATTATTATATTTATATTTATATATATAGTTCTCCATTATATTTTTATCGTTTTTCGTTTGATGGTGATTTAAATTTATTGAAAAAATTTTTTCGTATTAAAATTAAGGGTGCAACTCACGGTGATGAAATGTTTTATTTATTTGAGTAAGTTATTTGCACATATTATTACGCAATTTAACCATTCAATTCAATTCAATTCAATTCAATTCAATTCAATTCATTTATATTATCTATATATTATTATATATACGCAGTATGAAAATCGCAGGTATTAATGTGCCAGCGAACTCAAGAAGTGGACAATTACGTCAAAGAATGTGTAAAATGTGGACAAATTTTGCAAAATATGGGTAAATCTATAATAAATAATAATAATATATATAATAATCATAAAAAATAATATTTTATTTTTATTATTATATTATTTTATTAAATATTTAAATTCATTTATATAGAAATCCAACACCTGAACCACCTACCCAATTATTACCGGTAAAATGGGATCCGGTAGGATACAATAAAAATTCCGTAAATCAATTGGCAATTGATATAAATTATTTAGAAATTGATGATAAATTAGAAATGAAAATAAATCCAGAATCGGAACGAATTGAATTTTGGCGAAAAATATTCAAAACATGGAATGGAGATATTTTAAAACCAAAATTTTAACAATAATTTTGTGTGTGTTAGTTTTGGATATATATTGCAATATATATATATATATATATATATATATAGATTTTATATTAATATAACTATATATTTTATTGATAAAGATTGTATATATTTTGGATATATTCTCCGGTGGGTGTCCTTAGTATATTTTAAGGTCGTTTTTATTTTTATTATATACCTCATTATAATTGTTTTTTTTTTATATTATACCGCAGGTGAAAGTTTTTAAATGCTTTTTTATATATTTATATTTTGGTTTTTATGATTAAAGAACATAAATAAATGATTTATCATATATTTTGAATATAATATATACCAATTTTTGACAACAAAACAGATTAATATGAGATATCCGCAATGCTTGTTATATTATATTAAAGAGATTTTCTGAATTATCAGGACCAGAGAGCGGATGATTAAATAATGAATATATGATAACGAAACACGGAGGAAGAATAGAAAACTATCGAAATATATTTTGATAATATAGACAATGCTAATTCTATATCTTCATTTGTTCATTTTTAATTTTAATTTTCTTGTATAAAACACGGTTAAAAAACAAAGTAAAAAAACTGAAATTTAAATTGTTTTAAAAACAAATTTTAATTTTCCTCTATAAAAAAAAACATACATGCTTTTTATACACCTCAACCTATACTATATCGAAGTTCTATAAAATAATGCATTTCTTTTATTCATTAACGTTATATATACGTATAGTTAATAATTATGCAACCCTGACAATTTATATATACATAACATATAGACAAATTCTCAAGGTGCATACACTTGAAATAAAATGTATATTTTTTGTTGTTTGTTGCTTATTGCTATATATTGAACAAAAACAAAAAAAAAAAAAGGAAAACTGCATTTTTGATTTCATGATTTCCTGTAATTAATAATATATATTTAAAACGGTGTAGTGCTATAGAATATATAGTTCTATATTTATATATATATATATAATAGAAGAAAAAATAAATATAGTTATCACTTGCCATTATAATATATACATATTTTGTTAAATTTTCCTTATATATATATTAATTTTTGTACTGCATAGAGTTGCATTATATATCTATATATAGTTATTAATATATATAGGTACATCGCAGAATAAACCTTTGACATCGTGCGTGTAGGAATTGGGTGCAAAAAAGCATTTGGGATCCGAAAAAAATCCGTAGAATATAGTTTTCGGGATTATACGTATGATTCGTGTACGTTTTTTGTTTTTTGTTTTTATCCATCCTCGCAGTATTTCACCTGATATTTTGGTTATATCTATATATATATATATATTATTCAGAATTTTCCTATATATATACAAAATAAATCTCTATATATAAACAGAAACACATATATTCATATAAATACAGCTATATATAGTCGCGCGATATATTATATATAGGAATAATAAATTTGTTCTTTCCGCGTGTAATTTATACAAAAAAATAAAAGTATAAAATGAAAATATATAATTGCATTAACCTTTCTTTCGAACGTTAAAAAAAAAAAAACACTAATTTCATTTCTATATCTAGCAATATATTGCGTATTTTCTTTTCAGTGTAAACTCACACCCTGCGTTTGTGTCGTTGCGTAGCGTCTTCACCGTTGCCACCGTTGCGTTTACTCGAAAAATATACATAATATATATGAAGATCCTTATTTTATTCATAATTATACAACATTGCATATACAAATACATACATATTACAATATACGTATATGCAATCTTCATATAAATAAATATATGTCCTTAAAATAATATAATGTAATACACGTTTATTTTTTTTATTTAAATATAGTTTATATATGTTCTATTTATATAAAGTGGTTTTTGATATATATATATAGTTATAGTTAATAATTATTTTTATTAACAATAATAAATTAATAAAATATACCCATATAATCGCATATGGTAAAGAGTTTTGAGAAACAAACGGTAAATTGTGCGGTAACGCGCGGTGTTATCAAAATAAATACAAATATATTACAAATGTGTTTTAATATCAACAATGTATGTATATAGATAGATATATAGGGTGATTCCATAATAATAATAATAATATACTATACTCTAACCATATATATATATATATATATATATAATTCGGACCACTGCTATTTTATCCGTATATGCTCAATTTTGAGATGGTGAGAAAGGACTTTAAACAATAATTTTTTAATCCTTCTAATCATTCTCAATCATTCATTCTCTTAGAGACGTGATATTTACTTAAATTTTTCCATTCATCCGGTGTTATTGAGTTTCACGTTTCAACGGCGGTTTTTCCTTTCAATCATGCACTCTGCTTCAAATAGTCGCGTTCCATTCAATTACCAGGAGTAGGTAAGAGTAGATAAGAGTAGAAAAGGGTAGATGTTTTCTACTCCGAACTATACTCTTTGCTATAGTACAGAGAGTAGTTCGGCGTAGAAAAAGGGTAGATTATTTCTACTGTTATCTACTCCTACCGATACTCCTGGTAATTGAATGGAACGCAACTAGTATAACTTTCGGATCATTTTTTAACTTTGTTTATTTATTAATGCCCACAATGATTTATATTGTACACAAAATCGAACCTCGAACGGATAAAATAGCAGGTGTCCGATCTATATATATATATATGGTTAGAGTAGTGTACGTTGTACGATATGTACACGACTGACGACGGCGCATATGGAATAACTGTAAAATACATATTTTTTAAATTTACCATTTATATAATATAATTGATATATAAATTTTCATAGATGTATTTAAAAATAGTATACAGATATATATATATATATATGGAAATATATTGAAAATGCATGCATAAAGTGTATATATAAATATAAAGAATATATATACTACACTTGTGTTGTGTATATAGGTAAGTATATATATATTGAGTGTGAAAGTGGAAATTTGGAAAAATCTAATATATATATATATATATTAATATATTTATACTACAGAGTCATACAAAAATTGAAGGAGAGTCAGTTTGTGTTTGCCACTTGTGATGATACAAAAGTATCATATATATACGTGTCGTCGATATGGTATAATATATATATATTATTTTCTGCATCTATATATATATACGAGACGATTTATAAATATATACAGAATATATGTTATCAAAAAAAGATTCTGAATCTAAATACTGTGTATATATATAATATTATAGATTAAATCAAATGGATTTATTTTGTGGTATAATTTCAATATTTCATTTTAATCTCTAAAAAAAATTAATCAAATTACTATATACATTTATCAATAACTTATTGTAAGTTCAAACCTCAAATTAATTAACATATATATATAATTTTGTCTATATAGAAAGAAAGAAAAAAAAAATCCTGTAATTAATTCATTTTGTTCATCAAATTGTGGTGCAGTGTATTATGTTTTCCTGAATTTGGTGATTATTTTGTGTGTGTGTGTACATGTGTGTATATTGCATTGGGCATTTAATTAAAACTAATTATATATCTATATATAAAAATAGATTCAAAAATGATGAGAAAAGTGCATTAAACGATCATTATAAATCATTTATATGCATTTAAAGAATGCGTATATTATATAAAAAAAAAAACAAATCGTATATTGATTTAAATTGTCTAATTTTGTTTTTTTTTTATAATTTTTAATTGACTCGCGTGTTTATGCGAACAAAATAAATGTGATTTTATTTTCTTTTATAGTTCGTTAGTTTTATATTGTTTTAGTTAATTGCGTAAACTTTGTGATTCTTTATGTTACGCGTTATATAGTAATAATTATATAGTGTTCAAAATGATTTATTTATATTCATCGCTTATAATAACATATATCAGCCGAGGTGTATATTGTTTTATGGTGTTCCTCAAATGCAAATAATATAAGAAAAGGTAAAGGTACAACATTTTTTTTTTTTAATATTAATTTATGTTATAGTGTTGATTTGTAGCTGTTTCTTATAACTATATCAAGTTCCGCACAGATTTTTAGTAATTCTATCTTTAACGGCGTTTTTAAGAGATTTACAATACCAAATAACTCATTTTTTAATCCCGAAATTTTATATTTTTAACCATTTTTAATTGAGTTTAAATGAAAAAATGTGTTCTTATTATGATTGAAAATCATAAACTCATTATAGGCATATTTCTTACAAATATATATTTTTTTATAAAAAATGGCAATTAATGGTTGTGTTATAAAATCATATAACAGAGGCATTTTTTCCTTATATATAGAAGATTGTGTCTTGTCAAAAAGACCCAAAAAAGGATCAGAAACATTTTTAAATTAACATATTTGTATTTGATTTATTATAGTTTTATACAAATATATAGGTAGATAGAATGTCAAGGATCAATATTAAACATTTATTTTTTATTTTATAATTTTATATATATGTTCTTTATTTATTGTGTACTTATATCTTTTTTTGTATTGTTCATCGCGGTCTCTGCCGCGTGTTAGATGATATATGCAAGTATAATATTTATAATATTATATTATAAACATCTGCGGATGATGAACAGACTGCGATGAACATTAATATTATATATATATTTGCATTTATATATATTTACTTTATATATATATATGAAAAACTGATGGAAACTATATTATAGAATGAATTTTATTTGAAAATTGAATGGATGCATCCAAATATACTATATATAAATATTTTTTTATTATAAATGTATGATTGTCATACATGCGCCTCAATATGTTTAAACTTTTAAGTAACATATACTGAAATAAATAAAGAATACATTATCTATAAATAATCTTTGTAAAACATTTTGCATTATGGAAAAGTCCTCGAACGCGGACTAGCTTGGTCTTAAAAATATTGTATATATTGGATTTCTTATATAAATCATTTTATAAATATATTCTTTATTTTTTTTTATATCCGCATTTGAATTTCCATGTTTTTGATATTCATATTAATTTTTTTTTATATATATTCAACTTCAACCGAGAAAGAAAAATATAATATATGAATCGATATTCATATTTGTTTATAATATATAAGAATGTTATAAAAATTAATATATGTATATATAATTAAAAAGCGCATAACAAAATAAAATATAAATAATGTTGTATATACAAATAAAATATAAATAAACTCAAATACTAAATAGAAAATAAATTATTTTATTTTATGGGATGATTAAAGCAAAAAAAAATCCATATAATCCATAAATTATTTATTTTAAAGATAAATTTTCGTTTACATCTCAATTTAAAAGTAAAAAAACAAAAAAATTCAACAAACAGTTCATATATATAATAATAATAATATTCTTTACGAAACTTTTTAGGATAAACAAATTTCTTTGTTTCTTTTAAATATACGCATAAATAAAAAAAAAACATACATAATTTCAAACAAAAAACAAATTATCTTTAACCTCCTAATAAACCTCCTCATCCTCTCTTCTATTTATCCGAATCTATATATATCTCTAAATAAAAGATATATTTTTTTTAAATATATTATGCCGCATGGATAGTATTATATATATATAATATGTATATTATACACTTGCCAAATACAATAATTGAAATTGTGCTAAAATTATAACAGCGATAATAATATATAATATATTTATGAATTACATATATATAGCTATATAGATATATTTAAAATTTATTTTGTTTTGTTAAGAAGATACTTAACAAATGATTTTTTATAGCTTTTCAATGAAAAATTATAATTATATATATATAAAAATAAAGAAAAACTCGATGAGTTTTATTTTATATTGCCGCGAGTTAACTTTATATATATATAATAATGATATAGTAATAATAATAATCTATGTTTAAAATGTAAAATGTGTGTACGATAAACATAACATACAATATATATGAAATATTTATCGATCATTTTACAATGTGTATTTAAAAAGTTAAACAAAATTTTTAAATAATATAATACATAATTTAGAAGTGCGTTATGATGATATATGTTTTGTATATATATATATATATATATATATAATTTTTCACTTTTAGAATTGAGTTTTTCTTTAAATTATATAAATCAATACATCATATATTATATACGTATTTATTTATCGTTATATAATTTAAATGAATGATTTACCAATATAAATTAATTGGTCCTTTATAGCAAAACTTTGGGAAATCTTTGTCGGGCCATAACTCAAAAACTAAGGGCTAAAACGTTCTGAAACCTATTTATTCGGATTCAGCATCCCTTAAAGCATAAGTATACAAGTTTTCAGCCCGATAGCTCAAACTTAAAGTATTCGGTGAAAAATCCATTTTTTCATAAGGGGTTAGTATAGCAAATATTGGGGAAATCTTTGTCGGGCCATAACTCAAAAACTAAGGGCTAAAACGTTCTGGAACCTATTTATTCGGATTCAGCATCCCTTAAAGCATAAGTATGCAAGTTTTCAACCCGATAGCTCAAACTTAAAGTATTCGGTGAAAAATCCATTTTTTCATAAGGGAAATCTTTGTCGGGCCATAACTCAAAAACTAAGTGCTAAAACGTTCTGAAACCTATTTATTCGGATTCAGCATCCCTTAAAGCATAAGTATGCAAGTTTTCAGCCCGATAGCTCAAACTTAAAGTATTCGGTGAAAAATCCATTTTTTCATAAGGGGTTTGTATAGCAAAACTTTGGGAAATCTTTGTCGGGCCATAACTCAAAAACTAAGGGCTAAAACGTTCTGAAACCTATTTATTCGGATTTAGCATCCCTTAAAGCATAAGTATACAAGTTTTCAGCCCCATAGCTCAAACTTAAAGTTTTCGGTGAAAAATGCATTTTTTCATAAGGGGTTAGTATAGCAAAACTTTGGGAAATCTTTGTCGGGCCATAACTCAAAAACTAAGGGCTAAAACGTTCTGAAACCTATTTATTCGAATTTAGCATCCCTTAAAGCATAAGTATACAAGTTTTCAGCCCGCAAGCTCAAACTTAAAGTTTTCGGTGAAAAATCCATTTTTTCATAAGGGGTTAGTATAGCAAAACTTTGGGAAATCTTTGTCGGGCCATAACTCAAAAACTAAGGGCTAAAACGTTTTGAAACCTATTTATTCGGATTTAGCATCCCTTAAAGCATAAGTATACAAGTTTTCAGCCCAATAGCTCAAACTTAAAGTATTCGGTGAAAAATTCATTTTTTCATAAGGGGTTAGTATAGCAAAACTTTGGGAAATCTTTGTCCGGCCATAACTCAAAAACTAAGGGCTAAAACGTTCTGAACCCTATTTATTCGGATTTAGCATCCCTTAAAGCATAAGTATACAAGTTTTCAGCCCGATAGCTCAAACTTAAAGTATTCGGTGAAAAATCCATTTTTTCATAAGGGAAATCTTTGTCGGGCCATAACTCAAAAACTAAGGGCTAAAACGTTCTGAAACCTATTTTTTCGGATTCAGCATCCCTTAAAGCATAAGTATGCAAGTTTTGAGCCCGATAGCTCAAACTTAAAGTTTTCGGTGAAAAATCCATTTTTTCATAAGGGGTTAGTATAGCAAAACTTTGGGAAATCTTTGTCGGGCCATAACTCAAAAACTAAGGGCTAAAACGTTCTGAAACCTATTTATTCGGATTCAGCATCCCTTAAAGCATAAGTATGCAAGTTTTCAGCCCGATAGCTCAAACTTAAAGTATTCGGTGAAAAATCCATTTTTTCATAAGGGGTTAGTATAGCAAAACTTTGGGAAATCTTTGTCGGGCCGTATATAAGTAAAAGGCAGTTATACAAACCGCAAAGTATTTTTGAACCTTTTTTTTATCGCATATAATATTGTTATATTATATTTTAACAAATATAAAATAAATCTATTATTATAGAAATATTACCTAAAATATTTTAAAGTATATCAAAAATTTAACTATATATTTCTATTTCCATATATATATATTATAAAATTAATCGATTATTATAGGAATATTTTGCGGTTTCTCAACATATATATATATATATATAGGAAACCTTAAAAAAAATACATTTTATACATAATATTATATATTATATATACAATTTATATATGTAAATAAATTAAATTCAATTATTGTGTTATAAATAATGGTATAACAAATCATAATATTGCGATAAAATTATTTTATTTTGATAAAGAATGTCAAAATACGTATTCAACTTTTTACGTATAGATAGATCATTAACAGTAGTTCCTATACGCCCATTTTGTTTCAAAACCTTCTCTGTTAACATATAATCCTATATACCATTTATTATATGCGTCTATTAAAATATATATATTGGAATAACACAAATAATGTATCATTTTTAACTGCGCGCGTATATTAAAATAATTCCATTATTAATTTTACTATTTAACAAAACACTTTATAAAGTTTGGTATATTATATAATTTGAACCAGCAAGTTATGTAAAAAACCGCATTTATATGTACGCATTCCCAAGTTAATTTTAGTCCAATTTACCATCAACACTCCTTTTTACTATACATTATTATTATTATTATATTACATTTATTTAATTATTTATATATATATATGCTATAACCAAATAAATGTGTGTGTATATTACAATTGCAAACAACAAGATATACATACAACATACAGCAAACGACAAATAATAATAAATCAATTTTCAGAATTATATAGTGATTTTCTATATATGAATTTCGCCTAATCATCTGGTTTAAAATAAATCAGAAGATAGCTATATCTATATATAGATATATCGCGTTAATAAACCATTTTTGTTTGAAAATCGCATTTAACAGCCCGCGATGATATGACTGCCAAAATCAGTTTAGATCAATTCTGTATTCTGTATATAATAATATATAAAATATGATTCGTCCTTCATCCACATCCACCACCATCCGCATTTGCATATATAGTTATTTTGATTTTGGTATTTCTGCGAATAATATCAGTCACACATATGTATATATAATGCATTTCTGTATATTTCTGTTTTTTAATATATAGATTTTAATGAAATATTTCTATTATCGTATACATTTATTAGCTCCACACGTGGGATTTAAAGGATATTTTTTATTTTTATATACACACAAACTATATATATATATATATATAATATAAAATAAAAATAAAAAAAACACTGAATCGTAAAATCTTCATGGAGGTGGATAATTTCAAAATTGTGCGTATTATATTATATAGGTATTCATATATAGTTTTAGTTTTATTTTTGTGTGTGTGCGTTGGTTTTATTTGTGCGATGAATAAATTATATTTAAAAATTGAATATCTTTAGATTTAGACTTATACGAAGGGGCTATGTGTCAAGCATTTGCCACAACGTTTTAAATATATGGAATTGTGGAGGTCCTCTAGCTATCCCTATATTGGAGTTGCGGTGGACGCGGGTTGAGGCTATATATACAATCGCATTAAATTCATTATTTGATTTCTTAATCGGTGTTAACCGAATCGAAACGAATTGGTCACCGATATAGACACAGGTATTTTTATGATATATATATATATATATATATATATAGGGAAAAGTTCAATTATTTAAAATCCAACTATATTAAAAATCTAAATTTGCATTTTTTTTTTTACCATGGCGTGAATTGTGAATTAACTTAACATATCGATTTAAATTTGTATTTAATCACGCAATTATATCGCACAATCAATAAAACAATATTCAATTTCAATTTTTTTGGGAACCATCGCATTATTTTAAAAAAAATATTTGATGACGATATCAAAGTTAAATACTCCACCCCATCCCCTGTTTCATAATAAAATATTACTGTTTTTTTTATTAGTATATAATATATATAAATATATAACATATATATAGATATTATATTCAATCTTTATGTATTATTATAAATACAATTTTTTGGTTATTTTCTTAAAAATCAATTTATCATATTATATACTTTTATAATTCAATAAAAATATCTATATATAACATATATAGAGACGTTTTTTTTGTAACATTTTCAATATATATATTTAGATAGATAGAATAATTAAATGTACGTGTACATAAAATAGAACAAATACCGCCTAGCTCTCTATTGCAGGTACATTTATGTTGTTATATTCAAAAAAAAAATATATACCTCATCGAATATTCACGACATATACAACAACAAGAGAGAAAAATAATCAATATCAATTTTTTTTATTTCGTTTTAGTTTTGTATATGTACTTTTGTACTTATTGTGTATAAACATAACATATATCGATAAAATCTAATATGCACTACAATTTCCCATGTTATAATTTACTTATATATATAAATTTGATAATATATGGAAATTTCTAACAATTTATTTAAATTATTTTTGGTTTCGTTATTGCGTTATACAGTACACATTATTTTTTTTTTGGTATTGAGATATTTTTTTTGGTAAAATTCGTGTCGAACGCAACAAGAGGTTGCATTAGAGTTAAATGTATAGATGCCTTTACCATATTTCTATAGACGTTTGCATTAAAATGGAAAAGATCAAAAAGGTAGGAAAATGGGTCCCATACACATCAACTCAAAGCATACGAATCGATGCATGCCATAAACACCTTGCCGAGCACAAAAAACATAGTTTTTTTAATTCGAATTGTCACTGGCAACGTGAAAAGTGGGTGTATTACGTAATAACCCCAAACGTAATAAAGCATCATATGTTAATGTTAATACGGCCAACCATCAACTTCACAATTAAAACACGATATCCATTGTCAGAACCTTATGCTGTGCATTTGGTGGGATCAGAGAGGGAGGGTGTCGTGTATTATGAGCTGTTAAACAGAATGAAACGGTTACCGCTCTGATTGCTATACCGACGACAACTGGGCGAATTGGCCCAGAAGAAATTAAACGAAAAACGACCATTGATAGGTCGATAACACCACAATGTTTTAATGCACGATGACATTAATGCCAGACCACATCGTCCAAACATATCGATAAGGGACAAATAAAGAGACTCGGTTGGGATCTTGATCTTGATTGATCACCCGCCCCCGTACTCTCCAAACCTTGCTGCTCATTCTGATTACCATTTGTTCAGATCCATGATACAGATCATCCTGGCAGATGTACGCTTTGCTGAAATGCTGAAGATGTGCCGTGAAAATGGGTCGATGAATGGATTGTCTCGAAAGATGAGGACTTCTTCAAACGAGGAATCAACAAAAACTTCCCAAAAAAGATGCGGGAGGAAGTCATAGCTAACGCGATGGGCAATATTATTGCGGTTAATGTACTCATACATTTTGTTATACAAATAAATGCCATTTTCAAGCAGCCAAAAAATCTGCATTATACGTACGATGGGCAATATATTGTACTTATTAAAAATATAATTTTTACAGACTTTTACCCAATATAAATTTATGGTTTTATAATAAATTTTGTATATCTATCTATACCTCGCAATAAACTATGATTATTATTATTATTATTATAGAAGATGGGGAAAGGTTGATAAAATATAAATTACATTATTCATTTATTTATTTTATAAATTCTATTCTATATATATATACATTTTATTTACTGTATATTTATTATAAATGTACAATTTATTGATTTATATATATATATATATATCATTTGAAATTAGGAAGTGGGTTATTGAATTTATAAATAATAAAATAAATTGTTTTAATATACACGTCCCGCCGCAATGTACGGTCCCAATTGTATATTATATTCCTTTCCTATACAATACTCGAATACTCTATAATATATAAATAATGATATAATGAATGAAAAATGGATATATAACACATCTAAAACATTATACAAAAAAATATAAATAATATAATATTTGATATTTACGTGATATAAGCCCACACAACGAGAACAACTTATATATTGATTTTTACTATTACTATATAGAACTTGTTCTACGACCCCATTTGGTTCATATATGGGTAGTTTTTAGAGAATTAAATTATCTATCGATCGCGTCCCTGAACGTCAAAAAAACTCAACGGGTTCCCAAGTTATGATTTTTCGAATTTATAAATAGATCCTATACTAATAATAATCAAAATTTTTTGGTAACCAATATTTATTTCTATTTTCAGATTGATTTTCACCAATATCATCTTATTAGATTATACATACTATAGATTATCAACCATGCAGTCATGCAAACGATGACCAATTTATTATTTTATTTTTTTTTTTCATTTATGGATCATTTGCTGCAAGAAGAATACATATCTATATATATATATATATGTAACAACCAAAAGGATATATTGTGCAATGGATATATATATGGATATATCAGTTAGTTATATATTTAGTTATTAAAATCTATTTCATTTAAACTACAAAAGGAAAAAAACATTGATATCAATACGTAAGTAAATTGGGATTCTTCAAAATATCCGTGCGTGGAAATAAACCAAAACAATTATGAATAATAAATAATTGGAGTCAAAATGATTGTTTTATTATTAAAACATAAAATCATCGCAATCATATTTTTTTGTGAAAGTGTCCCCATATCGTCGTCATATGCATTCGTCATTCGAAATTTATAAATGTGATCGTGTGTTTTAAGTTTATAAATTGTTTTTAATTTGGTTTTTTACATGAAGAAGACGACAAAATTGACATTTCTTTATTATATCATTAAAAAACGATGGATTATTATCTATGGATTGTGTACAAGAATTGCAAGACAATTTGATGTTGTTGATGTTAATGTTGCTGCCATTTATCATCACCATCACCATCACTACTACTACAACCACCACCGCCGCCGCCGCCACCAAAACCATTCAAAAATAATAAATGAGCATCGAATATTAAGATGCTCGCTATTGTTACCTTGCTAGCGGTTAATATTGGTATAGCTGGTGAGTATCAAAAGTATATATATAGTAGTAATATAGATATATATAGAATAGACGAACCGTTTATTGATTAATTTTTTTTATTATAATATAGTAGTTGAACATTTTTAATATTTTTGATTACCAATAAAACTATAACTGCGAATAAAAACAAATTATTATAGAATCTTGTACTTACCCGGCTTATTGTACAACTCCAGATAGGTGTCTGAATTTGGATCATAATCCAGGAAAAGTTGTTTGTTGGTGTTTTTTGTGGCATAGGCACACAAATAAAATATTTTGTTCTATATGAATTTTGGTTCAGAACAAATCTAATTTTGTCAATGCTTCAGATGTTTTAAAGAACGGTTTTCCGCAGTATGCGTGTCGTCCCATCCACCAATCAAAATAAAGAGGAAATTGTTTTTTTTTTTTTTTTTTTGCGTACCTTTTATCAAGCAATTTAATGTGTTGATTTGATGTGTTCTTGTTTTTCCACGTTTCCTTGAAAACCGGTGATCATTTTATGAACTACCCGCACATTCAAAGCACTGCCGGGTATTAAACAAAATTCCACTCGAGAAATTTAATAAAAAAAAAAAAAACCATCTATTTCAACATCTGTTCAACTACATATATATATAATACGAAATATCCAAATATTTGAAAATTGAATTATCTTTATTTTATATATTTTTTGGGGGGCATTTTGCCTATGTGTGGTAGGTTTCTAACCACGATCGATAGATAGTCTACAATATATAGATGTTCTGTTTTTTTTTTTTATATATAATGTGATTGTTCTATTATTTATATTTTATTATTTGTTTATTAAAATTCCCATGTGGGCTATAAAAATGTGTTGTTGTTGGCGTAGTGGCCTCCGTCCAAATTATATTTATTATACACGCAATTTTGTACCAATTCTGTAGTTTTAGTTACCGTGAATAAATATATGATTATGAGAATGTATATTATAACATTTTATAAATATATAATCAATATAGATATTTTTTATGAAGGATTCTTTTTAATCAAAAATTAATAATATCTGCGATAGAATTAAATAACTAAAAAAAAAAAAAAATTACTAATAATAAAACTAAATTTCCCAATGGATATAAATCGTTTTTCTTTTTGTTTTTGTATGCCCTCTGAATTGAATATAATATAATATATTATTTTTCAAGTGACACAACACACACACACACTAGTCATTTCCTATAGTATAAATAATATGATTGCAATATCCACACATAATTTAAAGAAGAAGAATAACAATTTTCTTTAGAATTAAATAATTTGATTAAAATTATATATATGAACCGATTGAATGCATCAATTACATTTTAATGGAAACAATTACATTAGTTTACAACTAATGGAAATTCTTTAATTTATTATTTTCTAAATTAAATCCCATATGAATTTTCTGAATTGAACTTAGAGACCAAACCTCGCAAATCTTTGAACAAACCAATGCCGTAGTAGTGTTGGTTAAAGTTGGTAATTATATATCTCGTATGTATGATATATATATATATATATGTCTTATGAATATGTGATTCATCATTAATTTTAATAGTCTATTATATTGTAGTAAGACGTCTCTATATCCTCGCTCGCCCATATATACATATAATAATATATTTTTTTTATTTTATTTGTATATACTAATTATTCAACAAGTGTTTCTCGCATTCACCTTATACATTACTTACATCCTTACATGCACATAAATCAATTTTATATATAATATATATATATATATAGTATAACAACTATGATGATATCCTAATTAACGTTATTATTTATAATTTATTATCATGTTCCTAACTTCTATACCTCATTTCTAAAGTTCTTCGTATGATGATCGTATATGTGTTTTGTTTTCTATATATTGTATATATTATTTATTATTGTTCCATATATTAGATGAGGGATCGCGCTATGTTAATTGAATTTTGTGTTAATGTTTGGATTTTATTTTCAATAAACAAAATAAAAGTTTGTACTGGTTGTTTAAAGTGCAGTCACGACACCATAGTCAATCGGTTCATTTCAATATACGTGTGTGTGTGTGTGTGTAAAAGGATATATTTCATATTTAAATATACGGTGTGGCTGTGTGTATATATATAAGTTAAACCTCTCAAAAGGTTATATCATAAATTATATTACGTGATAAATATAAAATTAATTAAATTTAATAAACATAAAACAATAAGTTATTATGATATGATTATGACATATTAATTATAAATATCTACAATAATTGTATATATACTTTTAAAAGGGTAAATTGAATTTTGTGGTATATATAAATTAATTCTACTTGAATTTATTATATTATATGTAAAATGCGTGTGTTTTTACGACACAATAATGTAGGTAACTAACTATATTTATATATATATATATATGTCTGTTGTTTGTTTCTTATATCGCATCGCATTATAATATGAAATGAATGGGTAAATGATATATTTTATAAACGCTTATTCTAATTATAATCTATAAGGTTTCTGCGTTGATTATATGATTAGAATATTATGCTAAATCTATTCAGTAATTTGTTGAAGTAGGATATAACTCTATATTTGATCAATGTATAAAACAAATTCAAAATCTGAAATTAAAAGACAATATATATATATTAATAAAATTAATGAAATTATAATATAAATAGTATTATAAAAAGATTTAAATATATATTTTCACTTTACTTCCCCATATCTAACCCATATATTTTGTTAAAGAAGAAAAAAAAATCAATTTTATTGTTTACCATTCGCAGGTTCGATAAGTGCTGCTGCCCCAGAGAATATTACAGTAACATTTTTAAATCCAACATCCGTAAAAGTATCGTGGCAAACATACGTTGATCAACAAATAACACCAATTGATAAATATGATGTCACCTATAAACCGACAGATGCAAGGTAATTACTTTTTGATCTTATTTATTTATGTTCAATGCGAATGCTATATACTTTTAAAATGTATTACATTTACCTTAAAAAGTATACTATATATATACATATATATATATAGTATATGTAAATTGAATGAATAACAATTTTATATTCATATTGTGCACTTAAATTTTATATGATGCATATATAGATAGATTTTGTATTCGGCTGCTATTTTGTTTTTTATGCTTTTGAAAACGCGTTGATTGATTGAGTATTATTCGTTTCGCGACGTATATATATATGTTCTGTTACTCAAATCAAATCGCCATCATCTTCAATTGTTGATTTGCATTTTGTATATCGCGTTATTTATATACGTATATCTTTTTTGAACACTATATCGCTACATATTTTAGCCCTTTTTTGCTATTGAATTTACATACTTGTATGTATATCGATTCGATATAGTATATATACAAACAAAGTAGAAAGTACCCTTTTTTTTTTATTTTTTTCTAAATAATAATTGTAATTCCATATATCTATATTCTCGAATTCTAATAATAAAAAAATTTTATTGATTAAAATAAAAATAAAATAATTTTCCACCATCCACACAATATATATGCTACTTACACTGTTCTATAACATAATGATGATTTTCCTCTATATATATATATATATACTATTTGTCTATATATCTATCTATAAAAAAATATGTCTAGCTATAGAGATATTTATTTCAAGTATATGTATAATGTACAATTCTACATACATATATCAAAACCTATCATCATATATATATAGATTCCGGTAATATAATGTTTTTGTCGATATTCCACACCGCACATTCATATATGTATATATTCTCTGTATCCTTTTTGTAAAGTATATTTACCTTATATCAAAAATATTATATATAGAAATTTCTAACAATCGGCAACTGCGTCGTTATAACATTATTATTATGTATAGAGTAGAATTTTCTTTATGTGTTTTAGGGCAGGGGTGGTGGGGGGTGGTGGTGATGGTTTTTACCTGTATGATATATGATACGTGTGATAAATAATAAATAATAATGTTGTATACTGATAGATAAAATGATGTTTTTTCTTTCTTTAGTTTTTAGTTTTCGAAAAACAACGGCGGATGATATGTGTGTTCGTTCGGACGATTTCTATACCTGTATTATTAACGTGTGTGTGTGTGCGTGTGTTTAAAATAATTATATAGACAACGGACAATAAAGAGGATTGCTGATTGTGTCTATTTTTTTAATTTTCATCAATATTTTTATATAACATTTTTTTCATAAGAATTGATACCAAAACAGATTATTTCTTTTGGATTTTGTGATTTTTTATTAAAATTTTTTGTATAAGAATCAAATCAAAAGTTCATTTCACAACACAGCACAGCTATAAATATTGTAAGTAATATATATATATATATATAAAATCGAAATCTTAATTTCTCTGTTTCGGGAAAATGTTTGAGATATCTATTTCAAAACCTATATATATATTCGGATTCAGTGCCCTTTAACCTATAACCTTTAACTTTCAACCTAAAATATTCCTAAACCAACACATTATATTTTTAATATGGTACATAATATAATCGCATATTTAAAATGTGTGTGAAAGTTTTTAAATTATTTACAAAACAAAAAAAAAAAGAAATCCAAAAGAAAGAAACAGAGATATAGGATGGTGTTTATAGTTTTGATCGTCGGAATAAATCAAGCGGAATATATCTATATGAAGGATGCTGCATTCGAATAAATAGGTTTCAGAACGTTTTAGGCCTTAGTTTTTGAGTTATGGCCCGACAAAGATTTCCCAAAGACTACCCCATTATGAAAAAATGGATTTTTCACCTAAACCTTAAATTTGAGCTATCGGGCTGAAAACTTGTATACTTATGCTTTAAGGTATGCTAAATCCGAATAAATAGGTTTCAGAACGTTTTAGCTCTTAGTTTTTGAGTTACGGCCCGACAAAGATTTCCCAAAGTTTTGCTATACTAACCCCTTATGAAAAAATGGATTTTTCACCGAAACCTTTAAGTTTGAGCTATCGGGCTGAAAACTTGCATACTTATGCTTTAAGTGATGCTAAATCCGAATAAATAGGTTTCGGAACGTTTTAGCCCTTAGTTTTTGAGTTATAGCCCGAGAAAGATTTCCCAAAGTTTTGCTATACTAACCCCTTATGAAAAAATGGATTTTTCACCGAATACTTTAAGTTTGAGCTATCGGGCTGAAAACTTGCATACTTATGCTTTAAGGGATGCTGAATCCGAATAAATAGGTTTCAGAACGTTTTAGCACTTAGTTTTTGAGTTATGGCCCGACAAAGATTTCCCAAAGTTTTGCTATACTAACCCCTTATGAAAAAATGGATTTTTCACCGAATACTTTAAGTTTGAGCTATCGGGCTGAAAACTTGCATACTTATGCTTTAAGGGATGCTAAATCCGAATAAATAGGTTTCAGAACGTTTTAGCCCTTAGTTTTTGAATTATGGCCCGACAAATATTTCCCAAAGTTTTGCTATACTAACCCCTTATGAAAAAATGGATTTTTCACCGAATACTTTAAGTTTGAGCTATCGGGCTGAAAACTTGCATACTTATGCTTTAAGGGATGCTAAATCCGAATAAATAGGTTTCAGATATATTTTCCTGTTTTTAGGGGGTTATATAATATAATATGTGTCATTTCATTTTATATCTGTCCTACTACTACTACGAATTTTTTGTTGTACATTTGAAAAACACTTTTCGTGTGTTATTACACGTGCATTAAAATGAAATAAATGGAAATGTGTTAAAATATATACGTGATTATTCTATATTCTATATAGTTCTTCGATTATTATATATTATAATTATGTTAGTTTTGTATTATTTATTAATTTTCTATTATATTTATACTATATATTGATTTGTACATATATGAATAATACATTTTTTAATTATAATAAGTTATTATATTATAATATCGCAACTGTCTGTCTAAAAAGTCAACGATCATAATAATCGATATAGAGCGAATAATTATGAATAATTTATATCCGAAAATTATTTTAATTTGTATTTTTATAAAAAAAATATGCGTTTAATAATCAACACACTTATTCTTTATAGGAATATATACGCGATGAACAAATAAAAAATAGATTTTTTAAATTGCGTTATTTTGGATTGCCCTATTGCACATTTTTTTTATACATATACTGCGTCCTTTTTTCAATTTCATTTCATAAATAATTAAATGGAAAATGAAGCCAATAATTAATTATTTATGAAATGAAATCAATAATTAATTTAAAATGAAACTATATAATAAAGGTTTATCGTGGTGTGTTTGGTGACCGTATATTATATAGTTGGTATATAGTTGGTAGTTATATAGTTATATAGTTGGTATATTATATTTACATTAACCTCTGGTGATTGCGATTGTTGAATGTTTCACAGATCCCAATTGCTATATAGAATATAAAACACAAAACAAATTTTTTTTAATTAAAATTAATAAATTGCAAAATAAATAGAATAATATTTTTAGATATTATGATATAATACAAAATTATTTATCCTAACCGCTGGATGATGAATGCGGATGGATTGAATTCATTGAATGTAATTTAGAAATTGCTTATGCTTTATTTTTCCTTTTTCCTTTTTTTTACCAAATGTTTTATGGCTATTTTTTGATTTGTTAGATTTGGTTTGTGAGTGTGTTTTTTTTGTTTTTTTTTTTGAAATAAGAAATTTAGTATATTATATATATATGTAATGTAATAAATGCAGTAGTTAGTAGCATAGGATGGTAATTGAATGAATTTAAGTTACAGGGTTGTTGCTGTTGTGGCCGGTAATAGTGAAGCGGTCACATTATCTGGTCTTACACCTGATACACAATATCAGCTTACGGTTACGGCTGTTTGGAGTGGAAAAAAATATCGTAGCCGACCAATTGTATTTAGAACACTGGGTAAATATTAAAAAATATATTTAAACGATTAACTGTAAAAAAAAAAAAAAAAAACAAAACCCTATATATGTAAACTATACGATTTAACTTAAATGTATTATATAAATGAAATCGTTCGTTGTTATATAATAACCGCATAATAATATATAGAACCACCAAGAAGTTCCCCACAACAAGATGCTGGTGCCTTGGGTGGTGGAGGTAGCGGTAGCCGCGGCGGCGGTGGTGGTGGTGGTACAAATGGCATTGTTGGACTTTCATCAACATCATCATCACCGTCATCACCGTCCTTATCGTCGTCGGATGTTGCCGCTGCCGCTGCCGCTGGCCAATCAATTAAATATGCCGATGAATTTGGTAATTTAGCAGCAGCTGCAGAAAATTCAACAACACGTGAACTTCCAACCGTAAGTTATTTTTCTATTATATTCTATATTGTGTATACTTTAATATCTATATTACAGTATAATAAGCGGTGGTCGTAATAATGGATATATATTGAATATATATGATTATAAATTTTAAATCTTTTTCTTTTGTTATCAACATTTTTTTTTTTTTTTAATTTATAGATACGAGGTGTTGAAGTAGGAATCGTAGTTTTAGTATTAATTGTATGGGCTGGCGCTATTGCTTTATTTTTTAATCGATGGGGTAAAATACGTATGTTACTGCCATATCAACCTGATTATAAACAAGAACAATTAAAGGTACCCGGTACTGGGGTATGTTCCGGTGGTGCATGTAATGGTCAACATTCTCATCAGGTTTGTCATATATTTATATATTTCCATTTATTGATCTATTTTAAACATATGATATACTATAATATGAAAAAAAAAAACTAACACAACGCAAAATATTCGATTTTATCATCATAGATCTATATATGTTCTGTATATATGCGTGTCTGAATTCTATATGAATAATTTCCCTGTAAATGATCTCATTTAATCCATCGTGTTTCTATATATTCATATAGTATTCTATAGTATAGTATTCTGAATATAGTATTCGCTAATATGATGAATTTACTAAAGTTCATGGATTTTTTGGATTTTTTTTTAAGAATGTATAACCAAACAAAACCAAATCAAAAGCCAAAAAAAAAAAAACAAAATTATAAATTCAATGTTATTTGATATTTTGTTTACTCTATTTTTGGTTTTTAAAATGTTTGTCTTGACTTTGCAATGCAATTTTGACCTAGAATATTTATGGATTTGTTTTTTTTTTTATATATACAATATTATAATTATGTATCTATTTATTTATGTATTTTACGTGTTTTCTGGAAATTAAATTTTCATTTCTTGTATCCTTTAAATATATAATTATGTATAGTTAAAATTTATTATAATATGTATGTATATATAAAAAGCGAAGCTGTGTCTGAATTTTCGTTATACAAAAAATATATAAAATACGTTTACAGAATACATAAAAAAGGTTTATTCTTTATCTATTTATATATATAGTATGGAAAAGTAAATATATTTATCTATATTATTGTATTATAAACAATTTTATTAAATATATATGTCTCTATATATATTTATATTTATATATCGTTCGTTCGTTTGGTCGTTTGGACATTTTTAAATTTATTTTTTATCGATTTTTTTTTAAATGTATATGTATGTATATTAAAAATTAATAAACATTCAATTTGAATAAAATATCAAAAATATATAGGTCAACTTTTTGTGTTATATTTGGATAGTTAGTTAGTTAGTTAGCTCGGTTTAAGGGGTTGATGTAGTTATAGGAGGTTAAATTATTGGACATTGAAAGTTTTCTATATACCTTAATTGTTTAATTTTTTTTTTAACTTTGTGTGTATCAACTGTGCGGGACAAACAAAGGTACATACGGAGATGCTCCTTTGTATAATATATTTATATTTGTCTGAATTATATTGCCCGGGGTCGTTCTTCAATTCTATTCTATTCTACAAAGTTATTCCATTTTTATATGGAAATTTATCATTGAATAAGAATTGTTGTTTGTTCTGATTAAGAAGAAAATCTATATAATTTTGTTTCACAATAGATAATTTATTATTTGTTCAATCAAATCATATCCATAAAAAAATAATAACATTTATCTTTTATATTGACCCGGAATAATAATAATAATAATGAACGTTCTTTTCCGAATCATTTCATATAGCATTTAGTACAAAAAACTGAATCTATATACGAATACAAAAAAAAATAACCACATAAATGCATGATTAAATGAAATGAAAAAACGAACATGTTTATTTATTTTCTATATCCTATATATGTATGGCCATATAACATAAAAATAAATATACAAGACCAATTTGCTTTTTATATATATACGCAATAACACACACATCCTATACATAAGAATTTATATATTTAAGGGAAAGATATTATTATATACACTTTGTTGCATAACTACAAAATCATTCATTTAAAAAACACTTATTATTATTTTTTTGTATATAATACAAAAATGATAAACACAATGGCACCACAAACCTTGTACAGACTTGGAAGTCTCGAAATTCTCTGAGAACAACATCCAAATTTAATTTTTTTTACAGATAAAAGAAGTTCTATATAGTCGCGGGAACAATTTCAATTGTAACCCCATGTTCCTCGTCTAAGGAAAAAAAGTTTTTTTTTGTTTGAGATTATTTTGAATTGAATGGAAAAATTCGATTTGAACTATTAAAAAAAAGGGAATGGGATCGCGACGACGATTTTTTTTTAAGAAATTACATTCAGAAATTTATTTGGCGTAAATTTTTACATATTATTATTATATATATAGTATTGAATTTACTACAAAATGCTTTTTGAAGTGGTGGTGGTGATGGTTTTTTAGCCTTGCAATAAAGTGTATAAACCCGAAAAATATATAGAAAAAGAAAAAGATCTCCAAATAAAAAAAAACCCCAATCCACAAAGATATTTATATATATTTGCTTTTATTGTTTATTAAATCATCATCATCATACTAAAAAGGACTAGGATATAATGATTTACAATAAATATATATATATAGATAGATAATCAATCACATTCAAATATAAGACATACAATAAAATAATAATGATAAATGTGTCTATATGTGAGATTATTATATCTAAATGGATTTGATTTTTTAAACGCATATGTTCAAATCGGTATAATAAAAGTCATATTGTAATAATCAAAAACACAAATCGTAGGAAATGTATCTATAAAGGTATATTATTATTACATTTTTTGCCGAATATAGTTTAGGGAAAAGTGCGAGCTTTTTTGGGTGTTTATACCTTCGCCTTTCCGGAGATATGAAGTCGAATTTGACCAAATTTGAAGTTTTTTATGTTTTTTTATAAAAACCTGATTGTGAAGCACGATGGAAGATTTTGAAAAGTAGTTATCCAATTAATTATTTAAATTTAATTCATTTAAAACAAAAAAAAAAGGAAGAGAAATCGGAAGTATCAGGGAAGTCGCAGGTATAGCGATAATTAGTATGTTCATTTAATACGCGATCAAACTGATTTATTTGCTAAAAACGAGAATCAGATAGTGGTGCTATATGCTGATATAATATACATATCATGTCTACTAAATAATGAAATAAATATATAAATAAACATATAAATACACAAAAAAAGAAAGGGGGTTTTTTTATTTTGTTATCGAACGATCTTAGATATAAGCGCCTTTGTATATTTACAAGTTTTTTTTTTTATTAGTATATATAAAATTATATATGACAAAAAAAAATACATGGAATATACAATACAATTTATATGTATACAATTTCCTTTCATTTATTTTCCATTATTCGCATGTTCCATTGTAAAAAAAAAAAATAAAAATAAAACGAGTTAATGCTTGAATAATATTTTGTTTTACATATATATATAATGTAATATCCTTAAACATTAGATTTTGATTGTTGATTGTTTTTTTTTTGTATATATAATGAGGAAAATGAAATCAACAAGTTAAAGTTCTTTGTTGAGAAATCGCAACGTTTTGTTTTTTCTTTTATTGTTACTATAATTGTCAAAAAGTTCATAAGTTCATAATGACAGTATCTGAAATATTCTACGTTTTCTTTGAACTGTGTTATCGCAATGGATTTATCAACCATATAATTTGATACAGAACTGAATATATCACTCATATAGGAAATTTAAGACGCAGGAAATAAGTTAATTATATTATAACGAAATAATGAAATAAAAAATTATATAAAATATAAAATAGTGCTTACCAAGATGTGAAGGATGTGGATTATTAGATCGATGTTTTCATTGTCCACGAAGATCAAGTGATCGTGAATGTGGATGTCAATTTGCATTATTACATCGTGCCGATACAGAAAGCTAGCAGCAGCAGCAGCAGCAGCAGCAGCAGCCGCAGGAGGAGGATAATATAAATGGATGTACCTCATCAGCATCATATCCTACTATCATAATACATCATAACCATCATCATCATCAAAATTCCAGTTACAATCGTCACGTTCGTCATTGCCCATCCCCATCTTCATCACAACGACAATTAATTAAATCCTTTACTGATGATGATATGACGAGGTATGATGACGATACATTTGATTTGAGGAATAACGATGAATGTGTTGTTAAAGTGATGGATGAGGATTTCCTAAATAACAATAAGAATAATAATAAAAATAATAATGATAATAATAATAATAATAATAATAATTTAGATAATAGTGTAAGTTTTATATTCAAAAATCTATAAAAAAATTGATTCGTTATTTTTATTCACCTTTAATTCGCATTTGTCACCACACACATATATAGATTTTATATAAAATCTATATAAAATTGCAATTATTAACAGCAGAGCACTTTACACACAACCACACAGTAAATATTAAACAGCAAAAACACCCAATTAATTTTAAGGCAAATTAAAGAAAAATGGGCACAAAATGGGAAAAAACTCAATATTGCAAAAATTAATTCATAAAATATTTCACACAGGAAAGTGTTTGGTTTAATTAAATCAAGTTGAACTGTTTATTGTTACTATATATACATATCTGGAAATAGTGTAATGTACATAATACCAATAACTCTTGAAATGAAAGATGCGAAACTACCCATAATTTAATTTCATTCATTTTTCTTTTTGGCACGCAAAAGAATTTTATTGAAATATAATAAGATAAGATATAGTGTTATCTAACATGACATATGAAAGATATTTATAATATATACAAAACTAAACAAAACTAAATGAGAAAATGGGGAAAACCACAAAACTAATTGTATTGAAATAAAAATAATTAAATATGAAAAAGGAAACCACCATATATAGAATAATCATAATATACAGATCTAATTTCTATATATACGAATTGAATTTATGGAAATTAAAATTAATTGCATATATACCAAAAGTTTTGCTTATTTTATAAACAGAAACATTAATTCATTCAATTCATCATCAAAAAAGAGATCAAAAAATCAAAATATTCTATTCTATATATATGGAACGACGGAAGATCCCTTTAAAGAAAGTATACTTATGGTTGTTTTTGTTATAAAAAATCGCAGTAATTACAAAAATAAAATAATAATAATCAATAACGTATACGCTTATTTTTCACTCAATCAATCATCGCATCCACCAATCCGTGCACGTGTTTCATTCAATCATTTTTTTTAATAAAAACAATTTAATCTGATTGAATCATCAAGTATTAAATGCAAATGTGAATGCTGAAAATGATGATTTAAATTTTAAAAATTTAAATTAAAATCAAATAAATTTATATTTATTATTCAGAACAGTGGCACCGTCTCGACAATCGCCACCACACCAGCTTAAATACACACACACACACATATTATATTGTATTATACACATAGTTATTACCTTTAAATATCAGTATATTTTTAAGATGAAACGTGATCTTCACGAACCGGCATTCACGAATGACAATGAATACTGTGCAAAATAAAAAGTAGGTTATTATAAAAAAATCAACTGATTGTCGAGTATCATTTTATTCCCTGCACTTAAGTCGAAAATCATAACCATTATAGCTTATTAAATATTTAAAATCAAATTAAAACGATAATATTTTTATAATTATTCATTCATTAATTCAATAACTTTCATATACTGAATGCAATAATTATAAGTAAGTTATCATTCATATCAAAGAAATGAAATCGATTAGAAAAACCAACTGGATTATTATTATAGTAAATCCATTTAAGAAAAACGATTCGTCGGAATAAGTTTTTCACATTAAGTCACATTAAGTTTTTTCCATAACAAAATGTCTTTAAAAAAATGTTTTATGTTATGACCCCAAATATATCATATTGGACCATATATATTTTTTGTTATATACCATATACATTCCACATTTGTTTGTATAGTTTCATTATGATCATCATCGATCACACGCACACATTAAACTAAAAAAAGCAGAATATAAATTCTTGTAAAAGCAAAATTACACCAAAATAACAATAATAATAATAATTTTCACTATTTGATTTCTACAATTAAATAAAATCATATTGTATATAATTATATATTTTTAGCTAGTTGTTAATTATACTCATTTTTATATATAATAAATTCATATTTCATTTCTCTGCATATTTAATTTCAATTCAATTCATCAACAAATTAATCGAACACATCTATCAATTTTTGTTTGTTTGTTCAGCACTTTCATCATGGAGGTTGGCAAGAGGACCAACAACAATCGGCGGCTGCGGTGATTTCTGATCGTTGTTCAAGAAATCGTATTAATTCGGCAATATTTGTATCATCAGAAGGTAAAGGATTCGATTCAATTGAATTCTTACGGCGACATGGTTCACAAAGTGTATTGTGTCGTAAGGCAAGAAGTGCCGAAAATATAACTGATGAAGACCGTAAGGTAAGTAAAATTGATTGTAAAATAAATAAATTAATAATTAACTCGCATTCGCTATAATAAGTTTCTATAAGTATTTTAGATTGAAAAATCTGCTAAGAAATTAGCCAAATGTAGATGATACTCTCTCTATATATATTCCGACAACCACTCCAAACCCACTCTGATATGAGAAAATGTTCTGAATATTAATGTTAATGAAAAAAAATATTAATTCTAATATTAATTTTTTTCAGCGTCGTTTCTCCGAAAATCGAGAATGGGAAGGTGAAGAAGATGAAAATTATTTAGCAAATGAAACAACAATTGAATTAGCTGAATGCTATCATACAACAACTAGTGACGATATTAATAATAATAATAATAATAATAATAATAATAATATTAATAATCAAATTATTAACAATAAGTTGCCTGCCGCCGTTGCTTTCATTGAATCACATATGATTACAATAAGTAAAACACCACCAAAATTAACCACCATTTTACCTACATTGTCAATTTCGGGACCTTCACCGCCCCTTGTTGATGATGATGATGAGGACGATCACCATCACGATAACGATGAACGAAACGATAAAAAAGAAAAGGAACAAATTTTGTAGCATCCGGAATTATTTCGTGAATTTTTAATTTAAAAACAAAAAACAAAACAAAACGAACTCTAAAAATGTTTAGACCTTTATATATTTAAAATATTAACTTAATTTTACTCAAATTATTATTACAAATTACAAATAGTATCCCCGCGCCCTCCTCCTCCGGTGAATAACCAAACAAAAACCTCTAACATACAGCATAGACAAAATTATATAAATAATTAATTGAATGGGCATAAAACTAAAAAAAAAACTTCCGTAGCTAATTTACATATTATAAATAATAATTAACTCATATAAATATAAAACAAAAATCACACCATTTAAAAATGAATATAATTTTTTTAACTATACTTAATTAAAACGATTAGGGAATAAAACGAAAATTCCTGTCATCACACCACTAAATATATCTATATATATATAGATCTTTAGTAAATAAAATAAAATTCACGTTCACAACGCATCATTACGCAAAAATGAAATTGTGAATCCATATAGAAGGTGAGAAGTTTTTTTATATAAATAAAGGAACAATAATCTCCGTTTTTGTATATTCTCATTTTAATAAAAATTAAATTTCTGATATAATAAAAACTAAATTCCATCGAAATTAAATTGTCAAGCATTATATAATATAGTTATGTAAATTTTTTAAATAAATAATGTTTTCATGTCCGTATAATCAATCAAAGAAAAGAAAATGATGATGATTTGGTTAATTTTTAATATAAAAAAAAAATCTATGTATTAGTGTGTGCCTTAAAAGATTTTTTCTTAAATAAAATCGTATAATATATATTATTTTTTATTAAAAATGGTAAATAGGTAAAAAAATTAAAAGGAATCAATGCGATTACACTCTACCGCGATGGCTTAGCTTTTTTTTTTATCAACAGACAATTAGATAAATAACCAAATAACCACTGTTCCTCTAGCGCGCTCTCATACAAAGATGCGTTTCTGAATCAGTTCTGCGTTCAAAATTACTTCTGAATGATTTTTTTTTTTTGATTTTTCAATTATTTATCAATTTTAGGGCATAAGTACTTGAAATTCGACTAAAACTATAATAATATTTTATATAACTTTTAACTTACAAACGTTTAAATCCGCAATATATGTCAAATCATCCATAATAGCTTTAGAATTGCGAACTACTGCGGCTAATACCATATATGTAATATATAATAATTAACTATAATATGTTTAAGCAACTTCGTTTTGTTGTTTATCAGATGGATATCTAACATTTACAATAATTGAACAGTAACAAAAAAAAAAAAATTATTATCCATAATTGTATTTCTAAAAAAAAATCTTATATAAAACAAAACTTAAATATATATGTCGACTCGTATATTCGTAATAAATAATAATTATATTGTAAATAATTGAATTAAAATTTGTGAAAATTTATCATATAACATTTTATTATATGTAAATTAAAAGAAAACTTGAACTATATATAAAGTTTGTATATAAAAAGTGGGACCATTTTTTGTTTTATATATATCTCCGTAAAATTTTTTTTATTTGTAAATATAAATAAAAATAATAATAATAATAAAAATCCCTCCATAACTGCGAATTTTTAAAACATATAAATAAATGTAAAAAAGAACATAATAATAATAATAATAGAAAACAAAATAAAATAATTTTAGATAGACAAAATCAAATATTTTAGAATCACACAATAAATTATGCGATTTATTTATTCTATTCGATATCAAATTACATATTTTAAAAACAATTATGTTGCCACATAGTTATCAAAAAAAAAAACGAATCATATCAATTATATATACATTCTTTAAATGAAACCCATTTTTGTTTTTCTTTTCAAATTAATTCACAATATTATTTTAATTTTTCTAATGATAAATGGAACAAAAAACAAAAAAACAACCCTATTTTAAATATTTTAATTGATAATAACAAAAAAAATACTGATTTTAAAAAGAATTTACACAAAATTTCTATATGACTAAAAAAAAATTACTTATGAAGCTCTAAATTAGAAACAATATAAATAAAATAAAAATAAAACAAAAATGACCAATTAGAATTTTCATAATATTAATAAATATTTTTAAGAATTTATATATTATACTTTATATACATATATATTTTTTTATTGTTATATACACCAAAAAAAAAAAAAAACAAAACACACGCAACACACACACATTTGAAATAAAATATATACTATATTTATTTATTTATTTATAGTACACACAATTTCACACTGCGTTTCTATATATTGTATTGTATTTATACATTTTCCGATAATTAAATAATTCATCAAAACTTAATTAATTAAAAACCATTATATTATATATACTAGTTACTTTTAAGATATATTTATTATAATTATAATTTAAGTTGAGAAATACTAGAAGATAAAATAATATTTAACGATCATTTACCAATAAACAACTAAAATATAATCCAATAAATTATATGTTCTAGGATACGGACGGCGGCAATCTAATTATATATATTTTAATGAAATTTTTAAAATAAATAAAAAATTGATCTTATGTACGTACGTGGGTTCTATTTTTTTCATACATACCTTTAAATTATAAGATTTGTTAAGAATAATATCTCAATTAATATATTTAATTACAATATTATATTTATATTAAGATTTAATGTGTATTATTAAAAAAATTTATTATACAAATATTTATATATCATATATAAATATCATATCAATAATAATAATATAGCATTGAATGAAACAATGAAAATAAATGTGTATATTCGGTGAAAAATCCATTTTTTCATAAGGGGTTAGTATAGCAAAACTTTAGGATTTCTTTGTCGGGCCATAACTCAAAAACTAAGAGCTAAAACGTTCTGAAACCTATTTATTCGGATTTAGCATCCCTTAAAGCATAAGTATGCAAGTTTTCAGCCCGATAGCTGAAACTTAAAGTATTCGATGAAAAATCCACTTTTTCATAAGGGGTTAGTATAGGAAAACTTTGGGAAATCTTTGTCGGGCCATAACTCAAAAACTAAGGGCTAAAACGTTCTGAAACCTTTTTATTCGGATTTAGCATCCCTTAAAGCATAAGTATGCAAGTTTTCAGCCCGATAGCTCACACTTAAAGGTTTCGGTGAAAAATCCATTTTTTCATAAACAAAACTTTGGGAAATCTTTGTCGGGCCATAACTCAAAAACTAAAGGGTAAAACGTTCTGAAACCCATTTATTCGGATTTAGCATCCCTTAAAGCATAAGTATGCAAGTTTTCAGCCCGATAGCTCAAACTTAAAGTATTCGGTGAAAAATCGATTTTTTCATAAGGGGGTACCCTTACAAAACTTTGGGAAATCTTTGTCGGGCCATAATTCAAAAACTAAGGGCTAAAACGTTCTGAAACCTATTTATTCGGATTTAGCATCCCTTAAAGCATAAGTATGCAAGTTTTCAGCCCGATAGCTGAAACTTAAAGTATTCGATGAAAAATCCACTTTTTCATAAGGGGTTAGTATAGGAAAACTTTGGGAAATCTTTGTCGGGCCATAACTCAAAAACTAAGGGCTAAAACGTTCTGAAACCTTTTTATTCGGATTTAGCATCCCTTAAAGCATAAGTATGCAAGTTTTCAGCCCGATAGCTCACACTTAAAGGTTTCGGTGAAAAATCCATTTTTTCATAAACAAAACTTTGGGAAATCTTTGTCGGGCCATAACTCAAAAACTAAAGGCTAAAACGTTCTGAAACCCATTTATTCGGATTTAGCATCCCTTAAAGCATAAGTATGCAAGTTTTCAGCCCGATAGCTCAAACTTAAAGTATTCGGTGAAAAATCCAATTTTTTCATAAGGGGGTACCCTTACAAAACTTTGGGAAATCTTTGTCGGGCCATAACTCAAAAACTAAGGGCTAAAACGTTCTGAAACCCATTTATTCGGATTTAGCATCCCTTAAAGCATAAGTATGCAAGTTTTCAGCCCGATAGCTCAAACTTAAAGTATTCGGTGAAAAATCCATTTTTTCATAAGGGGTTAGTATAGGAAAACTTTGGGAAATCTTTGTCGGGCCATAACTCAAAAACTAAGGGCTAAAACGTTCTGAAACCCATTTATTCGGATTTAGCATCCCTTAAAGCATAAGTATGTAAGTGTTCAGCCCGATTTCAGTGATCCAAATCCTATATATATTAAGTAATAGAGATTTTTTTTTATTTTATTTGCATTCATATTTTCTTTTCATACATTACATTCATAATATTAATGACAACCATGTCCAAAATAATTGACAAAAATTTGTTTACTCAATATATATAATACCCATAATTAATCATACTATATAACATATAGTAATAAATGATTGATTTACTTTAGTATTATCACACCATTGAAAATTCACCGTCTTGTTCGTATAGAGAAATCCCCAATTGGATGTATATAGCAATCTGCGACATATAATTTAAAATCTTTGCCATTGCCATCTGGCCAAGTCACATGAGGTAAGAAATTTTTTTTTTTTGCTATTTAAAGAAACATTTATTATAATTTTTAATACATATAGACAATAAAACTTTAACAAGAAAAAAAATTAATGACAAATCATTTAGGACTGGGAAATGGAAATGAAAATGATTATAGGTAATATATTTCAATTTGTTATTAATCGCATCACGCAGTTCAATTCCATAAACTGTAAAATCAAAGATAATTGCAAATAAAATATATTTTTTTTGCATAAAAATCATGCTAGGAAAATGTTTTAATTGGTTTTTACTACAACACTCCCCTTTATCATGAACAAACAAATCACTATATATGTAAATCAATTACATTTTTCACCTCATCTTTTATCAAAATTAGCTGCGTATCTTTATGTTGTTTTTGTTTTATCGTTGATTTTGCCGTTGATGATCCCAGATGCGATGCGTGCAAATCATTCAAATTCAAATTATAATTGTAATAATAATAAATATGCCGAAACATACGAAATATTTTTACAATTAGCATATAAATTAATTTCGCAAATTGCCATATACTGAAACCCATAAATAATGAACCGGCACCACCAAATGAAACTGAAAAATAAACAAAAAATACATTTAATATATGTAATTGAATATGATGATAAAAATAATTAAATATTTTATATTTACCTATAAAATCTTCAAGACTAAAAAGTACATCACGACGATAACGCATTCGTGATGGTACAATTTCTAAACGAAATGTTGACATTTGACGAAATGGTAGATCATCAACGACCCTTTATTATTTATTACACACAAAAACAAAAGGGTATATACGTTTATGAAACAAAAATTATTAAAAATAAATTTCACAAATCAAATATATCATACATATTACATATATATATGTAAACACATACCAAAATCGCTTACGAAAATTACTTTCTGAATAAATTAATTCTGTACAACTTTTTGGACATTCACATAATTTTGTTGACCATTTTGGCCATGAAAATTTCTGTAAACAAATATAACCATTTACTGTACATTCAGGTCCATCTAAAAATTGTGAACACTTATTATTGTAAAGAATCAGTACAGTGTTATAGATTTAGACGCATATTTAACCATTATAGGAAACAAAAAACTTTTACCAATAAATGGATAAAACATTGGGATACATTGACATAATTCCAATGCAGTTAATGCTCTACATTTCATTAAGCATAAATTTCCACTTAATTCCTTTTTAAGGTACAAAAACAAAATTAAACAAAAAATGAACATATTTTCAAAAATTTTGATTGAATCAATTGAATTGAAATAATTACCGAATCTTTATGAAATAATTCATTATAAAATAAACATTTTCGTTGTTGAATTGTTAATAACTCTAAAGATTGACTTGTTCTATCATATATTATTTAAAAAAAAAAACAAAAAATTTATTCAAATGGTTAGAAAGAATAAAAAAAAACAAATATTGTGCGAGTACTCTTACACCGTTTCATCAATTTTATAGGCACCAACAAATTCATCAGTTTTTGATATTGTAAAACTTTGAGCATCAAAAGTTGGAAAATCATATGGTGAATGAATTGTAATCTATAAAATTAACAAGTGATATAAGGATTATAAGAAAAAAAAGTATTATTAGGGCATACCATTATCGCTGAATCATACACTTCAATTTTTAAAAAACATTGATGTTTATTAAAATTACATGTAATCGGATCAAATTCACGGTAATCACCTTCTAATATTCGTATAATCGGAGCATTTATAATATAACATAAACCCATTTCGGTAATCAACAGCTTAGATTCAATTTCAATGTTGGTGGTGGTGGTGGTGGTGGACCCCGCCCCACCGCCGCCGCCATTATCGAAACTTGATATTTGATGTAATGGTTTTGGATAAACATATTTTGTTATATTCATTAAATTAATCGTTTGAAAACGATCATCATTTTCGTATTTCAACAGAGCATCTAATTTATCGGCAGCAAAATTTGAAATATCAATTATAAATTCCATAAAATATTCAAAATCTTCATGGGTTGCATTTATTTGCCATATACTATAAATATAAATAACAAAAAATACAATAATCCCTTAATTTTTCTAGAACAAAAAATCTAAAAATTACCCATATAATTAATATATAATCAAAATAACTAACTAATAACTTACTCTTGCAATATTTCTTCAGCCCGAAATAAATCAACTTTTTGTGTATAGCATAATGTTATGGCCGGTAATGTTAAATTCCATGTACGATAATCACGTTCCATTGCGATAACCGTTGGATTTGCTAAAAAACGATTCCATTGATAGCTACACGTATAATAAACACCAGAATATGTTGCAAATATTATTAAACTCCATGTTATTCTATTTTTTTTATAAATAAAAAAACTTGATATCAGTTTTGTTTTTTTTGTTGGTGAAACAGACAAAGTCCTTTTACCTTTCTAATAAATGATTACCAGAATTTAAAATATGATTAAAACCTGGTATTCGAACATATTCATTTGTTTCATCCAAAAAATTACGTATTACATTTAAAATTGTCGATATATAATTATAAAAGTTTCCAAATAATAACATTTTATATTTCAATGTAACGGAACATCGCAACTTAAATAATAATAATAATATTTATACTGTAAGTTTTGATAATTTCCGATTGATTTCTATGTGGTGGTGAATCAACGCGACGAAGACGACGACGATATAATTATACATTTTTCAATATATTTTCGATACATAAATATAATTGCACACATCCATTAGGTTTTTTTTTGGTTTGTTCATTTATTTATTTATTTATCTATTAACGACCGCTTTTAATCTATCAATTAACTATTAAGTATATATATATATGTGTAATTATTTACCATATAATTTTTAATTTTTGTTTATATACATGCGAATAGATCAATAAAATGTATTAGATTTGATTATCTATTCCAAAATTTACAATTATTCATTATGGTAATTGATAATGCAAGATGATCTATATATAATATATATTTTCATATAACAATGAAACGCTTTTAATTTTTATTTGATTTATTTGATCTTTATAAGTCTTTTGTTGTTTTCTTTTGTGTATCTAAAACCTAAAACCTAAATTATATATAAAATATACAAGACACAGTTTTATATATACGTTGTTATATTTTTGTTATTTGTATCCTTTGGGCATTCTTTTTTATATACTTATATATCATGAAAATATTTACACAGCATATACAATATACATATAGGATTATTAATATAATTTGATGTATATATTCAATAAAACATGATAAAATTGTTTATAAAATATTTATTGTATTGCAATTCTGATACAAGATAAAGTATATCGTTTCTGTTTTTGATTGTAGGGATTGTCAAAATATATGTTTATGAAACAGAACTCCTATCGTACTGTATTTATTTTTCGATGATGTGTAAAAGTGCGTCTATATCCATTTTTATTAATCACTAAATAATCCTAATTGATTATGATCAATTATTATATTAAGACTGGATACAAAATGTTTGATACATACGATCAATCATAATCATCCCCTTAAAATATAAAACATAAAACAATCGCGAACAATGCCAAATACTAATGCCAACAAATAATGTAACCACACCACCAAATGATACTATACAATTGAAAAAAAACCATTAGAAAGAAGTAAATTATAAATTATTATATACAATATTCAAATATTTTGAAAAAATACGAAACAAATTTTAATCCAATTCAATTCAACTCGCATCACGAACCTATAAAATCTTCAAAACTAAATAAAATATCTCGACGATAACGCATACGTGATGGTATAATTTTCAAATGATATCGTGACATTTTTGCAAATAGTATATTCTCACCAATCCTGTTAAATAAAATTAATCCCTTTTTTTTTTTAATATACAAAAAGGAAAATTTTGCGGCATATAATTTACCAATAATTGATATGATAATTATTTTCAAAATACATTAATTCCGTACAAGTTTTTGGGCATTCACAAGATTTCGTTGTGATATACGGCCATGAAAATTTCCTCAAACAAATATAACCCATTAGAGTACATTCGGGTCCATCTAAAATGCAAAAATCAAACCATTAATAACATGGATAACAAATAAATAAAATTTTCTCAATGCATATACCCATAAATGAATAAAAAAATGGAATACATTGACATATTTCTAAAGCAGCTATAGCTCTACATTTCAATAGGCATAAGTCTCCACTTAAATCCTATATGAAATCAATAAAAATATAAACAAATTAATTTAATAGGAGCGGATAATCATGTCTCAAACAGCAAATTCCCAACTAAATTCAATTAAATTACCGAATTCTTCAAAAACCAATCATCATAAAATAAACATTTACGTTGATTAAATGTTAGAAATTTTAGTGATTCACTGGCACTATATAAATTTATATATATATAATTAGATTTTTACGATGTTGATTTTATATGTGATAATATAAAAAAAGTATTTAAAAACTTACACAGTTTCTGTAATTTTATAATTTCCAATATATTCAATAGTATTTGACATCATAATACGTGATGTTAACGATTCATAGGTTGGCATTTCATATGGTGAATGTATTGTGATCTATAGAATTTTACACAATTGAATTGAAATGTTTTTCTGTGAGCTAGATTACCGTTGTTTTTTAAATTATAAAGTTAAAGTTACCCCAAATGTTATATCATATGCTTCAATTCTAATAACACAATGATCAATGGTAAAATTACAGCTACCAACCGGAACAAAATCTTGAATATCTCTATGTAATTTTAAGAACAAAAACATCGTTATAATTGTTTAAACACTACGTTTAAATCGAACAAACATATAATTTATTTAACATACCGATTTAAAAAATGTATTATTGGTCCTGCATTGGCAACATAACAATATCCCATTTCGGTAGCAATCAAATGCCTTTCTAAAGTAATTCCACTTTTAAATGTATATACTTCAGGCATTGCACTTGGCATTACATATTTTGTGATATTGGTTAATTGTAAACCATGTAGTCGTTCATCATCTTCATATTTTAACATATCATTTAGATTACCAATTGTTATATTTGTAACATCAACGATAAATTGAAAATAATATTCAAAGTCAGCATCGGTTTCATCCAAGTCCCACTCACTATTCATAATAATAATAATAATAACTTATAATTAATGTTTCACCACATTTTATTTTATATTTAATTTAATGCTGCCCAATATATTCCTTTCTATGGTGGAATTTTTCAGCAGAATTATTCCATATTAAATATAAGATTTCAAGTCAATCGATCGATTAGAAACAGAACAAATTAGAATTATACAGCCCCACGGATTTGTGGAAAAAATTGATATACTGTTTGAGAAAACAAATTGGAAATTTGCAAGATAAGGGATGGGATGGGTCAAATATAAGGGAAATTATGTATGATAATACTCATCATCAAACACGACTTCAATCAACTGCACTAAATTGAAAAAAGATACATTGAAAATTGTCAGCCAAATCCGCGTATATGCTATAGTATTATAGTTTCCGTATGAAAAGTGTGAATAAGAAAAAAACACCGTTAAAGTACCGTTGACATTTGCCTAAAAAACAATTATCCGCGCGATTACCTTCGTATGAAGTCACGTACTTTAAAGTAATCGTATTTCACGGTATAGCACATAGTAACAGCCGGTAACGTTCCGTTCCATGTTCCATGATAATCCCGATCCATATTCATAACAGTTGGATTGGCCAAATAACGATTCCATTGATATTGGCACGTTTGATAAACCGCCAAATATGCAGAAAATAGTATTGTTGTCCACAAGATTCTATATATGAATGTTACAATAAAAAAAAAATAAAACTAAACCTGATTATTTTGTTAATTTTAATATTAATTAATTTATTAATCCATTTATGTTTGGACATACCTTTCCAAAAGATGATTATGATAATTTAAAATATGATTAAATCCTGGTATCCGAACGAAATCGTTAATTTCGGCTAAAAATCTTCGGATCACTTCAATGCGACAACGTATTTTATGCGACAAACAAATTCGTTTTAAATTCATAACAGTTCTTCGTCGTAATCCCACCACCATCATCATCGTTATAAGTCTATTTAACCGCAAACCGCGTCTCACACATATTGCTAACAAATATAAATCGTTTGACAATTATATATTTAATTTTTCAATAAAAATCAATTGTATAATTGAATTGGAAAAGAATTGTCGTATTATCACAAGCGACGACGATCTTATCCTATATATAATATGTAATCACAGCTTTTAATCATTCATAATAAAAACAAATTAATACGCTTTTTTAAAACTAATAGTTCTAACGTGTTAATTTGATTTTTAATCGATTTATTGTGATTTTATCAAATATAATGGAAACTTAAAACTTAATGGCTTTTTATTATTTCCAATATGTGCGATGATAGATTACAAGAAAATTATTATTTAATTATTTGAATAAATTTTATTGATGAAATGAAACGGGGGAAAAAAAAAAAAACAAATACAGTGTATTTTTAGGGAAGTTCTTAATACGGTGTCAAGGGAGTAAGGGAACTGAACATGCCAATGGATGCGGGATTAAAAGAGTTATGGTACAGAAAATGTACCATAAGGTACTCATAGACATAGAGGATCACTCCCTGAAGTGGGGGTGTCGGAAACGATAAAAATCTTCACGGACGGCTCTATGAAAAATGGTAGCTTCAGCAGGGCCGGGTACTATACTCGATGGAACTTGGTTTGAACTCTGTCAGATAAACATGGGGAGTTATGCCTCAGTATACCAGGCGGAAACGATGGCCGTATGTATTCATGCGCTGGACCATGTTCAGGGCAACGGGGTGTGCGGGAAGGAAATCCATTTTGCCACTGATTGCAAGGAACTGGTAAGGGACGTTTGATTCATCCCTGGCACTGCGGAATGTGCTCACAGGCTTAAAGAGTGTACGACCACGCACTGAATGCGGTCACACTGGTTTGGGTCAGGGGGCATAGTGGAATCGACGGGAACGCGAAAGGGCGGCGGACGCTTTGGCAAAAAGGCGGAAAGGCGACCAATAAGTTCATTGGACTCCGGAGCCGTACACTGCGATTAGCCATAGAAGTACGGCGAGAGATCAGAAAAGATGGAAGGAAGTGAAAGGACTCTCAGACAGTCCAGACAGATGACACTTGGGCTGAGAGTAGGAAACACCAATCAGGAGGTTCTTGGCTTAGGGGAACGGGGAACTCTCAGGAAACTGCTGCTGGTCAAACTCACATCAGGGCATGGAGGCTCATTCAGACATCATCTTGTGGGGATGAAAATTCTTACAGATGATACATGCAGTCGACTCTGCCTAGAGGATGAGGAAACGGCCGCACACATTGCAAATGCAAATGTCCGGCTTTACAGAGCATACGGATGGGGGTGACCGCGGTCACCGGTTCCCGGACCGCAGAGAGCGACCAGTAAACAAGTTTCTTTTTAAAAGTTTTAAAAGAATTGAGAAATTATTGTTCCATTTATTAGATATCCCAAAATAAGCGCCGGGCCGCATAAGTTTAAAAAAGTAAATACAATCTCTTCAATAAATCAAATGTTTTATTCTCTATACGTATATTATAAATCATCAACAGTTTTAGTAAATTTTAAAAAATCATTATATAATATTTGTGGTACTTCTAATGCTGCAAAATGTCCACCGTCCATTGAAAATGTACTGTGTACAAGATTTGTATATTTATCACGTAGTTGCCAATCTAAGGCATGACCAAAATCATTTTTAAATCGAATACAACCGGTTGGAACGGCTGTCGGTACACGTCCCATACCATATTTTAATTGATGGGTCGTATACGATTCTGCATACAATCGAACTGATGTAGTTATTGAATTTGTCATATAATAAATCATAATATTATCAAGAATTGCATCTCTGGATATTGTATGATTATAACTTAAAAATTTTTCCAATATATAAGCGGCCAATCCAATTGGATTCGATTGTAATACAATACCTAAAAATTCATATAGATAAATAATTTTAAGTTTTAACTGAAACTGAATTGAAATTCATGGAAAAAACTGTTTATAATATAAACCAACCAATTGTATCCGGTTTAGTTGCTTGTAAATGAAAATAACCACTTTCTTTTAATAAAAATTTTAATTTATCTCGTATGGGAAATACAAAATCTATATACTGTTCATCGATAAAATACGATGGATAAATACTGGCAACCGTTGCCTTTATAAACGATAATGGTGTTGTCATTAAACATAAATTACTATGATAACCAATAACATTTTCCGGAAATAATGTTGCAATATTACTGCCGATTATTGAACCCCAATCACCACCTTGTACATAAAAACGTGTATGTCCCAATTTAATCATTAAATTTCGTAGAACAATGGCCATTTCAACATTTCCAAAACCGGGCGACATCGGTGCATCAGACCATCCGTAACCCGGTAAACTTGGTGCAATCACCTCAAATACTGGAATGTCTTTATTGGTGGTGGGCGTCGATAATAACATTATTATTTCGTATAGTTCACGTACCGATCCTGGCCATCCGTGTAACAATAATAATGGTATTTCACGACGTTCTTTTACATCTACATTTAATTTTGTATGAATATAATGAATGTTTAATCTGCGTGAGAAAGAATATAGAAAAGTTAATAAAAATCAAAATTTTGGGTACTGAAAATTCGGTGCAAAATTACAATTACCCTTGAATATCCGTTGTATATTGCGGTAATAAATTTAAATAATGTATTCTGGTCATCCACATCGGTATGTATTCGTCACGCCAATAATCAATGTAGTCCTGTAGAATATTTGTATTCATACCATATTCCATCATACCGCCGTGAACAGCTTCATTTTCAATATCATCATTTTCCAATGGTGGATGTAACATTAATGGTTTTTGTAATTGCTCTAATAAACCATCCGCTTTTAAATCAAAATAGTTAATTTTTAATAAATGTATTATATTATCGGGTACATATTTATTTTCATCAGCGGGCGGACCCCAATATTTTGTTATATTTATTGATGGTATCGGCAATGGTTTTGTTATATCTCTAAATTTACGTGTAATCATAACTAAACCACTTAATATTATAAATGCATAAATACGTAATTTAAAATTCATTTTGGTTTTCGTTGTTCAATTGCTTCAAATTTTCACGTTTCCTTGACCTATGATACAAATACAAATAAATTAAATACAATGCGGTATTGAATATTGATCTTGAAATAGTATAGTTAAAATAAAAAGCATATATTTTTACTTTATTAACTCAAAATTGTTTTGATAATATATATGTATATAATACAACACGTAATAATAGACTTTCACCTTCGATTTTTATGAACTTTAATGCTGTGTATCTGCTTTGAGTGCTTTGTAAATATCTATATTATTACAAAAACAGGTAAAGTAAATAAATTTTATAAGATTTTTGGGTGAAAAAAAAAATAAAAAACACATAAAAAGAGAATCATTTACAATGGGGCCGGGGTATATACACATTTTTATCACCAATTATAACTTCTATAGATAAAATCCTAATACTGCGGCACCAATTTCAAATATTTAACTTTTTGAATGTTTTAAGATATACGCGGAAGAGAATAGACAAACAACTTACAAATGACTGGGTGGTGATTGAAAGGTTTGGCCTGACAAAAAATAAAACATCTTCGAACTCAACCAACTCCAAATTCCAAGAAACGTTAAATAAATGTTGAATTAATATACAAAAAAATTAATTGTCGATGAGCAGAGATTTTATTCTAACTTTCCAGTAATAAAATAAGAATATCATATAAATTACCTGAACAAAAAACGAATCTAATAATACCAAAAATTGTTTCTTATATTACAGAAAACGACCGACAATAGAAACAAGATGATGATAGATTACTATTATTAATATTCTTTTTGTGTTGGTTTAAACTTACTTAATTATTATGTGACGACGACCAAATTACCGACCATAATTTTGTATTCAATATATAATCAATTCAATGGAGATATGAGAGAGTATAATTTATTTATTAAAAAAAAACAACAAAAATGTTATCTGTTTAGTATTTTTTTTATCATATTCAAACATTATAATGTTTGTAGTTGTGTGAAAATCGAAAGACATATAAATTACTTGATAAAAAAAACCCATATCAATAATACGCGATTTACTGATACTATTGGAAATACCTAGTTGTTTACAATATGTTAATAATCTATTATATAACTCTATCCACGTATAGTTTAAAAAACAAACATTTCAATCATCATTTCGCATATATGTTTGTATTCTAAATGAATAACCGTGATTGTGGTCGATGAGAAATTTCGATGATAAACAAAAACGAGCTTTTTCTTCCTTTTCTAAAAAAAATATCATCAACTTGTTAGAATGGATTATTTTTGAATGGATTATTTTTGAATGGAAAATATTAACTTAAGTATGTATAATTTAAAAGAAAAAAAAACATCTTTTTTTCTTTCAACTTATATATCATCCTTTGATTGTACAATTTTAACAAATGTTATAAAATCTTTAAATAATTCATTTGGTGTTTCAAGGGCAGCAAAATGACTACCAAAATCATAAAATGTACTATGAATAAGATTTCGATATTTATCGCGTAATTGCCAATCTAATGAATGTCCAATATCTTCTTTGAATCGAGTACAACCGGTGGGGACAGTCGTTGGCACACGTCCCATATTATATGACAATTGTGCCATTGAATATGATTCAGCATAAAGTCTAACTGATGTTGCAATTGAATTGCTAACATAATAAATCATTAAATTATCAATTAATGCATCGGTCGGTACACGTTCATAAAGATTAGCAAATTTTTCCAATATATATGCGGCCAAACCAATTGGGTTATCTGTTAATGCCGTTCCTACAATGAAATTAAAGAAGTATAATAACGAAATTAATTCATCATTAATAAATTTAAATATAAATTTGGTTTAAAACAGCATACACACCAATTGTATCGGGTTTTGTTGTTTGTAAATGAAAAAATCCCGTTTCACGCATTAAAAATTTCCATTTATCCATTAATGGATAAACGAAATTCACATATTTTTCATCGATAAACCACGTTGGATAGACGCTGGCCAATGCACCCTTAACCAATGACAATGGTGTTGTTAAAAAACATAAATTACTATGATAACCGATTACGTTTTCTGGATGTATGGTTGCCAAATGGCTACCGATAATTGAACCCCAATCACCACCTTGTATATAAAATTTTTTATATCCTAATCTTAACATTAGATTACGTAATACAATGGACATTTCAATGGCACCGAAACCTTTTTTTGCTGCACCACTTGACCAACCGAATCCCGGTAAACTTGGTGCAATCACATCAAATACAATAATATTATCACTGTCACTGTCCGTTGTTGTTGTCGTTGTTGTTGTTAATAATTGTATTATGTCATAAAATTCCCGTATTGAACCCGGCCAACCGTGTAATAATAAAAGTGGTATAGCTTTAATTGTTGATTTCTTATTAATCTCATCCGCTTCCTCTCCATTTTCATTCAATTTATATGATCCTTTTTTATGTACAAAATGTATTGTTAGTCTAAAAAATAAATAAATAAATAAATAAATGATAAACAAGTTATTAAAATATGATGGCCAGAAATAAAAGCCTCACCCTTGAATTTCGGTCGTAAATTGTGGTAAAGAATTTAAATATTTTTGTCTTTCTGACCATTTTGGTAGATAATCATCACGCCAATAGTATAGTAATTCTTTTAATTTATTTGAATTCATACCATATTCAAAATTAATTCCCTCTAAGGGGGGCTGCAATGAATGTGGACCCGTTAATTGTGAACGTAAATCTTTAATCACCATTTCGTCAACGTTCACGCGAAATGCTTTTATTGTGTTATCTTCTTTGTATGAACTGCTATCACCCGGTCCCCAATACACATTATCGGGAATTTCTGGTATACCCAGTGATGAATTAAATTGTTTGTATACTCTTTGTACACCCAAACCAATCAGACCGATTAAAATAAATTGTAAAACAGGATTCATAGTTTGGTATAATGTTATTTTTGTGTTGTTTCTGAAATAAACCAAAAAATACAAATAAAATATTCGATCTTCTCACACTCACATTGGTTTTTGATAAAACTAACTTTTATTTACAAATATTTTAGGTTTAAAAATATTCCTTTTATAATTGTTTAAATAATAATTAATTAAATTCAATGTCCCCCCTATTAATTCAAACCATTAAAATAACACACAAATAACGTTATCGTATCTATCACTATCCCCAATAGTCGAAATAGTCGAAAAAAGATATCTTTGTACTATAATATACCTAACCATTCTAATCACATTCGATTAACAAAACCAACAAATGCACAGGTATTTCTATGGCTTGTGTGTGTGTGTAGACTATACACATATTGCTTAAAAACTTTTTGATTAAAATTGGTCTCTCAATATATATGTTGGGCAGTGTGGGGATGAATAATATTACTACACGTTTCTTATTATTATTTGAAAGATATCTCTTCAATTATAATAAATTACTGTATAGTTCTTTTTTTGTAATTCGAATTCAATCATTAATAAAAAAAAACGAACGCTGTTAGGCTAACACCTTGAAGGGTCAACACTTCAACGAAGTGATCATTCAATCAATTTCTGATTAAAATTTTACAACCAAAATGATGTTCTTTCACGGTAATATATATTGCATTCCCCGTTCGAAATCCCTAACGTAACTGAGAATAAGACAAAAATCCATTTTTTCTTTTTTTCATCAAGCCTCAATATACAAAATTTATAGCCTATCGATTAGGGATCGAAATAGTTTATAACTAATTTGGATTTCACAATTGCAGAGAAAAACCTCTGATGAACTTTTAACCAAATGCGGTAATGATGTCCGAGGAGGAGGAGGAGGAGTGGATGAAGATACAACCGAGTAAAAAAAAACTGAATTAATATGTAACTTTTTGTATCGCAAGTACACTTATAATAGATAAGCACATGAGAGTACATTTTCTATATAACATATTGATTAACAGCAATTCCAATAGTGTATATATTGTATCTTGTATTTGTGTTTATAGAATTTTTATTTCATTAAATCAACTTAGACTGACTGACATAAAGAAACCAAAAATAGTCTATATTATGTAGTTTTCATAATTTACACCCGTCCATCCATTTTTATTAAATTGTCCGATACTCTATCTACTATATAAATAATTTAATCGATATTACAATTCTTTAAAAAAAAACCATATAAATATGAAAATACGTGTAATAATTGCAGTGATAATCATTGGATTTGTTTATAGATACATTCATAAGTATACAAAATCATTAGAATGTCCAAAATTTAATACAAAGTTATATTGGGGCCCTGGCAAAGCCAAACCAAAAGAAATAGCAATTATAAATTTTCAAATACAATTTGAACCCGATCATTTACGATTGTTAAAGGAAAAATTATCACGACCATTACGTTTACCGGTACCATTAGAAAATTGTACCAGCTCAACGGAATACGGTGTGGATTTAATTAAATTTGAAAAACTTATTGAATATTGGCGAAAAAAATATCTACCCAAATGGTTTCAACGTGAAAAATTTTTAAATTCACTACCACATTATATTACAAAAATTCAAGGGTAAATATATAATCACATCACATCTAAATCTAAATATCCTAATAATTAACCCTCCAATTGACTCCAATAATAGATTAACAATACATTATTTGCATACAAAAGTGAGTGATGAAGATAAATCAAAAAAAGTTGTATATCCAATGTTGTTGTTACACGGATGGCCTGGGTCGGTACGTGAATTTTATGATATAATACCGAAATTAACGGTACCGAAAACAAATACAACCGATGAAATTATATTTGAAGTTATTGCACCAAGTTTGCCGGGTTTCGCTTGGTCAGATGGTGCAGCCAAACCAGGTTTTGGAATTGTTGAAATGGCTGTTGTATTACGTAATCTAATGTTGCGCGTTGGATACGAACGATTTTATATCCAGGGTGGCGATTGGGGTTCAATTCTAGGATCGACAATTGCCACAATATTTCCCGAAAATGTTATTGGTTATCATAGTAATTTATGTTATATACAAACACCATTGTCATTTGTTAAAGGTATTTTGGCCAATTTTGCGCCAAAATATTTCATCGATGAACAATTTATTGATTATGTATTTCCCATAAAGGATAAATTATTGAAATTATTACAAGAGACTGGATATTTTCATATACAGGCAACGAAACCCGAAACAATTGGTAAGTTAATATAATTACACAAAAAACATATATCAGAATGATCATCCATCGCACGCATTCAAATCGTCTATTTATGTATATTATTCTTGTCGCGATATTGAATTAAAAAATTCAAAAACTAATGTACAAACTTAATTAATTCCTAAACACAAGTCAAATAATAATAATAATAAGTTACTTTGCGCCCACCTACGCTTAAGATTAAATAGCTTTTTTTAATTATACTAAATAATTATAATAGCCTTACCTCTTACCAATAAAACAATACGTTGCGGCGTTATTATAGTTGCTAGTTTTGATGCAAGATTTCGATTTCGTTTATCTACTAAGGTGCTGTATTACAAAATAATCCAATTGGTTTGGCTGCATATTATTATGAAAAATTTTCGGAATTTTCTGTTGACATACCAATGGAAGCATTTTTGGATAATTTAATGATACACTACTTTACAAATTCATCGACAACCGCCGTCCGATTGTATGCGGAAGCGATGACCGAAAAACAATTGGGTTATAATATGGTGCGTGTACCAACAATTGTGCCAACTGGTTGTGCTCGTTTTAAACGTGAAATTCAACATAGTTTAGATTGGCAATTACGTGATAAATATCCAAATTTAATCCATAGTACGTATTATGATGTTGGTGGGCATTTTGCGGCCTTAGAAACACCTGATGTATTATACAATGATTTTATGGTATTTATTGGTAAATGTTCAAAATTTATCGATGATAATAATAATAATAATAATAAATAAATACATTTTACCTATACATTTTTATTTGTTTTTTTTTTTAATTTTTTAACGATCTATAATTTGTGTGTTTACTATTATTTTAATCTATTCTAAAAAAAAAAAGATTATTGATTATGATGTGCGTGAATTGGTGAATTGGTTTGAATTGCTATACTGTTTTCTGGTGACTTTTGGCGATATTCTTTTAATTTTTTCTCTAACAATGCCTTACTCGATGTTAATGGAAAACTTTTACTTCTGATTAAATAATTAATATTTCCATTAACCGTATATGTATCTTCACCGGTAATATTTCGTAATGCTATATTTTTCATTAATAATTTTTCATAAAAACGTATACCGGATTCAGTCATTTCGGGACTAATATCACTTAAAATGCGATCGGCTTCAATTTGATAAAATGTTTCGGTATAATCTTTAAAAAACGACCATAATCCAAATCCAAAGGAACCAATTAGGGAATATAAACAACCACGTACCTACAAAATAAAATCATTAATAAAAAAAAACACCACACATTCATAATTTCATTTGTTTTTAACTAAATGTATGCATATATATTAAAAACATATACCCCAAGTGGTCTTGAATATAAATCATATTTTCCATTAAAAAACTTTCCAATTGAATACATAAAAAAAACAACAATTGTTGGATAAATTGCCTGTAATGTTACTTTATGATTTGTTGTTTGTAATATGGCACGACCAATGGCAAACACTTGTTCATCGTCAGTTAATACAATGGCATTGGCTAGCATTTCACCATCCGGTGAACGCCATTTAACCTGTTGATTATTCACCATTAAATCACCCTTATCAATATCCTCAAATGATTCATATCCGTAATTTATTGGTATTCCAATGTGAGCTCCATAATGTGATTTTGCTGTACCTACAATAAAAAGAAAATAAAATTTCAATTTCAATGGTAGTTATCATGAATATGTTTATGATGAAGATTGTCTTTATCAGACTGCATAATTTTTAATGAACGTACCAATTTGATAAATATCTAATCCAAATACTGTATATGGTTTTATAAATTTTCTTTCATGTGAATCGATATTTATAATGTTTAATGCTTTCTCCAGTCGATATATTACTTTTTCGGGTACGGGTTGTGGTAATCCACTCCTATATTAGTAATTGGAATTGAATATACCACAAAAAATGTATCATTTTAAAAAAAAATTCTAAATTACTGAGGCGTTTTTGTTATGATGGTAACCCACACAATTGCATAATTTGGTAAATTATATGTATTATTAAAATGTTTAATAAATCTAATGAAATTAACTTCTTACTTGTAGGATTGTATTATTTGTTTATATTTTTCAATTAAAAAAGTTTCCGGAATATAATTGATGCCGAAAAGTGCAATGCCGGTAACGCCAATTCCAATTGCACTCACTTTTCTTCCAAATTCAGTCAAAAAAAATGATAAAATTGTTTTTTGCTTTTTTGGAAACATCTTTTCTTTTGTATGTTGATTTGTGTGTTGTTTGGTTGATTCGTTGACTATCAAATTAAATTATTCCAATTTTACTTCTATAAAATATCACACATGAAATTGATGAATCCACCTTATCTTTTTGAAATCAATGATGATATTATTGAATATTGATGATAAGTTTTAAAAATGTCATAACAAACTAAAAATGTGAATAAAAAAAATAAGAGAAAATGAGTACATTAGTTTTAGTGTGATTTAATAAACCGCATAAAAAAAAGTAAATGTATACATTAAATTATCTTTATTATTTGAGATGATTCTTAAACAAAAAAAAAAATAAAGAACTTTTAAGTGTAAGGGAAGGTCCTGAAAAGATTTTATAATATAGAGTACGCGTTATATACATCAAAAAGATTCATGTATATATTTTTTGAATCAATTATATCGAAAAATATTTGATCAAATAATAATTAAATGATAGATAAAACTTAACTTAAACGATAAGAACAATAATCTGACTTTATTGAGGCGGAAAGAATTTACTAAACTGAGATATAGCGATCTTCAAGATATAGCAGCAAAACCCATTTATAATTTCAAAAGAAAAGTATAATCTTTAATCTATTCGCGTGTCCTGTGGCAGTATACCATCCACTTAGGTACATATTCCGAGTAAAAACGTTAATATATATATAGTGTACAAGCTACAAGATATAGAGTGTATATATAGACAGATATATAATTTGATTTTAAAATATATATTCGTATACAAAAAAAATAAAATAAATAGAATTAATTAATCAAATAGTTATAATTATCAATTAGAATATAATTGATTAGGGGGAGTGATTGAAAATGTTTTTATAGATTTCTTTAATAAATATGAATACAATAATGTGAGATAGACCCGATTGAAATGAATGTGTTATGATTTTGATTAATGAATTTATTTTATTTTATAACAAAAACTCAGAATAACATTATAAAATATGTATAAAAAGTATAAAGGACATACAAAAAGTGTATAAAATTCTATTCACGCTATTATTGAAACAATTTCCCAGTTATATTTGAGATCTATATGCAGTAAAATTAAAAAAAACAGATATGAATGAAAGAAATTTTATAATAAAAAATAAAATTCTATTAACTGAACAATTATATAATTCAGTAAGATTTTTCTTACGTATATGTCAATTGTTTTGTACCGCTCCACTATTATTGGACATACAAATGATAATAAATGACGGTGGTGGTGGTCGTGGTCCAAAATTAAAGGAAAAAATCAAATTATTTAAAATATTCATGCATATGACTTGGCGACTTTCTATTTTATGTTGTATTTTAACGTCAACATACTACCAACATTTACAATTTGATCATGGAATGTCTTTTATTACACGGATCCTGTATTTGGGTGAATATATTTTCAGTATATTCAATAGTTTATTCATTTTAATTGGATGTTATTATCAACGGGAATGGTTTAGCAAATATGTAATGTGGATCATTGAAATTGATTGTAAATTCTTAAAATATACTAATCGAATGTCTTCATATAAATTATTGCGAAAATTTATTATAAAACAATTGATTGTGTATGCGTTATTTTTTGGATGTGTTTTAATCATCGATTTGCTATACAATCAATTGGATATGAAAAGTTTTTTTCGTAGCATTACAGTTTATATAATTCCAAATGTTATAAGTATGTTATCGTTAACCCAATATTTTACATTATTAAGGGTATCGAAAGAACGTTATGAGAATGTAAACTTTTTATTAAAAAAATTGTCTATTAATAACGACGATGATGATTATTATTATAACGGCAATGATAATGATGGACATATTATTTATAATAAATGGAATGATCCTTTTGGTCATGATAAAAAATATGTTTATAAAATGTTACGGAAGACAAGGACAAGGGGACAAGGATCAATTTATGATAAAAACCACCATATAATAAAGAAAATGGAAATGAACGTTGATGATAAATTTATTGAAAAACTAATAAATTCCTTGCGTACGATTTATGCCGATTTAAATGAATTTAATTCGAATGTAAATCAATCATTTGGTGCCTTAGTAATTAGTACCATAATATCAACATTTTTAATTTTAAGTATACAATTTTATGCATTTTATAAAATATTTGAAGGATATAATGCACAGGATATTTCATTAACATTTTATACAGTATTTTGGGTAATTTTACACGGCTGTAAAGTTCTATTTATATTGTTATTTAACTATGAAGTTATCAAAGAGGTGAGTTTTTTTGTTACAATTTTATTACAATAACACACAAGTAATAATATTACCATAAAATGGCAAGCATTAAATAAAATTGGATTTTTTTTATATTTATATAGAAAAATCAAATTGGACCTAATTTATATAAAATTCAATGTCTAAGCAGAAATAATATGAATACATTTGAATTGTCGGTAAGAATTATTTTGGTTATAAATTATATATAATATATAATCTTAAAACGAATATTCACATTGGATTAAAGTATATATATATTATATATATATCAAAACATAAATAAATTAGAAAAAGAAAAGGAAAAGTTAGAATTAAATAACGATATATATATATTCTCTTTGTACAAATACAGATTAATAAATTTTCATTACAAATTTTACATGATCGAAATTGTCAAACAGCCTGTGGAATATTAAATTTAGATTTATCATTAATTACAACGGTAAGTATATATATATATAACACCTTTATTAGCTCAAATTTGTATGTGGATGGGTAACAAATATATATATACATCAATTACCGTTAATAATTAAATCCCGAAATATATATATACAGATAGTTGGATCCCTTACAACATACCTGGTAATTTTGATACAGTTCGATTCTACGCAACGAACGCCATTATTAAATTATTCATCAATGGTTTTACAACAAAAACATCATTAGCACAGCATCAGTAAAACACAACAGCATCATCAGCAGCAGGAGCAACAACAACGATTTAGCAAAAACGAGACAAAATGGAGGCTGAATGATTTTATTCTACAGAAAATTGTAAACCGTATTTTTTCTTTTCATTTATATTTATATATATATATATCTATTCATTAATTATTTAAATATTTAATTTACTTAATTTTTATTACAAAAATCACAAAATATATACCGTATTTTACTGTTAATTTAATAATTTTATTATTTATTATTAGCACCGAGTGTGTATATAACCGTATATTATAACCAAATAACCAACCATAGGTTTTTTTTTTTAAATTAATTACATTTGAAAGGGTTTTAGTTTCCCCAAAAATGTGCTGAAGAAACTGCATACAAAATCTCTAAATTGACATTTTACTCGTGAGATTGCGTATTTGATTTTCTCATTTCTGTATTATAGTTTCTGTTTTTTTATCGCGGTTCATTTTATTGGTAGATTAATAGCAATTAATTAATTAATTAATTTTAAAAATAATAACAAATGATGAATATATTACAAAAATATTCACATTTACTTAAACATACAATAAAAAAAAATACCCATTGTTATGATTTAATAATGTTGTCGTCAAAAACTAGAAATATATTATCGTCTACACTTTTTCCAAAACCAAAAATCACAATTTTTTCACAATATTTTCATTCATCAACTACAACAACATCAACAACAACAACAATAACAAATAATAATAATAATAATAAATCGTCGAATCACGATTTATCATCAGATTCATCCACATTAATTTATTATGGATCATTAACACCAAAAATTAAAGCTGTTAAAATATTTTCATTAACCACAAGTGCTACCGGTTTATTAGCCCAACCGTTGCTCATTGAACAAGGTGGTAAAATTGGTGGAACACCAATGATTGTGCTGATGTGTGGATTTGTTGGTTTTTTTACATTTGTAACCCCATTTTTGATACATTTTATTACGAAAAAATATGTTACCGAAATCCATTACAATAAATTAACCGATGAATATAAAGCAATTGTAATAACATTTTTTTTAAGAAAACAAAAGGTAAACCTAGTTTAATTACCTAGTCTGCTATGTAATTTAATTGTGTGTGTGTGTGTGTGTTTTTTTTTCTTTATAGATTACATTTAAAGTTGATGATGTTCATGTGCCAGAAATTGCCGGTATGTTTTCCACATTTAATGTTGGTAAAAAATCATTATTTGTTGATCCGGCATTATTTAACGATACAAAACATTATATAAAATTAATGGGCTATGATAAACCAATTGATTTTAAATTAAATGAAACTGATACAACAACAGAAGTCGATAAAAGTGATTTAAAAAAAAAAAATGTATAAAAGAAATGGCAGATTAGATTAATAATAAAATATATATTATAATTTTGATGTATATAGATGAAACCGTAAATGTGCGATAACATTTAAGTTCAACGGTGCTTTTATTTAACAAATATAATAAAATGTAAATGATTTTTTTTATCCTATTTTCTTGTGGATTTAATTAAATTAAAACAAATTCAAAAATGTTAGACAAATTGGACATAACCTTAATTTTATTACACTGTTCCATTGCGTTGAAATGAATTTACGTGTGAAAAACTGGCGAAAACCTAAATATAGTAATGTTCGAAAATTTAATTTGAAGATTACGGGGGGGGGGGCGACCGGCAGAGATTTAAATAATTAATCAATTACAATTTGTTATCAAATAACAATTGAATTGATATCTCTATTATTGTGCTTGTACGTACTTTGATATTGTAAAGAAATTCACAATAATTAACATTGGAGGAGTTTTCAATTGAAATTCAATTATTCGTAGACAAAAAATACAATAAAATATTTGAAGAATCCCATTAAGAAGAAGATGAATTCATCAATTAACTTTGCAGTAATTACCGGTAAAGTTATAAAAAATGTTTTTTTTATATATTTCTTTTTATTTGTTTAAATCTTTTGTTTTACAGTGAGCGATAGATGCAGTGTCGGTTTAGCAACAGATGATAGTGGAAAATTACTACAAGATTTAATGTGTAAAACATTCCATCCTTCATGTTCTGTTTTTTACAAGATAATACCCGATGATTTGGAAATAATAAAGGTGCTAGGATCTATAATTTGTAGAACACTCCACTTACTTATTCCCTATTTAACATATCTTTTTAACCTTTTAAGATTAATGAATATAATTTATCATTCTATGATTCAGAACACATTAAAAAATATATGTGATACAACGGAAGTAAATGTAATTTTTACAACTGGTGGCACGGGATTTAGTTCACGCGATAATACACCGGAAGCTACAAAAGCTGTAATTGAAAAAGAAGCACAACAATTAACATTAGCCATGTCGTTGGAAAGTTTTAAAATAACCAAATTTGCTGCATTATCAAGGTTGGAATTTGTTTCTTTTAATTGTATTGAATATAATATTAAAATTTTTGTTTTACTTTACATCTAGAGCAATTTGTGGCATACGTAAAAAAACATTAATTATTAATTTACCAGGAAGTAAAAAAGCGGTAACCGAATGTTTTCATGCAATATGTGATGTAATACCGCACGCTGTACAATTGATAATAAATGATTTGGAAAATATCGATAAACAGCATAAATTGGTACAAAATAATGTTACGGAATCATCATCGACCGGTAAACAGAAGGAATCCCATCATGTGTGCCCGCATAAAACGGCAACCGCTAATGATCCATACGACCGTAATTCAAAATATCCGATGATTGGCGTTCATTTAGCTGTAAAAATGATAATGAATATAATACCACATGAAAAGTATTTAAATGAAAGGAAATTGGCAAAAATGAATTTACCACCATTCCGTGCATCCATTAAAGATGGTTATGCGGTTAAATGTGCCGGTGGTAAAGGTGTGAGAAAAGTTATCGGTTCAATTAATGCTGGTGATAAGGTAATTGTGGTAATGGGGGTTGTTTTTTTGTTGAAAAATATTAATAAATATAAACAAATCTTTTTTCATTTTTTTTTTATCTAAATTATGACGCAAAGATAATGGTAGATGATTTTTTACTCAATGAATGTTTTAAAATAAATACCGGAGCACCGGTACCGGATAATGCCGATTGTGTTATACAAATTGAAGATACAAAATTATTATCAAAAGGCGATGACGACCAAGAAAAAGAAATTGAAATTTTAATTGATCCTATTGCGGATTTAGATATAAGGTAATTTCGCCACACAAAAAAAACTAAATTGATTAATTTATATAAGGTTTAATTGTTATCATTAATTGTTATTATAAGGTTTAATTATTATATAAGGTTTAATTATTATACAAGGTTTGATTATTATACAAGGTTTGATTGTTATCTTTTTTTTTTTTTTTTAGACCCATAGGAAGTGATTTAAAAGCAGATGATTTATTATTTGGTCACGAATCACATGAATTTAATCCGGGCAATGTAGCATCTGCATCCATTTTTAGTAGCATCGGAGAATTACCGCATACGCCAAAGGTGAGTTTTCAAACTGAATGTTTTTTTTTCATTGGTTTTCTGCTCCAAAAAATTAAATAATTTAATAAATAAAATAGATAGATTTAATTATTGGTATTATATCAACGGGTGATGAATTAATAGCTCCGGGAAATCCAATAAAACCCGGACAAATATATGATTCAAATACAACAATCCTACAGGAATTATTAAAACAATTTGGATATACAAATGTAAAGTGTTTTATTGCCAAAGATAGGTAATTACGATTTTAAATATTATTTAAATCGCAGTTTGTTTATAATATATAATATTTGAATTCTATAAAATTTATATTAGTCGTGAATCATTAAAAAACATCATTCAATCAAAATTAAACGATGCAAACGTAATAATTTGTAGTGGTGGCGTTTCAATGGGCGATAAAGATTTTGTAAAAAGTATTTTAACAGAATTGCAATTTAAAATACATTTTGGTCGTGTCAATATGAAACCGGGGTATGGATGCGGTTTTTCCGTTTTTTATTTACATTACTTAGTTTTACTTGCCAATAAATAATGAATACATCTTTTAATATTCCATCCACGGTAATAGAAAACCAATGACATTCGCATCAAATTCAACGAATGATAAATACTTTTTTGGGTTACCCGGAAATCCCGTTTCAACTTATGTTACATTCCATTTATTTGTATTACCAGCATTACGAAAATTAAATTGTTATTCAGACGCTAAATGTTGTTTGCCAATAATTAAAGTACGACTGGAAAATCATTCGATATTGTTGGATTCCCGGCCAGAGTATGCACGAGCTAAAATTCTATCAAAAAATGGTATTTTATATGCATCTGTATTGGGAAATCAAGTGAGGAAATTCCTAATTTTTATTAATATTATTATGATTGATATTTTGTTGAAGGCGATAGCGATTCAAATTGCGTATATTTTTAACCACATTTTACAGATAAGCAGTAGATTACAAAGTATTATTGGTGCTGATGTACTGTTACATTTACCACCCCAAAGTGCCGATAGAAAATTGATTATGTCGGAAACAATTTTAGATGCTTCGGTGTTAAAATTTGATTTTATATCAGAGTATCAGAGTATTTGTGAACAACCTAGAGGATGATGGCAAAAATTATTGAAACAGGGGGGATCGCATTTTATTATTAATATAGATATTTTTAAAAGCATTTAGTTTTAGCTATGCTTTGGATATGGGTTTATATTTTTAGTTAAAGTTTTTCGGGGTAAAAAATGATATTTTTGTTATTTTTAATTTCGAGTACGAGTAGATCTTTTGTAATAAAAAACACACACTCGAGATACATAAGTGCTATTTTTACAATCATTTTGGTAACAAAATATGTATTTTATTATGCTCCTTTATAAAATTTATAAATTTAATTGGATGCCGTTTTGTTGTTAAACGGTTATACTAACATTTTCATTATCAAAATTTGAAATATAAAAATATTATAATAATTAAACAATAGTTTTCGATTTCTTAGCCTTGTTTTTCGATTTCTTTTTTTGCTTAGCCAGTTCAGATGATAATAAATTATTACCAATTGTAGTTTGATCTTCCCCATTTTCATTATTCGTTGCATCATCCATTTTTTGATTCTTATTCTTTTTTTTGTTCTTCTTCTTCTTCTTCTCCGTCTTTTCCGAAATTTCATTTGATGAATTATTATCTACAATTTTACTAACATCCATAATCATTTCATCGGTTTCAATATCATCGTTTGTTGTTACTGTTGTCGCATGCTCAACAATTGGTTTACCATTCAATTGTTTTGATTTCTTATTTTTTTTCTTTTTTTGCTTTGATGCAGATAATAAATTATGTACTGTGGTTGCGGCGACCATTTCACCAGCAATTGATATCTCTTCAATTTCATTTGTATTTGATTTACCATTATTAGTTTGTTTTCCATTTTGTTTCTTTTTTTTCTTAATTGGTAATTGGTCGTCGGTCGTTGTTGGGTCGGCTGGCCCAGGAATTTCATTATCAGCTATATTATTTGTTACGTTATCCTTTAATTTACGTTTTTTTGCTTTTTTATCCTTTTTAGCTTTCTGGACATCATTATTATCGGTAGATGTTGTGGTCGTTTCCTTTCCAGTTGTTTCCACTTTATCAGCGGCCGGCGAAGAAGGATCCGATTTTGGATTGGCGGCTGCCGTTTGCTTTGCATTCGCAGCACGTTTTTGAAATTCAACATTTGCCTCTTCAATTAATGTCCATATTCGTTCACAATTATTTGGACTTAATTTCATACTGTTACGTATAAAATTGACAAATTTCAATTTTTTACGTGGTACGTTCGTTTGATCACAAATACGTGTTAGAATTTTTTTTGTTTCACCATCAACCGTTGGTTTATTTAACAGTACATCACGTATGATTTCTATCCATAGTTCTTGTTTTAGGGCACCTTTATTTTTTTCCGGTTTTGCAACAAAACCTTTCGCTGAATAACGTTCATCTTCGGTTAAACATTTTATATGCTGAACGTACGTCTCTTCTTTAAAATCCTTTAAACAATCAATGCAACACAAAGATTTTGGTTTTGATTTACAAATGGAAAATGAATAATGTTTTTCAACGGCTGCCTTTTTTAACGATTCACCACAATTGTTACACGTAAAAAACACCATATTTTGTTGTAAAATGGAAATTATCAACAAAAAAAAAAACAATAGATGCACGTGCTTTTCGGAAATTGTTTACGTGTTATTTTTTTTGGAACTTTAATCTGAAAATAACAAAAAAAAATAATTAAAATAACTATAATAACCTTGGTCGTGTTGTTCTTGTTGCTGTTGGTAATAACAACAGGAAATGATTATTATTATAGCTTCTAAAACAATAATACAAAAAAAAAAAATGAACATAAAACAATTAAATTCCCTTAGAAGTCGTATCTCGATGTGTTTTTTTGTGTGGTTTAGTGTTATAATATGGTTTTTTATGTTTACACTTTAGATATATAGTACAATAAACATACAATTTAATTTACTTACCCAATATTAAATTAATTAAATAGTTTTATAATTAAAATATATAACAAAAACTATAATAAATAAAGTCAACCGGCAAACAAAAAAAAACAAGCAAATTTTTAACCCAATTTTATTTCCACGAAAAGCACGAGAAGAAAAGTAATGATCAGCAAGTGCAAGAATATTTGAACTGGGGCACGGTGCAATTTTAAAACAAATATATTCGAATTTTTCGCCATAAAAACCTTATAAAAACGGACTCCATTGCAATAATTTATCATGGTTTTTTTTAACAGTGTTGGGCCTTGACAGCCGCCAAAAGGAAAAAAAGAATAGCGAAGAGCGAAATCGAATCTCGAATTCTAAAATAGAAAAAAAGTATACTGTCGCCATCCTCTTCGTTGTGTATACATAAAAATAAAATTAATTATTATTATTATTATTTATTAAACTAATTTTAATTTAACTTTATAGTTTTCACCGGTTTTACTAAATTAATATTTATTTGAAAAATTAATGATCAACACAAAAATTGAAAATTGTACTTTGTATAAATATATCAAAATAAAATTATGGACAGCGAAGGAGTTGAAAAGAAGCCGTAAGTTGTTTTAACCTCTTGCTTTTTATTAATTTGTAATTATGTTTTCAAAAAACCGCCAAACGCTTTTTTTTTAATTAAATGTTAACTATATTGATTAAATTTGTTTAGACAATGGAAACAAATTTGGCAATTAACATCTGGTATCTATTTTGAGACACCAAATGATGTTGTTCTACAGAAATTACGAGCGGTATCCGATGAGTTATTAAATGGTTTAAAAAACAAAAAAAATAATGTGACGACAACGGATCCCAAAGCCACAGAATCAGCAGCAGCAGCAGAAGAAGCATCTATACGTAAAAATTGTCCCAAAAAATTGTTCCCATTCATTGAAAAACTAAAAGAGTGTTTAGATTTAGATTTGATTGATGCATGGTCATTATTTTGTTATTATTTGATAAATGAATATCGTGGTTCAATCAATACAATCACAACATATTTATCAACATCCACAAATATGTTAACATTTTTGATGAATCTATGGGAATGCCATACAATGGAACGTATGATTAAATTGAAAATCCTAAAAAATCTATTTTCATTTTATAAATCGCCAAGTCATCCGTATTCAAATGAATACAAAGAAATATTGGAACACCAATTGAATATAACCGCATTACGTAAATCATATATTGAACAATTAACTCAATTAATATGTGAACAACCAAATTATCGACTACAAATGACCGATAATAATTCATTTGCAATAACCACCCCGAATGTATTATCACTGTCATTCCGTGGATCCAGTGTTCCATCATCGTTTACTAATCATTTAACAATACATTCAGATTTTATGCAACAACCACAAATAATACAAGCGCATGCTGAACGGAATTGTCGTGAAATTATTGAAATTTTACAAATTCTTATATTAATTGTTAATTATAATGGGATTTTACCAAGTGAATTAGAAACCATATTTGGATTATTTAAAATGCATTCATTTGGACGTCAAGAATCGTATTTCAATAATAATAACAACAATAATAATAATAATAATAATACTGATTCGAATAATTCGGCAGTACTTGAAGAATTAAAATTAAAAATTATGTATAATGAAATTGCATTATTTTTAAAATGTATTGATATTACACCAAGGTATATTTATATTATATTGAGTCTAGGTAGTAATATATATTTCTATATTTTTATAATACAACATGTGTCGTTTTTAGTGTTAATACTGAATGGATAAATATGGTAAAAAAATTACTTGATCATCATGTTATTAATGGGGTTCATCATTTGAGTATTGAACATGGACCAATATTATTCGGATGGATGGCATTTCAATTAAAAACGATAAATTTGATTGAACAAACAAACGATGATGGACAATTCTTAAAATGCCGTCAAATGGCAATCAAATCAGTTCAATTACATGTATTTACAATGTTACATAGAATGTTAACACATTCAATGTTTAAGGTAGGTATATTGCAGAAATATTGGCGCAAAATTCGCATTCAATTCGTGTTTTGATTTGAACAATCTTTCATTTTTTGTTTTTCCTTTTCCTATCATAGAATCAAAATATTATTTCAAAGATTGTACGTCGAAGTATTTACAATCATTTATCATTCGTTTGTGAAACATTTGATGGTGATGGTTCATTAGCCCAACACAATGGTATTTATGATTTATTATGTGAATTATTAACGTCCACGGCATTGGCTAAAGAATTTTGTGGAAAAGATGGTAAGATTAACCGTGATATTTAATTTAATTGAATACTAAAAAATAAAATGATTTTATTTTACCATTAGATTACGGTGTTCATTCATTATTCAGTACAGCAATTGAAAATTTTCCAATTGATTTTATATCCTTATCGATGTTTGCCCAATCCATAAGTGCAACAGGAATTGTACAATATCGAAAATATGTAAGTAAATGACAAAAAATATATAAAGTAACTATTCAAAATTAGAATTAGCCCAGAAATGTTTCAATCTACTTACTTCGTTATTCATTTTTTTTTCATTATCAAGATACGTGAACGATTAGAAAATTTACCAATTTATTGTGAATTTTATAATCCAGAAAATATTCAATTAAAATTAACATCAACAGCAATGACGACGACGACGGCGTCCAATGAGAATGAAAATGAATTGATGTTAATGTCAGATTATAAACCATTTGATAAAATTAATTGGATAATACCGGCTGGTACAAGTGTTATTATAAAAGACTCAACAATTGATGGTGGTGTCATCAAAAATTATCCACAATCATCGTCGTCGTCGTCGACTAATAATACAAATTCAACAATATACTTTCGTACATCAGTTAATTATTTTACAATATTACACAATGAAATAAATCAAATGTTTTGCGATACATTAAAATATACGGAAATCAACGTGGAACGTAAATTACGAATATTGGCTGGTTTAAAATACATAACCAATGAATTACATTTTATTGAAAATCCAAATGATATTACAAATGAAATGGTACATCCAATTGAAATGATTATTGATATATTACAAAAATTTAAATTACAAAAACAACCGCCAATTGATTTATTAATACAATGTTTTAAAATATGCACTGAATTATTACCGTTATTTGAATGTGAAATATTACAACGTATTATTGCATTACAAATATTACCAATTATACATAATAATAATAATAATAATCATGCAAGGATGATGATGATGGACTATCGTTCATTGGCATTAGGCGTAAATTTTGATTCCAGTTTAATTGGTTCATATTTAATAAATTTTGAAAAAAATACAGGAACATATGATTTTCTAATGAGTTATTTGAAATTTTTAAAATCATACTCAAAAGTTAGTATTTGTATATTTATAATAATTATTTTTATAGATTATTTATTATTAAAAATAATTGTGATTTGTTCATTTGTTATTTACAGCTTTCATTACAAAATGTAAATGCTGTTGAATTACCTGGTCTTGTATTTATATTACGTGAAATATTTCCCCATATGCATTCATGGCGTTTTGCATGTGAACAAAATCGTCAAGAAATTTATATCGCAATTTTGGAATATTTTTTTGATATATTACAATTGCCAGCGGAACAATTACGTATGGATAAACCACGGACAATATTACGAAATGTATGCGTTTATAGTCTATTACAATTGGATAATGGAATGATTTTATTAAGGTATGTATTTATTTTGTCATTTTGAACCTTATTTTATTCGTTAATTTAATGATATAAAAATCATCACATTTTACAGATTCATTGCAATGGGCAATTCACATTTAGAAAATCGTATGCAATTGGAATTAAATTGGATGATTGGATCACAATCGGGATTAAATTTAATTATCCAATTGTCAATGACAATTTTAATGCAAATATTACGTTTACGTAATTGTATTATGATTGATGGTGATCCGATGATACCGAAAATAATTGTACCGGATAAATGGTATAATAATAATTATATGCCAAAACAGAAACACCAATCATCACCATCACATAATAATCAAATGTTATCACCGATTGAAACGATAATTTATACACAACCAAAACAATGGGATACATTACGTATAATACCGGTGGTCACCAGTTATATGGATAATATATTTAATCGTCGGCTACCAATTTTATCATGTCGTTTATTAAGACGATTTGCCATTGAATTTCAAATGTCATTGTTGGCCTGTTTGGACATGGAACCGGATCAATTGCGTTTGATATTTTTACAACGTTTAGAAAATCATTTAGAAATTGATGCATTAAAAATTGCAATTATTGAATTTGTTGATGCGTGTATTGTAAAACAACCGGGTTTAACGCAAGCATTTTTTAAAATAAATTATGCGGCTGATGACGATAAACGATTATGGGGTCGATTGCTTGCGTTGCGTCGTCGACCATCAACAAACAAGAAAATCTATCATCAGCTAACGGACGGTATTCTAATGTATATGTCCGAGTATTTAGATGTGATATTAAATGAACCGAAAACAATTGTTAGTCCAATATTAAGTGGTATTATGTCATTGTTTCATACATTATGGAAAAATAATATGCAATCATTGGTACAGAAATTAATCGAAAAGAATCATTTTTGGCAATCGCTAACAAATATTTTATTTTTTTCGGATTCTCGTGACATCAATAATAATATACGTGCCTATTCACAACTATTTAATATAATTTCAATTGAATTATATCGTACAATGCGACAACGAACAAATCCGGGCACCAGTGACCAGCAGCCGCCAGCCAGCCAGTCTGAATTGAATGTTGATTTAAAAAATGCCATTGAAAAATTTCTATCAATTGAATACTTTCAAAAATGGATCGATAACATTTTGGATAATATACCAATCGTAGCAAATGTGGATGTAGATGACGATCATCATCAACATCATCATCATCAAATCAGTACAGTACCCGCCCCCGAATGGCTTTGTCGTTTACAATCATTCAAAGATCTACTGACAATTATTATGCGAAACATAAAATTACATAATATTTTATTATTAAATGATAGTATAAAATATTTATTAAATAAATTACTAAAATTATTGGTTAAACATTTACAATTATCAAATGATTATCGTCCATTGATTGTCATTGCTGAATTATATTTAATTGTATTGATAAGTAATAAATGTACGTATACGGAAACCGTTGATGAAGATAAACAATTAATTGAACATATCTATTTGCTATTGAATACATTAACAATTGATTATGCCGAAATGCCTGAACGTGTACGTGAATCAATACTTGCGATAACATTCAAAATCATTGATTTATATTGGACAACGACAAGTGATCAAGTGATGCCAGTTGCCATTCAAAAAGAAAAAGAACCACAAATTGCATTGAATTTTATCCGTACAATAACGAAACTATTTTGTTTAGAATTAAATGAAATTGAAATGAGAATGATGGTTAAAAATCAAAATCATTATCGTATCGATACGATTGATGACGATGATGAAAACTGTATTAATAATAATAATAATGGTAATGATGATGAAAATGAAAAGGATACGATGCAGAATTTAAATGCAGATAATAATTCAACGACAACCAAGAAAAAACTATCAATAATATTGATAATAAATTTATTGAAAAAAATGTTATTGAATTTTCAACATTATGATAATGAAATGTATCCATATGAAAAGGAAATTTTAGAACAACAATTACCATATCGCATATTAAATTGTTTAAATAAGATATTGCCCGTATATCAAACAAAACAGATTACAATTGAACTATTAGATTTATTAATAGTAATGGCCAAAGGAAAATGTTCAATGGAATTAATGAATTGTCCGATTGTTGATTATTTATGGTTAAAATTATTACCACCAACAGAATTATTACAGCAACAACAACAACAACAATTAATGATTTCCGGTACTTCGTCGGGAACATCATCGAATAAAACATCAGCGGCAACGTCAATGTCAAAATCACGAATGGATGTGGCTACGGCTACTAATAACACTTTAAATAATAGTTTAACAATAAATCGTTCATCAAATCTAAATCATAATCATCATCAACAACAACACAAACACCAACAACAGCAAAAAATTAAATCAAAACAAATGGTAAATAATCAACATGAAATGAAATGGCAAACAACAAATGAATGGTGGTTAATTTATGCAAAAGGTATTCAATTTATAACGACTCTATTGAAAAAACATTCATATCGTTTTTTACGAGATACCCTGATGTTTGTTGGTATCCATGAAGAGTATTTAATGGATTCGATATTATTATCAAAATATACAATGGATTCAAATGCAAGATATTTGATTAAATCAACATTAGAATTTCTAAATGAATTGGTACGATTTGAAAAGGAATGGCGACTGGAGCATCAACAAAGTTTAATTAATTTAATGGTGAGTGGAATGGACACAATAATATTTTTTAAAACAAAAAAATAATAGAATAAATACATTTTTTGGCATTAATAAAACACAATTTTCTTACAGAGATGCGTACAAATTATTTTAAATCATTCTGTATCATTAATTTATCGTCCAAAACTATTAAAACGATTAATGAATGGTAATGAAAATGATATGACCACGATAAATGTTCGTATTGGTGGTGGTGGTGGTGGTGTAGGTGGTGGTGTAGGTGTATTTGGCAGTACATCTCCTGGTGGTGGTGGTGGTGGTAATCAATTTGATACTGGTTGTAATCCTGTTGGTGATACACTTGCAGCCGAATTAATCCAGCCTATGAATGAGTTAGTATATGATATAAATTAAAAAAATCATTAATCACCTGTATATATACATTCTCATAACAACATATATTGTCTTTTTTATTTTTGATATTTGTGTTGTAGTCTCACCGAAATGATTATCTCATCGGTAAAATGTTTACTTACATTTAGTCCAAAATTATTGGATTTATTAACGGCTCCCGAATTTACTCCATCCAATTGGCATCCATTAATTGAAATCCAATTTAATGCACCTAAATTAAGTGTTGATTTACATTTACATCAACCTGCACCACAATTAACATTTGGCATTTTATTGAGTGCCATTGGTATATTTACAAAAACATTAAATTTACAACATTATGAATTCGATGAGATACCATTAAATGATGTATTCAAAAAGTCAAAATGCCGTGATGAATATGATTTAAATAGAAATGGTAATGATCGAATTGATGACGGTCGTGCATCACGGGAAAAACAATCACGGGCTGAAAATCAACCCGGCGATACACAGCAAACAAACAAGGTTGATGGTAATCTTGCTGCAACGGAGTTGCATCCAGTTAATTTAATATCGAATACGGATTTACGTGGTAATCCATTTACAAAATCATCAATATCAATGACATCGGTTGGCGGGGTGGCGGCTGCTGGCAGTAGTTCCGTTACGAACGTTAGCCATACTGGTAATACTGGAAATTCATTAACATTACCATCATATGATATTTTACGTAATCTTGATAAAAAATTATGTGTTACCGCCCTTGAATATCTTTTAACATTATTGGCATCACAAAGTCTATTGGCTATAAAAGATATTTATCTGTCGAATAGAGAAAAACAATTAATAAAACGTGAATTGAGTACGGAAATAATACAATTTCATGATTTTGTTAAAAAACGTTCAACAATTAACGATGGTGGTGGTGGTGGTGGCGTTGTTATTACTAAAGGTTCATTATATCGTAAAAAATATGGTATACGTTTATATAAAAATGTTTGTAATACAATCAAAAAGAGATCAAAAAATGTAGATAATTTAAATGTAATTAATGAGGATGACCCTGTTGATGACGACGACGACAACGATGGTGATGATGATGATGATGATGATGATGATGATCATCGTAATGCTGCTTATAAGGATAATGATAATGTTGAACGTGGACAATCGACATTATCAAGAATACCATCAAATCATCGGGTCAATTCAATGCGTGTCAATGTAATGCGTAAAGTTCATTTAACAACTAAACAGCAACAGCAGCAACAGCAGCAACAGGAGCAATTGAAAACCCCCTCAACTTCTGAAAGATCACCATTTAATTTAACCACATATATATCACCAATTGTAAAAGCAACAACACCAACTGTTATGACATCACGAACAAGTAACATTGTTGTATCCTCAACGCCAATGGATCAACAACAACAACAACAAAAATTAGACATACCACAAGGAATATTATCATGGAATAATGGAGTTCAACTATCACCAGCTATCATCGCCTATCATGAACCAATTGAACCAACATTTACTGGATTATCAAATGTCAATTTGGTTGAAGAGGATTATTTTCATTTTTTATCAAATTTATTTACGGTTATTTGTCAACATGAATAAAAAACTTCCATATATATATATTTATATGATGGAAGATGGAAGAATGAGTCGGAAATAGGACAATATGGACAATGGAAAGATTTTTTGTTTTTGGAATAGGTATCTATATATTAAAAGTTAAGATTTTAGATTTTTGATTATTATATATTGTTATTCCAAGTATCATTTTGGGATATTTTGTCGTCTAAACATAAGTAAAACTAAGAGATAATCTTTAAAAACCAAAAAATTAACAAAATTTGTATTATTTTAATCGCCGTAGTTGTTATATATAACATAATCTTTTTTCAAGGCAGCGGGAGGCGATGGATTGGTTTATCAGATTTTCCTTTACATTTACCCAATTATCATCACATCACATTTTTGTTTAGTTTTTTTATATCTGCTGTTAATTTTCATTTTAGTTTATATAAAGTACCATTCGGAGTAATTTGTACAAACTTTTATTTATACGTATCAATTCCAAAATGTGTTTTTCCACAGCATTTTTTATTGAGAGTGTTTTGGAATAGTTGTTTTTAATAAACTTATTTAACACAAAAATTATATTTATTAATATATCACAATATAAAAAAAAAAGAACATATATATATTAATTACAACAATTTTTCACAACAATTAATCAAAACTTAAATTATATTATTTATTTACAAAAAAATTCTTAATAAATAATTATATATACTTATATATAATTTAGAGTATAGCAAAAAACGAATAGAAAACTGTACAAAAATTTACATAATAATAATAACCAACCTATATTTTGGTTCATCTTTGGTTAAACTAATCTTAATTTGTTTTTTTTTTTGGCACATATTGTGAATTCTATTTTTATTTTTTTTCTTTTTTGGCAAAATTAAATCCTTTTAATTGTTATCCACTTTTCGATTGTGATATTATATTTTTATTATTATCTAATAAAATATCCACTTTATCATCATCAGCATCATCCGTGCCGCCAATATTGTTTGGTGTGACTTTAGTAATAACTTTTTCTTCGACTTCATCGTCATCATCTGTATTATTATCACTATTCGTTGAATGAATTCGTTTTAATTTCTCATGTTGTTGTAGGTTTTTCATTTTTTTTGCATTACGACGATGACAATAACATAAACAGGCTAAAAACAATATCAGGATTTTATTTTTTTTAATTTTATAAATTACTATATATATATAATATTAGTTATAAACGACCACACACAATTATTATCATTATTATCATCATTCATTACCTATAAATGCTAATAAAAATCCTATTACTGTACAAGCAATAGATATCCATGTAATTCTAGCTGTTTTTGAAATTTCTCGATGATATTGCAATTCGGTACATTGAATATATTCTATGGCATCCGTTGTTGCATTCGTTATATCATCACATCTTAACTCTGTGTATATTTAGAATTAAAAAACAAAAAAAAATCTTGTTGAATCTTCTCTGAATACGTTTTGTGTGCTATATGATAAATAAAGTAATTAAATTTTTTGAAAAATACCAGTTTCAATTTCACAATAATCAATGTGTTTCATGATGGTGGCCGATGAACGCTTTGTAAAATATATATAAATTGCTTGGCATGTACACGCCGATAATCTTGTCCCATTAAAATCAACAACTTTAATGTTACACATTGGTGAAAATTGTTGAACGGTAATGTCACGCATTGGATTACCCGATATATTTAATTGCCATAATTCTATATATATATATAATATACAAGAATAAATTGTTTACTATATGTATATTCGTAAACGAGCTAATACAAAAATTTGAAAAATGTGGTTGGGACTCAGAAAATGCGCAAAGGATTGGGAATAAATTTTAAAAAATATTATAATAACACGATTGTGTCTCCACTTACCTGGTAATATACCAAAATCGGGTATTTTATTAAGTTTACAAAAGGCCAAACTTAAGTGTTGTATTGGAGCTGTTATTGGTTTTTCAATTTTCTTCAAATATGTTCAAATTAATTGTTTAAATAGATTATTTATTATTATTTTAATTATTATTATTTATTTATTAAATTTACCATTAAATCCTCATGGATTTCCTTTAAATTATTATGAGCCGCATACAAATTTCTTAATAATGGTAAATTAAATAATTCTAATGGGATTGTTGTTAATGCATTTGATGATAAGTCTATTGCCTTTTTGTTTTGGTAGATAAAAAAATAAAAATTAATTTATTGTATATTATGTTATAGTTATGAAAATAATAATAGAATTTTGAGGATGAGGATGAGGATGTATGCGGTGAGAGACGCAGAGTCTTCTGGTCTTACCTCTAAACTGGTTAATTGTGAAAAAGTATTTTCTTCAAAACTCTGTATCATATTTTCAAATATATATAAATATTTAATATTTGTGTATCGACTAAATGATTGTACGGTTAAATCTCTTATACGATTAAATGAAACGTCTAATACCTATATAAATATGAAATTAATTTGGATATACTTATTAATATAGTATATTTAAATTTAAATGCATTATTTCTTTTTTTAATATCAACCATTCCTAAAATTTCGTATTGGAATAGGAAATGTTTATGCGCGGGGGTGTGAGAATTCCCTGAATGAAACGAACGGTTAAAATAATTAAAAAATCTCGCTGGCAAACGAATTGTTCATGTATTTATAAATTTATATATGTAACATATGTTTTTGTGAATACATTTTTTTAATTAAAATAAATTATAATTCTTATTTTATATAAATATACTACTATAACCACTATTATATCAGACACCTGCTATTTTATTCGTATGCTAGACTTTGAAATGCCGAGAAAGATGCTTTAAACCATTATTTTTTAATCCAAATAATTTTATATGATAAAATTATGGTTTTAGTTAAATAATTGCGGAGAGTAGTTAAATAATTGCAAAAATATACCATAAAAAAAACGTTCTGAAACTCATTTTATTCGGATTTAGCATCCTTTAAAGCATATAAGTATGCAAGTTTTCAGCCCGATAGCTCAAACTTAAAGTATTCGGTGAAAAATCCATTTTTTCATAAGGGGTTAGTATAGCAAAACTTTGGGAAATCTTTGTCGGGCCATAACTCAAAAACTAAGGGCTAAAACGTTCTGAAACCTATTTATTCGGATTCAGCATCCCTTAAAGCATAAGTATACAAGTTTTCAGCCCGATAGCTCAAACTTAAAGTATTCGGTGAAAAATCCATTTTTTCATAAGGGGTTAGTATAGCAAAACTTTGGGAAATCTTTGTCGGGCCATAACTCAAAAACTAAGGGCTAAAACGTTCTGAAACCTATTTATTCGGATTCAGCACCCCTTAAAGCATAAGTATACAAGTTTTCAGCCCGATAGCTCAAACTTAAAGTATTCGGTGAAAAATCCATTTTTTCATAAGGGGTTAGTATAGCAAAACTTTGGGAAATCTTTGTCGGACCATAACTCAAAAACTAAGGGCTAAAACGTTCTGAAACCTATTTATTCGGATTCAGCACCAATTAAAGCATAAGTATACAAGTTTTCAGCCCGATAGCTCAAACTTAAAGTATTCGGTGAAAAATCCATTTTTTCATAAGGGGTTAGTATAGCAAAACTTTTGGAAAGCTTTGTCGGGCCATAACTCAAAAACTAAGGGCTAAAACGTTCTGAAACCTATTTATTCGGATTCAGCATCCCTTAAAGCATAAGTATACAAGTTTTCAGCCCGATAGCTCAAACTTAAAGTATTCGGTGAAAAATCCATTTTTTCATAAGGGGTTAGTATAGCAAAACTTTGGGAAATCTTTGTCGGGCCATAACTCAAAAACTAAGGGCTAAAACGTTCTGAAACCTATTTATTCGGATTCAGCACCCCTTAAAGCATAAGTATACAAGTTTTCAGCCCGATAGCTCAAACTTAAAGTATTCGGTGAAAAATCCATTTTTTCATAAGGGGTTAGTATAGCAAAACTTTGGGAAATCTTTGTCGGGCCATAACTCAAAAACTAAGAGCTGAATCGTTCTGAAACCTATTTATTCGGATTCAGCATCCCTTAAAGCATAAGTATACAAGTTTTCAGCCCGATAGCTCAAACTTAAAGTATTCGGTGAAAAATCCATTTTTTCATAAGGGGTTAGTATAGCAAAACTTTGGGAAATCTTTGTGGGGCCATAACTCAAAAACTAAGGGCTAAAACGTTCTGAAACCTATTTATTCGGATTCAGCACCCCTTAAAGCATAAGTATACAAGTTTTCAGCCCGATAGCTCAAACTTAAAGTATTCGGTGAAAAATCCATTTTTTCATAAGGGGTTAGTATAGCAAAACTTTGGGAAATCTTTGTCGGGCCATAACTCAAAAACTAAGGGCTAAAACGTTCTGAAACCTATTTATTCGGATTCAGCACCCCTTAAAGCATAAGTATACAAGTTTTCAGCCCGATAGCTCAAACTTAAAGTATTCGGTGAAAAATCCATTTTTTCATAAGGGGTTAGTATAGCAAAACTTTGGGAAATCTTTGTGGGGCCATAACTCAAAAACTAAGGGCTAAAACGTTCTGAAACCTATTTATTCGGATTCAGCACCCCTTAAAGCATAAGTATACAAGTTTTCAGCCCGATAGCTCAAACTTAAAGTATTCGGTGAAAAATCCATTTTTTCATAAGGGGTTAGTATAGCAAAATTTTGGGAAATCTTTGTCGGGCCATAACTCAAAAACTAAGGTCTAAACCGTTCTGAAACCTATTTATTCGGATTCAGCACCCCTTAAAGCATAAGTATACAAGTTTTCAGCCCGATAGCTTTCACGGCATCTCAAAATCGAGCATATATATACGGATAAAATAACTCTTGTGTCCGATATTATAATGGTTTGAGGAGTATAATAACATTGTTGTAAGTTTATTTTAAACATAATATGAATACAATATGACGATGAATTGTCATTGTGTATTTTATATTTTCATTTCATTTTCCGTTTTATTTTATATGTTTATTATATGAAAAGTATACAATATATATTGAGAGCAGATGAAGATGTGAAGAAGAATATTCAATTAATTGACCCCACTTTAATTGTATATATGTATACGATATATCACCATATATAAAAAGTTTAACTATATATATATTATAGAAAATTGACTTAAAACAAACTGAACTCAATTCCATATATATATATATGAGAAATATCATATATTAAGTGGTGAATATTCCCTATATATATTTATATAAAGAAGATCATCTTTATTTGTTATATTAAAAAAAAAATAAATATATGATCTTAATTATTTAATTGCAATTAATTATTATTAATTAAAGAACATCATATATAAAAATATGTTTGCCTTTTTAAAAATTCTTATGATTCTATATATATTCATTATATAATATACTGTAAATCATAAAGTATATTATATAAATTCCCACTTTATATCACCTTACCTCTGTATCACTGCGTAAATTTAATGGAATTTCTTTTAAATCTAATTTTGCACAATTAAATCCTATAAATTTATAAGCTCTTTCCATTGTACATGTTTTTCGGGATGATGAACCGCCTGTGATCCGTGATAAATCACCATTAAATATTCCCAAATCCATTGCCATTATTTGTTGGATCGCTGCCATTATCAATATTATTATTATTATATAGAATTTTTTTAATATCATATAAATCATTCTGAAATAGGAGAATATAAAAAAAATATATAATCAATTATTATTGTTTATACAAAAAAAAAGATATTGCAAAATTGCATATTTATGCTTTAAGGGATGCTGAATCCGAATAAATAGGTTTCAGAACGTTTTAGCCCTAAGTTTTTGAGTTATGGCCCGACAAAGATTTCCCAAAGTTTTGCTATACTAACCCCTTATGAAAAAATGGATTTTTCACCGAATACTTTAAGTTTGAGCTATCGGGCTGAAAACTTGGATACTTATGTTTTAAGGGATGCTAAATCCGAATAAATAGGTTTCAGAATGTTTTAGCCCTTAGTTTTTGAGTTATGGCCCGACAAAGATTTCCCAAAGTTTTGCTATACTAACCCCTTATGAAAAAATGGATTTTTCACCGAATACTTTAAGTTTGAGCTATCGGGCTGAAAACTTACATACTTATGTTTTAAGGGATGCTAAATCCGAATAAATAGGTTTTGAGAACGTTTTAGCACTTAGTTTTTGAGTTATGGCCCGACAAAGATTTCGGGCAAAGTTTTGCAAGGCAAAGTTTTTGTGATTGTGAAATTAATAAAAAATTTGTTTTAATCATCTATATATACTATATATAATTACGTGTCTGCTGTTTATTAATATTAATATATTACAATCGCGTTTTCTTTACTCTATAAAGTTTTCTATATTCTATAAAAAAAATAAATCCCATATTTAAATAACTCACATATGTGAGCTAGGTGTGATTATTTAAGGTATAAAACAGAAATATAAAATATGAATGATACTATATATAAAGTTTTTTTTAACATATTTATGTTAATTTTAAAAATAAAATTTCCCAATAAGGTTAATATATTTTTTCATCTATTTTTGTTTTTTCTTTTATTTAGACATAATATATTTATAGTTTGGAATACGAATTGAATTCAATTCAAAGATTAAAAGAAAAATAAGACACGATAGAATTCGATGACTTTGTACATATATTGTTATTAATAATAATAATATTAATAATAGACAAATTTATTTATTGTCATGTTTCAAAAAATTTAAAAACAGAAACAAACAAACAAATATAGAAACAAATATATGTATGTATAATTGTTTTGAATTAATTATATATTTATAATAATTATGAATATAGATAAATATTATTTAAAAAAAAAAAACAAACAAAACGAGTGCTGCTTATTATATATGTATATATTTTTTTAGCATTTTTTTTTAATATTTAATAATATATATTTTATTTTTTTTTGTATATTAAAATAATTATATATTATTAAAAAGCATTAAAAAGCATTTCCCGCATACAATTCATATATACATTTGTTATATTATAATATCAATCAATTGAATTATTATAATTGTAAGTAAAATATTTGTAGTTGTTGAGGTTTCTCTGCGGGCGGACGAACTGATTCATAATTGACAATTTTCCTTCTTATGTATATATGATTTTCCCTATATATATTTTTCAATGCAAAAGAAAATAATTGTGTGTGTGTGTGTGTTATCGAAAAAAAAAATATATTTAAAATGTGTTTTCCATTACCATTTCCATTTGCTGTTGCACGCAATTTCATTTATTATATATATTGTCTTTCATCATCAATATATATAACAAAAAATAATTAAATTCATAACAATTAAGTATTAAAATAATAAAAAAAAGTATATTATATATAGTGATTATACTATATATATAAAGAGCCGCGATGACAGCAAAACAAAAATTTAATAAAAAATTTAATGGGCTTGGCATTAATATATATATATATATATATACTGAACAACAAAAGAAAAACAAATCATATATTATCTAATATTCTATTATATATATATATATATAGAAATAGAATAATATTATAATTATATGCGTACATTTAGAATTTAGATATATTGATTGATTTTATAGATGTTTGATGATCCAAATCATTTAATAATAATTATATTATGCACAATATAAAGCGGGTGATTTTTTAGCTATCCTCTTTTTGGCAACTTGTTGGAAAGAGTATGCGAAATTCATAAGGGGTTAGTATAGCAAAACTTTGGGAAATCTTTGTCGGGCCATAACTCAAAAACTAAGGCCTAGAACGTTCTGAAACCTTTTTATTCGGATTTAGCATCCCTTAAAGCATAAGTATGCAAGTTTTCAGCCCGATAGCTCAAACTTAAAGTATTCGGTGAAAAATCTATTTTTTCATAAGGGGTTAGTATAGCAAAACTTTGGGAAATCTTTGTAGGGCCATAACTCAAAAACTAAAAGCTAAAACATTCTGAAACTTATTTATTCGGATTCAGCATGCCTTAAAACATAAGTATGCAAGTTTTCAGGCCGATAGCTCAAACTTAAAGTATTCGGTGAAAAATCCATTTTTTCATAAGGGGTTAGTATAGCAAAACTTTGGGAAATCTTTGTCGGGCCATAACTCAAAAACTAAGGGCTAAAACGTTCTGAAACCTATTTATTCGGATTCAGCATCCCTTAAAGCATAAGTATGCCAGTTTTCAGCCCGATAGCTCAAACCTAAAATATTCGGTGAAAAATCCATTTTTTCATAAGGGGTTAGTATAGCAAAACTTTGGGAAATCTTTGTCGGGCCATAACTCAAAAACTAAGTGCTAAAACATTCTGAAACCTATTTATTCGGATTCACCATTCCTTAAAGCATTCCTTATAAAAATCGATTGAAAATCGTTAATCCAAAAATTTGTAATGCGAATAATTTTATTATGGTTAAAGAATCTCAAATTCAAATTCTATTGAAAATGATGAAGAAATCCATGCTGCATTATAAAAAATTTCGTGTACGTATAATTTAATATCATATATATACGTATATATATAGTAAATTGAGAAAATATTTTTTCCGAAATCAAAGCAAAGCATATAAGAATTAATATTATTAATTTTTTTACAAACAAATATTAAATTAATATTTTATTAATTACATTAACAAATAATTAATATTAATTACAAACACAATTCACTTATAGTATATAGTAATAATGATAAATAAAAAAAATTATTCATGATTTTTGAAATGATATACTTTTTTTTTGTAACTTTTACGTTTGTATATTTAATGCTGTTCTGTGTGCAGGAAATGCCAATTGTAAAATTTATTATATTTTCAAATTTATCATCGTTTTGTAAATATAAACATAACATTGAGTACTCTTTATATATATATATATATATATATATATATATATATATATATGTATAATTGTATTATTATTATTATTTATATAAAGACCCATTACGCGAACGGGAGCGAGGAGTTTTGGATTTTCAAAATAAACTTGAAGCAATTATAAATGGCTCCTAAACTGGGTTCCGTGGAACCCCGGAGTTTCCCTAAAAAAACATATAGAGTTGCCAAAATTTTATTTTTATTATTATAGGACGTTAAGGATTCTTCCTCAACTAAGAACGAAAAAAAAACAATTAAAGAAATGTTCTATTGTAATCTATAATAAAATATGGGGACATGACCTTTCTTGGACGAACTTTTTTCTTTCATAATTGACCTCCTATATTTTCCTGCAAACGATTTTCTTATATTTTTCGAATAAATATATACAAAATGTATCTATAATATAATGAGTTTGTGTTTTGTATATGACAATTTAATTAAGAAATATGTTTTAAAAAAAAAATACAACTGTTTAACAAAAGCAAAACACAAACACATCATATTTACTTATTTTGTTAAATAAAAAAAATAAATTGCCGATTTTTTTAATAAACAAAAAAATTTAACAAGTGTAAAAAAGTAAATACTATAAAAGATATAGAATTGTATAAAACCTAAATAAATATAATATAAATTTCACAATATACTTTATTGATAAAACTTTTAAATTTTGTAATTTTAAAAGTACCTTAAAATTTTATGTCACAAAATAATGAAAAAAAAAACAATCGTATAAGATAAGATAAGAACTTATAAATAATTCTCAAATGATTCATTTTTATATTATCATATATAATGTCGCATCATCCATCACACCTCATATATTCATATACAGACATATATAGAGTATATATATACTATATATACAAACTAAAATATATAGATTAATTTTTAATTAAAATTATTTTTAATTATTATATACACAGTTTTATTCCTATATATATATTTTTTTTAAATATTTTACTCAAACCACAGCCAAAAAAAACAAAATGTGTTTACCTGTGGATTAAAAAATCTTCATTCAATTTACAATAAACAATTTTTAATATTAATTATATTAATTTTATTATAAAATATTCTTTTCATAATAATTATAATTTATGAATTTTCACAATTTTTTGTTTTTCTTCCGCACTTTATATACAATTTTTTTTTTTTTATGTTAGGATTCTTAATTTTTAAACATGCCGCGATGATATTAATCAATCATTTTTTGTTCCATAACATTCTTTTTACACAGCATAATTGAACAACCTAATAATTTATTTCCTGTTTTACTTTGATTTATTTAAAATATATAATTTAATTATTTCATTTTGATGAATATACCGCGCGTTATATATTAAACTATAAAACAAGTTTAAAATCATGTCATTTAATCATTTATAACAATTACTATATATAATCAATAAAATAAAATTATTTAACGGATTAATTAAAAAAAAAAAACACTTTATTAATTTAAATTGTAATAACTGCTCTTGATATTTTTTTTAAATATTATTCTTTTAATCACGAATAATTTTTACCGCCACACCGATAATATTAATTCATATATTCTCGCACGCGGTCACAAAATAATCAATTTTAACAATTGTTTTTTTTTTATTAGTTCTGAACATTCACTTGCAACAACTAAATAACTAAATAAATTATCAAATTATTAAATTTTCTTGTTGTGAATCAATAAAAATAAAAAATAAAATAACTCTCCGAATTAGTATATGTATATATAGTTGAAATAAAAACATTTCAATGTATAAAACAAAACACGCATATAACATTTTTTGAATTCTATTTGTATTAACATTTATAATAACGCATATATTTTTTTTTTATTCGTTACTACGGCAGAATCGGTTTAGCGCCCGTAAAACCTCGAAATTCTATTGCCGTGAGGAATTGTATTCTGAAGAAGAGTGGTCTTATAAAAGACCTATAAACAAATGCTAAATTTTCAGAATTGAGAAATTCTTTCGATCTTCTTCGAAAATCCAATGCGACTATAGCCGTCTTCTTAGCCGCAATTATTATATTATTACTCCATGAAAAGTTGTTTGACAAAGACATTCCCAAATTTAATTTAATCATTAGATTGTGGAATAATTGTATTATACATATATTAGTATTGGGTCAACATTTATGAATCGTTTGTTTGAGAACAAACATGCCTTTGTTTTAGAGATGGATTAAATTCTACTAAGTTTATCCTTCCCCAATTAGATATTAAATCTAAATCTTTGTTAATTGCAGAAATCATCTTCTGGCGAGACTGAATCATTTGATTCGCATTATGATTACGCGATTTAGTTCATATGAAGAATGTAATGTACCCTATCGTCTGCATAACAGTGCATTGGATTTTTTTCAGTTATCGATAAAAGATCATTAATTAAAAAATTAAAAAGAGAGTGGTGGGCGATAGAGCACAACCCTGAAGTACCCTGAGGAATAAACCGGATAAAGTTTAGAACTAATTCCATCTATAGTACAACCTTAATATGCCTATTACCTATTAAAAGTTCCCAACCCATTTACAGAATGTATGTCCCCTAATCCAAATGAATGGCATTTGGATATTAATTATGCCTTATGCCATACTCTATCAAACGCCTTATAGTAATGTCTAGTGAAACCACTTGTGTTTTACCAAAATTTGCAATACTCTATTACCTATATTTTATTGGTTAAATAATTTAGTAAATCTCCTGTAGATCGTTTGTTTGTGAAGCCTGAAGAAGCCATATATTGGCAATCACTAATAAGTTCTTTATCATCGAGATATTGCACAATCATACGATTTTTTACTATCTTCTCCATTACCTTAAAGAAAGTATTGATGTTTGATGGCTATTGGGCGACAAATTGGAAGGATTGCTTTTAGTACCCGCTTTTGAAATAGGTGTAATATATTAGCAATTTTCCAAGATGATGGAAATATTCCATTCGAAAATGATTTGTGAAAGATTTTTCTAAGTGGGTGAACTAAAGTAGATAAAGCACACATTCTTTTAAAACAATTGGGGGAATGCCATCATATATATTATTGTTTGTCTGTTGGGAAAAAAAAAAATAGAAGATATTTTTGTTACTTTCTGGCCGAAGAGATGTGATGTCTGTATATATATTTGTGATTAAATTATATTATTGTTATGCTATTGGTGGTGCGTAGTATATGTGTATTGATAACACAAAAATATACAATATATATTAGAAAAGATGCGAGATGAGGTTCATTTAAAATTAAAAATAAATTATCGTTTATTATCGTTTATTATCATTATCATTATATTATTTATAATTTTTCGTTTTATTTATTTCTTTATAGAGAACATCAACTTAACAACATAAATATTAAAAAATATCACTTAACAATATACAATATTCATTTATATATATAAAGCCGAGATTCAAATTCTAAAATATATATTATTCATCTCATCAATAAATGTCTATATAAACTATATACATATATATAATAGTATAATAATTTTCAACAATTGCACATTAGTTAATTTATTTATTTGTATCAATATCAGATATACCGGGATGAACCGATCGTTTTTTTTTTTTTTTTTTTGTAAAAATAAAACACTAATTTTAAAAGGGAAAGTAAAAAACTTTTTACTCAAAGCATTGCAGTCATCATTGTGGGCTTTCTTTCTATACACATTTTGATCACCTTTCTGGCAATTTGTGTTCTACCATGCCATAATATAGAATTGTGCATTTGTTTTGAAGCAAACCGCAATCATATACACCCATTTTAATTTTCCACTTCTTCGTAGAAATCAATAAGTGCTGGTCAACCAATGCGTGAACACGCACCTTTGTATAGTCGATGTTGATGGTTAAAAATGTCTTGTTATAACCATTTTCCATTTAGGATTCTTCAATAAATTAATACCAGTTTTCAGTAACAATTCGATACAAAATGGAGTGTTTTTTTCGGTTTTCCATTTTGTCTTTCATTTTAAATTCATGCATGTGTGCGGTTACTTCCTAACCGCGGGGCACGGCAGTATGAATGCAAGTTTTTATGTAAACGAAGCTTGGCCATAGTGAAAGTAGATGTGTAGGTGTGGTGCAGTGTGAGTGAGAATGTGAAGCATCTGCTGACGGAGTGCAGTATACTGTATGAGGATCTTAGAGATCAGAATGTATGTGCGGCATTGTAACGAATGATGATGATGATGATGGAAGCATGAACGTCAGCAGATGCCTGTCCACCAGGGACAGGGACAGGGACAGGTATGCATCGTTAGATAGGCTTGCCAGAGCGCTCTTCGAGGGCCACTCTATGGTGAGAAGCTATAGGGTAGTTTTAAGTCAGAATTGATCGCAGAGTATAGGGTATATGATTTGAATTCAGAGTAGTGCAGAGTAGGGTTAAAGATTTAAGGTGGGAGAGTATAGGATTTTATGTTTTATATTGTGTTGTCTTGTATTGATCTATATACGCAGGATATGAACGGAAAGCAATAACATGGGGCATAGCGCTACCATTTTATTGCTTCCCTGGTTAAGAATGAGAAGTTCCTAGCTGGTGTACTTAGCTGGGTGCCAAGTAGCTTTGCAAATGCTCAAATGCTCAGAGTGCCCTTCTAAATCCATTTTAGAACGCACGAATGCCCCTAGCCGGGGCATTTAAAACATTTAAAGGTTACTATATACGGGGGTCAGGCGCCCGCAACGACAAATACCACCTAGTCGTTGTCCTGACCGCATATGGTGAGGCCCTAACAAAACTGTGATAAGTTACATAATTAAATCCCGTGTTAAATCTTTGTAAATTGAAAATATTTTAACTCAAAACGAAGTTTCATAAAGTATATATACTTTAGGATGTGACACACACGTTGTCATTAATTCGTTATATAAAGGAACATATTTTTAACATATCTAATCATATATATATAATGTCTATGAAAATTTAATTCCATATATATCATTATATACCTATTGAATCAGGTATTTATTTCTTATATACCTCCAAAAAAATGATGATTTATTCGATGTATCGTATATTAATATCTCGACTAATTTGTTATAATCGTCTTACATATACACGTTATATGATATATACTATAATATATAGATTTAAAATATTTATAGATAATTGATGAATTACTCATATATATAAAAAAGTCCGATTTATAAATTATAAATGGAATTTTTTTAATTAAAACAACGCATTAACAATTTAACATTAACTTATATTATCGACTGTATATAACTTCTTTTTATATATGCATACTAAATAAATGAAATAAAAACTAGAAGTACAATCATTAAATGCACGCGTTTTATTGTATACCTCGTCGGGGGTATATGAATTTTAAATGATCTATTCTTATAGAATATTCTTATAGAAGTATTTAATATATAGTTTCAGTTTTAATTATTAAGAAGAAGTTTTTGTTTATTGATTTCCACTAAACCTAAAACACCCACTTATATTGTCCCATCATCCAATTATATTTTTGTGTATGCAATTGGAAAATTTTTATCTCCACATAAACATTAAAATAAATATAAATGTAACAAAACAATTTGTTTTTATATATTAAAATATTAATCTTTATCAATGTATATTATTATTATTTATATACTATATATAATAATATAAAATAAAAAGGTTATCGGACAGAGTGCATTCATAAATCCAATCTCAATTATAGAAAAAACATGTTCATTATTATTATTATTACGAATATAACGAAAAAATTTACAAATATTTTGTTTAAAAAAAAAAAATAGAATATTTTGCGTAAATTTGAATTGAATAAATATAAAATTTAACTCGATATGGTCGAGTATTTATGTTGCATAATTATCCCTTAAAGCATAAAAGTATACAAGTTTTCAACCCGATAGCTCAAACTTAAAGTATTCGATGAAAAATCCATTTTTTCATAAGGGGTTAGTATAGGAAAACTTTGGGAAATCTTTGTCAGGCCATAACTCAAAAACTAAGTGCTAAAACGTTCTGAAACCTATTTATTCGGATTTAGCATCCCTTAAAGCATAAGTATACAAGTTTTCAGCCCGATAGCTCAAACTTAAAGTATTCGGTGAAAAATCCATTTTTTCATAAGGGGTTAGTATAGGAAAACTTTGGGAAATCTGTGTCAGGCCATAACTCAAAAACTAAGAGCTAAAACGTTCTGAAACCTATTTATTCGGATTTAGCATCCCTTAAAACATAAGTATGCAAGTTTTCAGCCCGATAGCTCAAACTTAAAGTATTCGGTGAAAAATTCATTTTTTCATAAGGGGTTAGTATAGGAAAACTTTGGGAAATCTTTGTCAGGCCATAACTCAAAAACTAAAGGCTAAAACGTTCTGAAACCTATTTATTCGGATTTAGCATCCCTTAAAACATAAGTATACAAGTTTTCAGCCAGATAGCTCAAACTTAAAGGTTTCGGTGAAAAATCCATTTTTTCATAAGGGGTTAGTATAGCAAAACTTTGGGAAATCTTTGTCGGGCCATAACTCAAAAACTAAGGGCTAAAACGTTCTGAAACCTATTTATTCGGATTTAGCATCCCTTAAAGCATAAGTATACAAGTTTTCAGCCCGATAGCTCAAACTTAAAGTATTCGGTGAAAAATCCATTTTTTCATAAGGGGTTAGTATAGGAAAACTTTGGGAAATCTTTGTCAGGCCATAACTCAAAAACTAAGTGCTAAAACGTTCTGAAACCTATTTATTCGGATTTAGCATCCCTTAAAGCATAAGTATACAAGTTTTCAGCCCGATAGCTCAAACTTAAAGTATTCGGTGAAAAATCCATTTTTTCATAAGGGGTTAGTATAGGAAAACTTTGGGAAATCTGTGTCAGGCCATAACTCAAAAACTAAGGGCTAAAACGTTCTGAAACCTATTTATTCGGATTTAGCATCCCTTAAAACATAAGTATGCAAGTTTTCAGCCCGATAGCTCAAACTTAAAGTATTCGGTGAAAAATTCATTTCTTCATAAGGGGTTAGTATAGCAAAACTTTGGGAAATCTTTGACGGGCCATAACTCAAAAACTTAGGGCTAAACCGTTCTGAAACCTATTTATTCGGATTCAGCATCCCTTAAAACATAAGTATAGAAGTTTTCAGCCCGATAGCTCAAACTTAAAGGGTTCGGTGAAAAATCCATTTTTTCATAAGGGGTTAGTATAGGAAAACTTTGGGAAATCTTTGTCGGGCCATAACTCAAAAACTATGGGCTAAAACGTTCTGAAACCTATTTATTCGGATTTAGCATCCCTTAAAGCATAAGTATACAAGTTTTCAGCCCGATAGCTCAAACTTAAAGTATTCGGTGAAAAATCCATTTTTTCATAAGGGGTTAGTATAGCAAAACTTTGGGAAATCTTTGTCGGGCCATAACTCAAAAACTAAGGGCTAAAACGTTCTGAAACCTATTTATTCGGATTCAGCATCCCTTAAAGCATAAGTATACAAGTTTTCAGCCCGATAGCTCAAACTTAAAGTATTCGGTGAAAAATCCATTTTTTCATAAGGGGTTAGTATAGCAAAACTTTGGGAAATCTTTGACGGGCCATAACTCAAAAACTAAGGGCTAAAACGTTCTGAAACCTATTTATTCGGATTCAGCATCCCTTAAAGCATAAGTATAGAAGTTTTCAGCCCGATAGCTCAAACTTAAAGGGTTCGGTGAAAAATCCATTTTTTCATAAGGGGTTAGTATAGCAAAACTTTGGGAAATCTTTGTCGGGCCATAACTCAAAAACTAATAGCTAAAACGTTCTGAAACCTATTTATTCGGATTCGGCATCCCTTAAAGCATAAGTATACAAGTTTTCAGCCCGATAGCTCAAACTTAAAGTATTCAGTGAAAAATCCATTTTTTCATAAGGGGTTAGTATAGCAAAACTTTGGGAAATCTTTGTCAGGCCACAACTCAAAAACTAAGTGCTAAAACGTTCTGAAACCTATTTATTCGGATTTAGCATCCCTTAAAGCATAAGTATACAAGTTTTCAGCCCGCAAGCTCAAACTTAAAGTATTCTGTGAAAAATCCATTTTTTCATAAGGGGTTAGTATAGCAAAACTTTGGGAAATCTTTGTCAGGCCACAACTCAAAAACTAAAGGCTAAAACGTTCTAAAACCTATTTATTCGGATTTAGCATCCCTTAAAGCATATTATTTTCAGAAGAATAATTTTTTTTTTTTATATTAAAAACTTGTAATTAATATAACAATAATTAAACATATATTAAATTATGTTATTAACGAACAATGCGAACTCAGATACAGTATAGAATCTAAAATTTGTTATATACAAACATTTTTTAGTTTATAAACATCCTCTGTTTTTTTACCTCATCTATATATGATGCATATACAATAATACATACAATTGATTTTAATTCATATGTTAATGCGTCCGATTATAATATCATATTGCATATATGAACAATAAAAAGGTATCCAAATCATAATTTTATTAATTAAACAGTAAATAAGTCTTCATAAATTAGAAAAATTCAATTTCCCATATATTAATATATATATATTAACATATTTATTTATATCTCTGCGTAAGATCTAAGTAAGATCCATATAGAGATATTTTCTTCTATATAATATATCAAACCTTAATGTGGTTATTATAAGTTTGTAGTTTTTTTGTTTACTTTTATATTATTTAACAAAATGTAAAATTAGATTCGATCGACGGTCCATATAGTTTTTAAAATCAAAAATTTGTTTATAATTTGACTATATATTATTATTACTATACTTAACTATCATCAACAAATCGCTATCCGCGCATATATCTTTCCTCATCGATCGATATTCAAAAAATAATAAACAATCAGCCAAAAATTTGAATGTATGTCATCGGGCCAATTTATAAATTATTTTTTTAACAAAACCAATATTTATTTTATTTTTTAATTCATAATTTATTGTATAATAAAAAATTGAGAACTCTGCGATATAGAGGAAATCGATATTCAATCAGTTATAGTTTTATTTTTTGTAACATTACGTTTTCTAGAGGAAAATTAATGAAAAATATATAATAAATCATCATTGTCACCCTAACCACCCGTTAACGGATCCAACAGAAAGATATTATAGACCATCACTCACTCCATAGTATTTTAAGATCAATAAAAAATACAAAACATTATTAAAAGATTATTTCAATTTTATTAAATACATTCAATTTTTTCAAAACATTCGTAATTTTTTCTTTCGTTCGCTCGTTCAACACAACAATAGACAATAAATCAAAATAATTATATTGTATTGTATTGTATTATAAAAAAAATTATTCTTTTATTCTTCCGAAATTGGTTCGAAATCCTCTTTTGTTATTTCTCTACGTTCTTTAGCACGATTCCTTAATTGTGAATATCGTACAATTTTCTTTTCAACTACTGCTGCGGTTCCCGTTGTTTGGTGCGATGTCGCAAGCGGAGGTGGTGATATATTTTTTCTATTGATTTCATTCATGGATTCATCATCATCATCAGCATCAGCATCATCATCATCATGATGATTTATTCTATTGATGAATTCATTACAAGTTTGTTGTGCAGTTTTGCAATCTTTAATAGTTTTAATTATTTGACTTCTGAATGAATCATCTTTATTTGTTTGTTCATTGTCTATTAAATCATTATCATTTTCATCATTTTTCATGGATTTACCATTACCATTGGCTGATGATGATGATGATGACGACGAAACAGCACCTAAACGTCGACGTCCCGGTTGATATATTTCAATTGATGGTCGATCCTATAATTTGAATAAAAAAAAACAACATATTTCATTTAGATTTAGAATTAAATAAAAATGTTTTGATCAATCAATCAATCAATATAGTAATATTACTTTATTACGAATACGTCGATTACTATTACGTTCATTTGTTCTGCCTTTATCTTCTCTATTGGTTGTAGTTGTTTTAGTTGGTGGTGATGGTTTAGTTGGTGATGGTTTTAGTGATTCATCGTTTGATGAACCATTAGACAATTTTCGTATGTCATCCTGAATAATTGTATCTTTTAATTGATTGTTAACATCGTCAATTTCAGATGATTCTGTATTTTTTTTTAATTCAACAGAATTCTTTATAGCTTTATTTTCATTATCTTTTTCGGAACCTTTAGTTAATATTGTTATTTTATTGGTCGTCTCCATTGGACGTTGACGTTGATTATCAGATGATTTTTTATACACACCATCTTTATCCATCGCTGATTTACCATTACGTAAATTATTATTACTAGTTGATGATGATGATGATGGTAAATCTTTGATTCTTTCATATTTTGTATTATTACTAAAATAACGATCATTTTCACGTTTTCGATTATTCGACGAGGACGATACTGTATCTTTACGTGTATCTTTATGATTTCTACGATAATCATTTTCATCATTTCTATTACGTTGACGATCGTCTTTATCCTTAATATTACCACCATCACCACCACCACCACCACCACCATATCGACGATTACGTTCATTACGGTATTCATTGTCTTTATAAAATTTACGATCTGTATTACGTTCATCAGTTCTATCACGATCACGTTCTCTATCCCGATCTCGTACATCATTGTATTTGTTTTGATTGCTAGCAACAACAGCAGTAGTTGTAGAAGTAGTATTTATTTTTGATGGTTGTTCGATTGCTTCTGATGATTTTACAGATGCGGATGATGTAGATGATATTGTGGATATCGGGGATGATCCACTTGACGTTGTTGTATTGTTTGCTGAGGTGGTTTTTATTGTAATTGGTGTTGCCTCTACTATTAATGATTTTTCTGATTGTGAAGATATTATTTTAATGGTTTCTCTTTGTTTTTGCTTTGCATCTACAGTACGATCTTTACGATTTCGATTATTATTATTATTATCCATACCGCTGGCAATATTTGGTAAACGTGATTTTATTGTACGCACAATAATACCATCATCCTGGAATGAGAAAATATTGATAAATATATATTTTAATGTGATATTAAGATAAATTTAGAGTATATATACACATACCTCTTCCGGTATTGCCGATTGCAATTTCGGATATCGATTACGTTTCCTTTGTAGTTCTGTCTCCATTGTGCTTTTTTTCTTATTTGTACCATCATCTTGGGAAACACTTGCAGCAGAACGTTTTCTTCGTTCCTCACGTTCTTCTTGGCGTCTTAAAGATTGTTCTTGAGTTTTACCAGCTATGTATTCCAATAATGGTGTTGTGGTTATTTTTTTGTCTGTAACAAAACAAAAACATATTTTCATAAAAAGAGTTTATGATTGTGTTTATGTTTGGGGGACTATTTTTGTGAAAATGTTTATCTTACCATCTTTAATTTGATATGAATATTCCATTTTTGATTCATTTTCAGTTTCACATGAATTTAATTTTGCCAAAAAATCGATAAAATCTTGATCAAGTTCAAGTGTATTACATTTATTGTCACGATTGCCACGTGATCTAACTTTTGGTAGATCTTGAAATGGTGCAAATTCAACACATGCTGGATATTCTAAACCTTTATCGTCCAAAAATATATAACCATCGAATTTATCACGAAATATATAAATATCTTCTTCTTGCTTGAAATTAATGTAAGCTCTAGCTGAGGCATGTTGGCCCAATGTTAAATCAGCATTAACAAAATAATAATAATCATGATCGGGCATCGGATCAATGTGCTTTAGAAAATCCACTTCGTTCATTGTTGGTGGAAGACGTCGTATTATCACCTTTGTTAATGGTTTTATACGTTCTCCTTTACTTTTATTATTATAACGTGTTTCAGGCATTTTAATTGATTGTTTATAGTTTGTACAGTTTATATTAATTTATAGATCTAATCAAGGAATTACAACTGAACTAGATTATTATCCAAAATTTACCTTTAATTAGCAGCACAATAAAAGAAATTAATATAAAAAAAAACGATGGGATTATTCTATCAAGCGATTAGAAACAAATTTTGTGTGTTTGTTTTTTATTATTTATATGTGGGTGGAAAAATAAAAACGAAAGGGGAAGAATTTCATGACTGACATTTCAATAGTTGTAGGTACTTGACGTTATATACAATTATAGCGCTGTACATACAAAAAGAAAATGTAATTTTTGCAAATTGAATTTTATTTACATATTATTATTTTACAAAAATGTTTAAACTAATTTTAATAAATTAAATTAAATACACTTAAAGATCTCTGGATAGATTATTAGAAATATTACTAGCGGCGGCACGTTTTGGTGAATAAATCAATCCAAGTAATTGACAATCAGATTCTAATATTGTAAGATCTTTAGTTGATCCTATAAATCTTGTTGAAAGTTCTAAATCTTTAATACGTAAACGTACTTTTGCTCCGCGTACATATTCCCTATATTCATAATTATGTATAAATAAATAATAGATAAAATGTTCAATTCAATTAAAAGACCAAACACAAATTTTTAAAATACAAAATCCACTTACTCTCCATATTTTTGAGGTCGTGTACACACACAATGAAATTTCCATCCAAAATCAATATAAAGATCATCATCAACAATATGATATATTTTTCCAATTACAATTTTTCCTTCAGGATCACCTAACTAATGTGCATCAACAAAAGATAAAATAATATAATATAATATCCAACACCAATTTATCACATCCTCAATTCTTACATCAATAAATTTTGAATTCCTTAATAATGTTGTAAATGTTTCGGTTGTTTGCGATGATGTAACTTTATCCATAGGATTTATTTTATATTTTTCAAATGATTTTGCAAATCCACCAAGTTTATCACTTGATTGCTTGATTGATTCAATCATCGTTATTTTATTATCGGTAGTATTATTATCTAGTGAAATTCCAAGTGCATCATCTCCACCACTGCTGTTGTTGCCGCTGCCAGTTTTTCCTTCACTATTTATTTCATTTTTTTCTTGATTTTTTGTATCCGTAAAAAAGTATTGAGATCGTTGAATGTTTAATGTGGTGCTTATTTGTTTCAATTGAATTTTACGTGATAAATTAGTTATTAAATAGAACATTGTTTGTTTATATTTATTTAATAATTTTATTAAAAAAAAAAAAGAAAACCAAAAAATAACACCACAAGCCACAACAACACAAATGGGAAAATATTTATTATTATTATTGATAACATATTTTATGAAGTTAACAATCTTGTAAGGTTTTTTTTTATCGTGAATTTATTTAACGAAATATGTTCGTCGTGTATTTTACGAACTGTAAATTGTTAGCGAATCCATCCTATATGTGAAAAGCGAAAATATGTTCAAAATCATTTTTAACAAACGGAAAGGATTAGCATTTGATTATTCGTTTGATTTTAATGATGTCATTTCTTGTATTTGGTCGTTTTTATTTATTTAATTATTTAATTAATTAATTAATTATCGCAATTAAATCAGTTTCATTTTTGTATAAATTATACAAAATGGAATGTTTTGTTTTTATTTTTTTTGATAATATCAATTAATGTGTGTGTTGGCTGTTGCTGTTTGGGGATATTCATCCCATCCGGGGTTTTATGGTAAGAAAAATTTATCAACTTATAGAATACATTTTTTACTGTACACATTTCTAGATATAGAAAACGCTGACATTGAAAATGGAGTGCACTAACATCAGATAAAAAATCCATAAGAAAATGCAAAACCTATATCTATATATATTATGGAAATTGAATGAAAACTGTAAATATATGGGGTATATGTTGGTGGTGGGTTGGTTTTACTGGTGAGACATTCTTTAATTTTTTTTTATTGCATACCCAAAATATATTTGTATTTATTATCGCATAATTTCGCGATAATATGTATAATTACGCGAGTTATATAAAAACATCATCCTCACATATAATAAAAATTTGAAGATATCATAATTTAAATATAATAATATATGTATATATCTTTAAAATATTAAATCTAATTATCATCTTTTATATGAAAATCTCGCTATACAACAAATAAATAAAACAATATATATAATATAAATGTGATATAAATATAACAAAATAAAAAATAAATAACACTTTATTTTTAAATTACCAATTAAAAGAATTTTATTATACCGACCACAAAAACAATAAAAAAAACGCGTACTTATTATATTGTATTGTTTTTAATTATTTTAATTTATTGAGAGATTCAGAACTGTGTATAGCAGAAAAAATTTGTATATATGATTTATAAAAATACATTTAATTTAAATACTATATATATAAAAATAAATATATTTTTTATATATGCATATAAAATGTATAATATTAATATCTTATATATTTACCCTCTTGAATCGTCGTTTAACAATTTACATTTTGTGTTTTTTTTTTGTTTATTTATTTACTAAATTTAAATTGAGTTATAATAAAACAATGAAATTTTTTATAGATACCCAGCAACTTTGAAGACCGCGATGTAAGTTTTTTATCTTATATTTAAATCAAAATTTCAATTTTTCCCCTCAAAAATGGGGCGTGGGGGGCTTGGGCTGTTTGAACACCCCCCTTAATTTTCATCGTCGAACAACTTTCTAATACATCACAAAACATGTTTTCATAGAGATTTTGCGAGTTTTCGCACATTTTCCATTATTTTTCCATAGAAAATCCCCATTTGTGAAAAAATTCCCCATGGAACCCCCACATATTATTACATTTTTTTTAACTATACTCATCACACTCTTCAAAATAGTCCGAAAAACAAAATATAGGTTTACATTTTATTTTCCAAAGTTGATATCCATATTAAGCATCCATATAAGGGTTAACGTGGGGAGGAAGGGGTTAACATAAAAATGTACCCAAATGGAATCCGCGCAGTGGAGGTCCACTAACATCATATTTTAGTGATATAACTCCACTGCGGTTTCGAAGATATATTGGCTGGATAGCGTTATAGCTGGGATACCCTATAGTATAGAGACTATAGAATTTTATTTTGTTTACAATAGAATTTGTTCTACAACCCCTGCTTTTTGATCGGTAAAGGGAAAGTTTTTAGGTTTAATTTAATTATATCTATATCGAATGAATGCGAACTGCGAACGTCATTCTATAATTGAACGCTTAGATACTGATTGAACGATTAGACTGAGATTATTTTGTTGCCAAATTTTGTTGCCAAATTTTGTTGCCACTCGCCTTCCTGTATATAATCGCCCTGCGGTAATGTTATAAGTCTATTCACATATATATAGCAGATGCGAGCCTGTTTATTATATATATCATGTAATTCTTTTATATATACAAATGCAATTTAAACTTGTTTTCAATTAATCTCACTGGATCCGTTATAAAATTCACCGTATATTTTTTTTTTGTTTGTTAATATACCAAATATATAATAAAATATAAGGTAATTTGTATATATATACGACGTGCCAACGATGACAACGCGTGCTTTTTATTAAGCACTTTTTATATTTAACGTGTATATATATACGTTATATTAAGTTACGTATTAGTTTAGTTTTAGTTAAAATTTTAAAAATTATTGTTTCTTCAAGATCGGTGGTGGTTTCCGCACGTTTCTGCATTTGCGTTTGTCCATACCAAGGGTGTTTTTGATCACATTATATAGTAAAACATTCCCATACAAGATTTTAAGGTTTTCAGGAATTCATATTTGAATATAATTTTAGTATATATATTTTAGTATCAAATAATATAGGGCGTTTTCGTTTATTCCTCTTGTGTGAACTGAACACAAACGCACAAGTGACACAAATACGTTTTTTTTTATTGCACTTGTGTTATACTTGGGTTATAAGACACATGTTCGAAAATACCACACCATACACTTAGCACTTGTGTTGACACAAATTGCCCTATCTATTTTGTAGGAGCACCGCATCGCCCTGTGTGAGATTGTTGTTGCTTTATCGTCACTATATAGCATTGTCACACATGTAAAGCGTCATTTGTAAACAAAATTAACACAAGACTATTCAAATAATATTTGAACACAGCAGAGCTAGCACACATGTAAATGTTATATCGTGCTCGCATTTTTGAGAGATGCACTAGTGCATGACTAAAAGAGGAATAAACGAAAATGCCCATATAGTAACATATTATATTTGAGGAATTGATTGAGAATAAATTTAACATTTCTCGCTAACCGATTGTAACCGCATAAGTGCTTGCCGTTTTAGATGTTATGCTGGATACAGCACCGTACAATTTTTTTTATATGTAGTATATGTTTTAATATATATATATATTAACTATAGAAGAAAATATCGGTATCGAAATTATTGTATTGGGGTTCGACACATATTTAAAAAAATATAATAATATTTCATTAAATTTAGATTTAGTTTTTTTAGTTAGTTTCTTTTATTCATTCATTGTCGATTGTCGTCGAAAGTCGTGTGTTTTTTTAAATTTATTTTTTTTTTTATTTGTATATCAATAAGACATTCTAAAAATTCTAAATAAATATTGTGTATATATATTTTTCTGCAATCTTTTTTACGAAAAAAAAATTCAATTCAATTCAATTCAACAATTCTTTATCAAAATTATATATATATATATATATATATTAACTATATTGTAATTTGATAAGATATCGCTTTGCGGGCACATTTTGATTAACAAAATTATATTGTAATTGAATGATTTTTATATTTTTATAATATAAATAATATAATCACATTCATATATTTATTAGAAAATAAATTATACAATTAATTTTTGAAATATCAAAATCCGAGCATAAATATTCTATATCTATATATATCTAAAAATAAATATGAATCGGTATTTAGTATTTTAAGTTTTGTGTTTTTTCGTGTGTTTTTTTTTTGTATTAACTATAGCTAAAATACATATTATTTGTTTTGTTTATTTATTGAACTTGAATTTTTTTGAATTTTGTATATATATTATATAAATAAAAAAACATACACATAACTTATATTGTATTTGTTTGTTTGTTGTCTTTATTCGTGCGGTTTTTTTTTTTTTTTTTTTGTTTCCAGAGTTATTTTTAATATAATATATATTGTTGTACAAATAACAAAAGTGATTCTTTTTGCCTATTATGAAATATATATGTTTATATTTAAGTATAATATGTGATAAAGAGAAAAAAAAACAGCTGTAATTGTGATAAAAATTCTCTATATATTATAAATATGAACCTTTAAAGAATTTTTATTTATTTTATATACCCTATTTTTATCTCATTTTACGTTTCTTTAATATGTTTACCTGCATATAGTGATGAATAACTATAATACATTATGTAATCGTTCACCGAATACTTTAAGTTTGAGCTATCGGGCTGAAAACTTGTATACTTATGCTTTAAGGGATGCTAAATCCGAATAAATAGGTTTCAGAACGTTTTAGCCCTTAGTTTTTGAGTTATGGCCCGACAAAGATTTCCCAAAGTTTTGCTATACTAACCCCTTATGAAAAAATGGATTTTTCACCGAATACTTTAAGTTTGAGCTATCGGGCTGAAAACTTACATACATATGCTTTAAGGGATGCTAAATCCGAATAAATAGGTTTCAGAACGTTTTAGCCCTTAGTTTTTGAGTTATGGCCCGACAAAGATTTCCCAAAGTTTTGCTATACTAACCCCTTATGAAAAAATTGGATTTTTCACCAAATACTTTAAGTTTGAGCTATCGGGCTGAAAATTTGCATACTTATGCTTTAAGGGATGCTAAATCCGAATAAATAGGTTTCAGAACGTTTTAACCCTTAGTTTTTGAGTTATGGCCCGACAAAGATTTCCCAAAGTTTTGCTATACTAACCCCTTATGAAAAAATGGATTTTTCACCGAAACCTTTAAGTTTGAGCTATCGGGCTGAAAACTTGTATACTTATGCTTTAAGGGATGCTAAATCCGAATAAATTGGTTTTAGAACGTTTTAACCATTAGTTTTTGAGTTATGGCTCGACAAAGATTTCCCAAAGTTTTGCTATACTAACCCCTTATGAAAAAATGGATTTTTCACCGAATACCTTTAAGTTTGAGCTTTGTCGGGCCTTTTAGAAATTTTGCGAAACAATTGAAAGGGGCTTTGAATTGTGCTGAAAAATTATTATATCGATTATTATTAGGAAAAAAAAAACATTGTTTAATAAAATATGTCTTTATTTTTATCTTATATTTATATATAGTTCGGTTTATGAATCCATATATACCTCCAATATATATAAATAATGATTTTCTTGCGATCTAACCCTCAAATCTATCTATAATAAATCACCGAGTATATATATAACATATATATATATATATATATATATATGATAACAAAAATATATAATAATTTCAGCTCTTAATTAAAATCGCGCTCAGCTTAATTATAATTATATAATTGTTTGATGTTAATTAAACCATAAAGTTGATGTATTATTATTTATCCTGAATTTGTTTTTCCTGATGATGCTGCGAGTTTTTGTGAAATAATGCTTAATTATTAAAAAAAATTAAAAAATTATACATGTGATATCTGCTGTGTGATATGCAAACTAATTTCATAATTTAATCATATAATAATCATAATAATAATAAAAACAATAATATAATAAAATGTTGAGTGCTGCTAATGCAAATAACGTCGATAAAAATCATACTCTATTATTATTATTACCATCTAATAATAATAATAATAATAATAATAATAATAATGATCATAATAATATTCAAATTGTAACATTAAATAATAATAGAAGTGATCAGACAAATTTAAATAGAAATCAAAATAATAATCGGAATAATCAGCAAAATACGACAACTACGAGGACGTTGACGTTGATGACGACGACGACGACGACGACAACGGGGACAACACCACCAGATAATATTAATGATGAACTGCAGGAAAGAGTAATACTTTATCAAGATAATAAAAATATTGAAAGTGAAAAAATGTTAAATGATAATAACGCTAATTATTTAAACAATAATAATAATAAAAATAAAAATGTAATTACTCGTACTGCATCATTTTATGAACAATTTGATTTGGAAAATCGACGTAAGGCTGTTTTTATACAGGTATATACAAATATATACAAATATATATCGTAAAAGGTTCTATCACTTCGTTTTATTGATTAAACGTTTTTTTGATTTTATTTCTACTATTTTATTACACACACAGCAGATGTACACTGTATATGGTAATAATTGAATTGTATTGGGCTTGGGCTTGTTCAGAAAATTAAGAATTTTCCATAATTTACTATATATATTTTATATAACTATATATATATGGAAAATTTTACCAAATGGAAATTTCTGAGTTTTGTTAAACAATACGGTTTTGAAAATTATATAATACATGCGATAGTTATAATGCATTATCTCTGAAAAATATTGGACCTACTTATATTTATTTACTGGACGCTGACTTTGCCAGAATTATGAGAATATCTTATTCAAGAATTTCCCAATTTTTTTTCTTATATATATTATATATAGAGAGAATCGAAAATAATTTTTCAAATATATTTCTATATAGATCGCAGTATATATTAATATATATATACTAAAGATAATTTTGCTGATATTTTTTTTTTTTTTATAATATTCATTGTTTTATATTATTCTATATATAAAAAATATATATACATAAATGATTGCATTTTAATTTTCATATCATTGATAAGCATTTATTATTTGATATTTAATCGATGCGTGTATATGAACAATAATCGCAAAATATATATATATAATAACAAATAAGTGACAATAATAATAATAATTTACAATAATACAATTGAGATCAAATGAGATTGTAATACTTTCTTTATCATAAATATATGTCATAATATATAATAATCTATACTCAATAATATATACATATATATATTGTGTATACAATTTTTAAGAATAAGTATAAAAATGCGATTACACTTTTATATTTATTTCTAATCATTATTCGCACACACAGTAAATACAATTAAAATTGCATCATTTATATTTTTTTTTTTATAAATTCATTTTGATCGTAGCCCGATCGTAGCCCCGAGTACCTTCCACATCCTCTGATCTATCCATCACCCTCTGTTTTTTCCCCTCGTTTCCCGCCTTGCCCTACCCGTTATACTCCCGTACCAAACTCTCTCCCTGTACCTCTCCATTTCCAACAAAAACCCTACCACCAATTTCCACCGCCACACTTCTCCATTTTCTCCTATCCCGCCCTTCCCGATAACAACTCCTTCACTCCATTCCTTGACAATATTCTTACTCCCAACCATTTTAACCTCACCCCTCACTCCTCCTAAAACCGGACACTCCCCTACAAAATGCCACCCCGTTTCCCTTACACCCATATTACACATCACGTGCACCTCCACTTTTCTTCAATACCCCATCCTTTTGCATTTAATCCCATTACATCTCCCCTCATCACCCGCATTATCATTCTAATCTCCTCAATCTCTTCAAATTATACTCCTAAAATATTCCTGCATTACCACCAACCCCCATTGTAACTCCGGATACAACCAATCCTCGTTCTTCGGTCTCCTTCCCTCCATTCTCAACGCCATACATACACACTCATCTTCCACCCCCAGTCTTACTAACACCTCCGCTCTTAATCTCCAATACTCCATTCATCTCTTGACTCCCAATTCCATTCCAATATTTATAAAAAAAATGTCTTTATTTCATATAGTATCCTTCCCAGCTCGCTTTCTGCGCGAGGAACCGGTGCCCGGTCACCCTCATCCGTATGCTCTTCCAAGCCGGACATTTGCACATAATGTGCGCAGCCGTTTCCTCATTCTCTAGACAGAATCTGCATGTATCATCTGTAAGAATATCATCATCCCCACAAGATGATGCCGGAAGCCGCCATGCCCAGATGTGAGTGCCACCAGCAGTTTCCTGAGAGTTCCCCGTCCTAAAAGCCAAGAACCTCCCGATTGGTGTTTTTGCCTATCGGCCTCCCCTTGCCATGGTTTTTCCATGTAAATATGCTTGCGGATTGAGTGTGTTAGACCGTGACGGTCCCGCATTCTCCACCCGGAGGGATTGCGGGTGAAAAAAATCTCCTTTGGGTGCCCTCATCTAAAGATTTACTAGGCATTTCGACCCTGCATCTCTTCTTGTGTTGGCCCCCTTCCGGTGTGGAGTTTTCTGAAGTTGAAACTTCAACCCGCTTACCACTGCCATCACTGGCAGCTCCCAGCAGTTTTTGCCGTGCCGTTATCCTCCTATCCACTCAAGTCCGCTTTTGTCCTGTTATCTGAATTTTATTTTAATTCATTCTATCACGTTTCATTATTTTGGTTGTTTTTTTTTTTGTTTTTCTTCCAGATATTAATGAGTGTTATGGCTAATATAACAGTATTCTCATCTGGCATGGGATTGGGCTATCCAGCCATAACATTTCATTCTTTAACACATCCACCTGATGATCCAATGTCATTAACTAACGATCAGGCATCTTGGTTTGGTGAGTATATATTGAGATAATTATATATAAATAATATATAAACTTAATTATGTTTTGATTGATTATTTATATACATATATATTTTCACGTTGTTTTTATATATTTAATACACAGCATCAATTAATGCGATAACATGTCCATTGGGTGGATTATTATGTAGTTATATATTGGATGTATTTGGACGTAAACGTACACTGTATACAATTAATGCTGTATCGATATTGTCATGGGGTTTAGGTGCAACGGCCAGTACTTCAAATAGACAATCAATGTTTATTCAATTGTTAATATCACGATTATTAATTGGTATTGCAACGGGTCTATCCAGTTCACCAGCATGCGTCTATTCAACAGAAATTGCATATCCAAAATTACGTGGACGTTTAATTGTGCTAACCGGTATGTCCATTGCAACGGGTATATTAATGATATATACATTGGGATATTTTATACCGGTAAGTGTATAGTAAAGTTTAGTAGAAATATTTAATAAACTGTATATGTATTTTACACGATACACGCGCACGGAAAAAATTATAAATGTAATATAATAAATTTAGCCAAAACAAAAGAGTTTTCGTTAAGCGACGAACCTGAAAATAGTTTTTTTTTTTTTTAAATTTCTATAAATGTTTTGACTAAAAATAATGAACAATATAAATATACTAAAATTTAAATTAGGTAAATTTTCGTTTAGTCAGTGGTATTTGTTGTATTTTTTGTATTTGTGCAACCATCATATTGATACCGATACCGGAAACACCAAGTTGGTTAGCCTCAAAAGGACGTGCATACGATGCTGAATTATCGTTTAGAAAATTTAGAGGATTACCAAAAACAGGTATATATTTAGGAGGCTCCTACACTTTTTATGTATACATACATTATTGAATATATATAAATATATTATAAAATTTATTAAATGTCTCCGTATCATATCATCCAATATACTATACAGGAAGTATTACAAATATAAAATTACGTGAAGAATTAGAGGTGTTATTGCAACAAAGTCATTCACAGAATATGTTGAAACGTGGTGATGGTGAACAGGATTCATTATGGCAAAAATTACAAAAACCAGAAATTTATAAACCACTTGGCATAATGATTGGTTTTTTTGCATGTCAACAATTTTCCGGTATATTTGTGGTTGTTGTGTATGCCGTTAAAGTATCAGAATCGGCTGGCGTTGCAATTGATCCATTTTTATGTGTAGTATTTATTGGCGTTACCCGGGTATTTGCTTGTATCATTGTTGGTTTCGTACTGGATAAATGGGGACGTCGTCGTCCGGCAATGTTTTCCGGTGCGCTTATGGCACTGTCCATGTTTGGTATGGCAATTTCCGTATACGATGGCAGTCCAATAGGTCACATCAAATGGTTACCATTATTTTTAATATTATCATATATATTCACGAGTACATTAGGCCTATTAACAATACCATTTTCAATGATTGCCGAAATTTATCCACAAAAAATACGTGGTTTTGCGTCAGGTATTACAATTTGTGCCGCTTATTCAATGTGTTTCATAATTGTTAAATTGTATCCGATGATGATGGATCAATTTGGTTCAGCCTTTGTATTTGTATTCTTTGGTGGTGTTTCATTTTTAAGTATTTTCTATGTGTATTTTGTATTACCCGAAACAAAGGGTAAAACTTTACAAGAAATTGAAAATATGTTTCTGACGGCTAATAAAAATACTACCAATGATGGAATCATTAAAACGAATGATGATCATGATCATGATATGGAAAAAGAAACAATTAAAATTGATAAATGAGCCAGACAAAAAATTAATATTGAAATTATTATATATGGTTTTATCAAATTCATATTCAGGTATACTTTTATTTCATTTTCATTTTCAAATTATATCAGAATTAGAATATTTTGTGCACAACAAATCACTTAATTTTTACACTTAATTGTTAAATTTAATCTATCACACACACACATTATACTTTTATATTCTCTGTGATATATATAGAAACGTGTATCATTATTTTAAATAATTGTGATAAAAATAATGAATTTTTATGTGATTATTTAAATATAGTAATATTTTGTTTTGGAATCGCAAAAATTATTAACAAATTATATAATTTTACTACCAAAAAACAAAAAAAAAAACACAAACTGCATTGAATATATTTATATGTACATTATAATTTCTATAGTGAATAAAATTGTTTTGTGAACAATTGATTTTAAAATTTAGAAGATAAGTCCAAATGCGCGTGTTAATATTTTGATTTTTAATTATAAATGTAGATATATATAAATAACTAATAATATAAAACGCCAATAATGTAGTAAAACTATACTATACTAATAACATATTTTAATTTATATCATAAATATATATATTTTATAGCTGTCTTGTAAATAAATAAATAAAGTATTTGCTGTTTTTTTTATATATTCTTATCACACATATATATTCAATATTTCATACATATATATAGAATAATTCGTACAATGATATGAGGAATGAGAATCCGTACACCGTCGATGCTCTTCATTTCATCAAAATCATTTAATATAAGTAATATATTCATCATATACGTGACATATGATAAAATGAACGATAGAAATATATGTATATTCGAAAGGAATTTAATGTATCGCAATTTTATCATTCATTTCGCATCTCTAAATACATTTTACATTTTTCATCATATTGTTTAATCATCTACATTATTATTATTATTATAATAACACCATTCATATATTCAAGCATTTCAATTCATGTGTGCTGATGAGGATGTCTAATGTCTTGATATATAACTAATAATACGTTTTTATCCGGAAGAATGTAACGAAGCATCAATAACTTCCTTCACTTATCCGTTACTGCTAATATTCTGGATAATTCCGTTCTTGTTAATAGGATAATTATCATCAGGCAGAAGAGGATTTAATCCGGTTACCGCGGTTAATGGTGAAGCATCAGAATCAACAGTGTGTAGTAGTAACTGAATAACCAATTATACACCATAAATCATCACAAAAAAACCAGCGTGAACGTTTACAGAGACCAGCGTAAATTGTCGAAATTGTGATTTGACATCCTGAACTCTCGAATATTAATCTAATCATATAATTTCTTTTGAATTTTTATTAAACATTTGAAAACCTTTTATAATTAACATTTGGATGGATTTTCGTTTTATCGTTTTTCGTATTTAAAGTTTAAACCATTTTATTTTATTATTATTTTTAGGTTTTGATTCATCCATTCAGGTTCATCGATGAAATGAAAAATATTTAGAGGATTTTTGGTATGAATAAAACAAAGAAGAATTAAAAATGTTTATGTAACAAAATCTTTTAATAAACAATTAATAAATAAACGCGTATAAAAATACTTTTATTTTCGTTTTTTTTTATTTTTCACTTTAAATATACTCGAAGATTTACTATAAATAATATAATGCATGGATGGCAGAATGCTATGGGTGGCAGCCGATGAACAAGTAAAAATATTCATCAGAAGTTTTTTTAATATAAAATTTTGGGATTCGTTGATGGGCTTTGAAATGAAACAGCAGCAGCAGCAGCAGCAGCAGAAGAACATCACCTGAAATGAACAAAAAGAAAAAAGGGAAAAATTAAATTTTTGCTTTTTTTTTTTTGCTAAATTTTGATCTGAAAAATACAAGAGTTAACTCTTGTAATTTTTATTTTCACTTCGTCCTAGCGCCACCAAATTTTGCACAGTTATAGACCATCACTTACTTCAGCGCCTCCATAAATATTAACTCTGTGGATGGACTAGGTGACTCACGATCTGACTTTGAAAATCGATTTTTTTGCATTTTCAAACCATTATAATTTTTTATTTTGTTCAGGGAAATGAAAAACCATTCAGATAGTTTGAAAGCTTAACAAATTACCTTTCGATTGATATAATTCTCGTGGAAATCCATCAACTGGTTTGGCCATGAGGCAGGATTAAAAATTGGGTAATCCCAGGTAGACCCAATTGGCAGGATTTATTTAAATATGAAGCAGTTGCTTCATTTCCAATTTCAATATATCATTGGAAAGGTAAAAGAATAAGCTTTCATTTAAAATTGGTTTCAGAATTTTCCGATGAAAATTCTGGATTTTTCTTTAACATTGAAAACCCCCTATTTTCGATGAACTTCAAAGGTTACTTCCTAGGTGATCCTATAGGATATTAGTTCCTAAATTTTTGTCAACGAAAATAGTGGATATACAACGTGTTTTGACACTGCCAGCGTATTTTTAACTCTATTCGTTTCGGTACAGTGGTGGCTCAAAGTTGACTCTGCATGAAAATTTTGAAAAAAATCAATTAACGCTCCTGGCCGCATTTGGACGATTCTGCAAAAGTGGTAGAACAAATGTTTCGTCATTCGACATCCTTTATTATGCCCTAGAAGCCCAAGGTGGTATATTGAAAAAAGTGGCTTTTTGCCATTTTTTCATTTTTTTGGAAAAAAATTGAAATATTTTATTTTTTGATGGCAATCGATAGAGCTCATAAAATTACTAGTATTTTTAGTATTGGCGACTTTCTGCTAACTCGTTTAGTTTTCTAAATATATAGGCAATGTATATAATTTCTTTTTACCAAAACCGATAATCTATATAATATATATTCAATACTCGCCGGTTAAGTTTTGAATATCATTGTAATTGTAATGCAGAAACACGTTATAAAAAAAAAAAACACATTTTTTAAATGATAAATCTATCCAATTTTTTGTTTATTTCAAAATTTAGGATTATAGAAGTAATATAATAATAAATGTATGCCTTTTGCTTGATTGTGGTGCATATTATTTTAATTGGTCGTCATCGCGGGTTTGCGGAAATTCATAATCGCATTCACATATGTATCACTGATCAATTACAGTATTATTGAATCGAATTGTACATTTACCTAATCCCATATTCGGTGATTGTGCAACGAAAGCTTCTAAAGTATTAATTTGTCTGAAATTTACAGTTCGATCAAATGGAAAACCCATTGCTCTACGATCTGGATACAATCGATCACGTAGACCGCAAAATGAAGCAGCATCATCACATTTACTTGTAGCGCTACATTGCAAATGGGAAATTTATCAAAATTTATTGATCGCGAGATGTTTGATATATATATCCATCCCATAACATATATATATATGCTCTTACCTAGTATTATTTTGAGTAACAAAATCGTCATCATAATTTGATATCATGACATAAATATTAAAACCGACCCCTTCAGCTGTACCCCGTGGCAATAACATATGATCTGGCCAACCACAACCACAAAATTGAAATTCTGACAATTGATCAGCATTTGTTGGTTGCGAATTCTTTCCAATATTACGGAATGATCTTTCATACGGTATGGTAACATTTGAATCCTTAGAATTACGTCGTATTGTATTTTCGCCAGGGATCACTAAATAATCATATATGAAATGTATATGTAGAAGAGTAAATTTTTGAAAAAAGGAATTTAAAAATATAAGACAAACAGAAGCTGCGAATATGATTCGAACTTACGGTTAACAGTAAATTTATCCATTTCAATCATTAGCGAACGTATATCCCGGAAATGGATTTGTGTTCCGATTTCATTCAATACCGGACACATAAATATACGACAGGTACCACGACGTTGTGCTCCATTATTCGTTACCGATATATTATATTCAAATGGTGCATATTGTAAATGTGTAAACCTAGCAAATACATTCCCTTGTGGACCAAAATCTAAGCCAGCACTTAAATCCAATTCAGAACGTTGCCAATAGGTAAGTAAAATATTTGGTGCTGGATTTCGTCCACGTGTAATTTGTACATTAACAGAATTTACAACAACATCGGCATATCCCAATTGTGTTAAATTGTACGGTGGTAATGTATTTTTATATTTATTCAAACAATTATCAACAAAACGATGCCAACGATAAAATATTGGATCACGCATTGCTGTTGCAACATCACCAATTGTACCGTAACTTTCTAGATAACGATTTTCTGGATCGTGAACGTATGACATTAAAATATGCCCTTTACTATGTAAATCACCATAAAAATCTCTATTCGGTGACAATTTACTAGCTTCCAAAATATTTCCCAATACATCAATACCGGTTTCCTCGTCCAATTGCTTACGTTCATTAGTTGCACTCTATATATATAGTTATGTTCGTTTAAAAGTAAAAAAAAATCAATTTCGTTATCCGGTAAATACTTCACAATAAGTAATTAATTTCAAATTTTGTGTTACCCCCAAAAGCTGGGGCGGATGGGTATAATTATAAATAACACTAATTATTAATTGCTTTCGAATTGATTAAATTTCAAATCGAGGTTTGAAAGAGGTATTATTGTATATATTATATATATACAGTATATAGATAAAGTCGAAGCATTATTAATAATTCTAGGTGCTTGCGATTGAAATTTAAGAGGTTTGATGAAAAAATGCAAATAAATATATTATAATAAAATAAACCGAATTATATATGTAATATACAAACATCAATGTAAGATCCTTCATCAATAAGTTGCAGAAATCGATCACGCCATAATTCCATTTCTGATAGTAAAATTGTGCCAGCATCTTCGGGACGATTAATATCTAAGAGTTGGGCATTTGCTTTACGTGGTGGAAATGCCGTATTATTTGCGCTTCGTATAATTTTCGGATAATATGCTTCTGGTACAATTGCACGCAAATCATTTAGTGGCACAACCCTTTTTAATCCATTGCATATACGTTCAACATCATAACGATTCATCAGCTATTTAATAAAAAAAATGTATCATCATATATTTCCAACGTAAATAGGTATAACAGCAATTAGAATAATAATTGAAATAGAATCAACGTATATTATATTAGATCAAATAATAATTTAATATTACCTGGCTATGCATATAATAAAATAATTCACCACGGCGATCTTTTTTCACAATACGATCATCACCTTCACCCGGGTACACTAAATGCCAATGCCAATGATGTAAATTAACACCGATATCTTCACGAAAATAGGCACATCGTTGTTCTGGTTCTCGTTCACTAGCCGTATAATTGATTGGAATATCAACTACTGTACGCGTATTTTCGGCTAACGCTTGTTCTTCCCGTGCCTTTGGGAACACAGACGCATCTATAAATTGATCAGGAAATACATTGGCTATGGATGGTAATGATATATTTTTTGTATCTGGTCGATGTGCCATCGCAACAGAAAATGCATAATTAAATAGTGCTGGATTAATACGGTCACGTACAAATGCAGCTGTTGATAAAAAATTTGCTTGACTATCGGCATCCAGAAATATTGTTATTAATTCCCCAGCAATTACTTTATGCTTTTGCATGAACAATGAAAATGAACCGTCACGTGGAATTGGTTCAGTAAATTTTAGATCCGGTTGAGTAATTGTTCTTAAAGGAATCTAAAAAATGAATAAAACCATATAATAACCAAATAATATGTAGTTTTAAAAAATGGTACGTTTTAAAATTTTCAATTCGATACCCTTTGATCAACATTTTCACCAAAACGTTCTTGTAATTCAGCTCCTATTGGCTTATAGCGATCTGTTAAAAATTCTTCCGGTACATCGAATACAGTTGTTCCACGTTTCGTAAAGATACCTTCATTGGGACGCAGAAGTAACAAACGAAATGAATTTGGGTCTACAGACATTTTTATTTTTTTTATATATATAAACTTTAAACTTTAATTTTATAATGTTTTTTTAATGAATATAACAAGTTTTATATTTACAAATGAAACGCTAATTTAAAACTGGTCAGTTTGAAATAAATGACTTTGGAATTTATATTATTTATTTTCAGAATTAACCGCAGACATTTTACAATTTTAAAATAATACATAACATATAATCTATATAAATATATATTATTGTTAAATAAAACCCAAAATTATATGGTTAGATTATAGTTTGGCAAATTTTTGGAATTTTATGTTTTAAATTATATACAGGATATCGCGGCGAGTACTGTAAAATTCTTTAAAAAGGTGAATTTTTCGAAATTGATTTGCAAATTGCATTTAGACTTGCCGGTAACGATTTGTATTTAAAGTAGCAATAAATATCGCGTTTATTCTTTGGTTCATGTTAATATAATTCAAAGCATTTACGGTGCACAGTTTCAACACTATATGTATGTCAAGGTGAAACTCCTAAACATTATTATATGGCCACCTAACTGAAAAGGACCACCTCGAATCCTTTCAATGGTTTCAATGGTTGACACCCTGCTGTAAATTGAATGTGCATATGTGAAAGTAAATTTATAAAATTGAGGTAAACCAAATGATAAGATCCAAAAATAATAAGTGTTTATACATTGCTGAAATAATTAAATTGAAAAAAAAAACGATGCCCTGCAAAACAAAGTACCTACTACCTACATATGTCGCTAGGATGAAAAGTTTATGAATAAGCTATCACCACATAAAACTCCTCCTCATAAACATTTAACATAAAACCGCATATAACACCATTATTATCTCGCAATCAATCATGAAAAACAATATATATATATATAGATTACTGATATTTTTGTGATTAGAAAATGGATTATTTGGGAATATTTTTGTTTGGTTATTAGTAACCAAAATGGTTTTCAAGTTAAGGCTAGAATGACCAAACCTGCAAGTTTTCAAATGTATTAAGAGGAGTCCGAAAAAAGTTGCTAGAACGGTTAAATTATCTTTAAGAACAAGAAAGTTATCTGGTGGTATTTCCAAAGTTTGTTGTGTGTGTTTAGGAAAAAAGGTGATTTTCAATGTTCTATCAAAAAATTGCCCTTGGATCAGGTAAACTTATGGGAATCTGAAACTTTCCGAAGTTTTATCTATCCTTAGATCCGCATTATGGCAAAATAAAATTTTGAAGTCTTTAGCATTACAAAATATCAATTTTTATTTATGATTTTTTAAGATAATTTCCATATAAGTGATTTTTCAAGGTATACCGTCAAATTGCTGCTTGGATGAGCTAATAATCTGAAACTTTTCAAAATGTTGGGTCTATCCTTCCGCCATATATAACATAATAACATTTGAATTGAATTGTAGCATTAGTAGCGGAAACTTTCAGAAATACCATTTTTCTGCATCCAGATTTGGAAAAATCCCCAAAATCCCAAAAAGTTCAGGTACTTATTAAATAATTGATGTTTAATTTTATTATCAAACAATTTATAATAATTTGGAAGTTATAAACTTATGCTTTGAGGTGATTATCTATATGATAAACCACCTGAATAACATATTTATATGGCGGTTAGAAGATGAGTTATTTGGGAATATCTTTAAAAACATTTAACAAATATGATTTGCTTTTATAATATTTTTTATTTAATAAAAAAAAAAATTTATTCTAAATATTAATTATATGAATTAGTAATAATATTTATACCAGGAGAAATCAAATCAATTTTTGTTATTCAGAATGTTCCATTTAATCCGTACTCAACCCTATTGTCTTGACCATTTTTTTTCCAAATCAAATTGTTATACAACAAAGTTAGACAATGTGTACGGTGGTGTACATTTACTTTGGATGTTACGGAGAAATGGAACACTCTGCGGTCACTCAGCATCAACATCAAATTATTATAGTAATTTAGAGCGTCGTTTGTATACATTGGTTTATAATTCTAAGTTCGTTCAATAACAGTGTCATTAAAACGAATTGTACAATCGCCTAGACCCATATTTGATGATTGTCCGACGAATTCTTCGAGTGTACTGTATTGATTAAAATCAACAATTCTATCGAATGGATAACCCATTGATCGACGATCGGGATACAATCGATCACGAAGACCACAGAATGATGCAGCATCATCACAACGGCTATTTGCTCTGTTTTGTTTCAATTAAAAAAAAAAAAAAAAAACAATTAATAAATCAAAGTATTTTTTATTAATAATATTTTTCATATTTACCCTGCATTTGTTTGAGTAACAAAATCTTCATCATAATTGGAAACCATACAGAAAAGATGATATTGTGCACCTTGTGGTGTACCTTTTGGTATTAACATATGATCTGGCCAACCGCAACCACAAAATTGGAATTCTTCGAGAGCCGCACCCGCATCTGGACGTGCACTTAATCCTATGTTACGGAATGAACGTTCATATGGAATTGTTACATTCGATTCATCCGAACGACGACGAATTGTATTTTCACCAGGATTTACTATATATATATATAAATTATGAAAACGTTCAAATAATCATTTATTATGTTTCATGATGATAAGTTAATTTCATTTAGTAATTTTATATAAATAGGATACGTACAGGTAACAGTAAATTTGTCCAATTCAATAACAAGTGAACGTTTGGAACGGAAATTAAGTTCCATACCGCGTTCATCAACTTTTGGACACATAAACACACGACAGGTACCACGACGTTGAGCCCCATTATTTGTTACCGAAATGTTAAAATCAAATGGTGCATGTTGTAAATGTGTAAATTGTGCAAAAACATTTCCTTGATCACCAAAATCTAAGCCAGCTCCTAAATCAACATTCGAACGTTGCCAATAGGTAAGTAAAACATTTGGTGCTGGATTTCGTCCACGTGTAATTTGTACATTAACCGAATTTACAATAACATCAGCATATCCTAATTCGGCGGTCGTGTATGGAGCAAATCGTACTTTATGTTTGGTAAATAAATTATCAATGAATTTATGCCAACGATAAAATATTGGATCACGCATTGCCGTTGTTACATCACCCATAACACCATAGTCCTCTAAGTAACGACCTTCTGGATCATGTATAAATGAAATTATATTGTGCCCTTGATTGTGTAAATTGCCATACACTTGACGATTTGGTGATAATTTACATGCTTCCACAATATTACCTAAAATATCAATGCCACGGTCATTATCTAATGGTATATTTTGTTTTGTGGCACCCTATATAATAATTGTTTTCCGATAAAAAGAAGCATTTTATTTTAAATGTTTTTATAAAGTTTTATATATTATATTTATACATAATATAATACAAATATGTATGCGAAACGCAAACCCAACAAAAAAAAACTTACATCAATAACCATTCCTTTATCGATTGCATCATAGATACGATCAGTCCATCTTGTTAAATCGGATACCTGAACAACGGCACCATCATCTGGACGATCAATATCTAGAAGTACTGCATTAGCAGTACGTGGTGGATACGAACGATTATTTGTGCTTCGAATTAATTTTGGGAAATATCCTTCAGGTATAAGTTCACTTAAATTGGTTAATGGTTTTACTCGTTTCAATCCATTACTGAAACGTTCACAATCATAACGATTCATCAGCTATATTTATATTATGTATAAGAAAAATATATATTAAAATAATTAATTCAATATACAAATGTACAATATATACAATAGATATATAAATAATCTATTTTCCTAACTTTACCTGATTGTGCATATAATAGAATAATTCTCCACGACGATCTTTATTTACTACACGATCATCACCTTCACCCGGGTACACTAAATGCCAATGCCAATGATGTAAATTAACACCGATATCTTCACGGAAATAGGCACATCGTTGTTCTTCTTCACGATCGCTAGCCGTATAATTGATTGGGATATCAACGGTTACACGAGTACTTTCCGCTAGCGCTTGTTCTTCACGCGCCTTTGGAAATACCGATGAACTGATAAATTGATCGGGAAATACATTAGCAATCGATGGTATCGGAATATCAGATGTATCTGGTCGATGTGCCATTGCAACGGCCAATGCATATTGAAATAAAAATGGATTTAAACGATCTCGTACATAAGCGGCCGTTGATAGAAAATCAGTACGATCGGGTACATCCAAAAATAAAGTTACCAGTTGTCCAGCAATTTCTCGGTGTGTTTGATTGAATAAGGAAAATGGACCATCACGACGAATCGGTTCGGTAAATCCTAGATCCGGTGGTGTAATTGATTTCAATGGGATCTATAAACAACGATAAAATAATTTGATTAGCGCAATGAACGAATAAATTGTAATTGTATAATAAATATCATTAAAAAAAAAACAAAAAAGTACGCCGCATACCCTTTGATCGACATCTTCACCGAAACGTGATTGTAATTCAGCTCCAATTGGCTTATAACGATCAGTTAAAAAATCTTCTGGTACATCGTATACAGTTTTACCACGTTTTGTGAATAACCCTTCATTTGGTCGTAAAAATAATAATTGAAATGCATTTGTGTCGCCCATTATTTCTTTATTATGTATTACTGTTTTGGTATAAATACAATTTCTTTATAAATATATGTTGTTATATAATATAATTTATTTATTTATTATCTAATTGAAAACTGTAACAAAACACTCTGATTTATAATTGCTATATATATATTTTCCCAATGAAATTCAAATGGAAAATGATAACTTTCTCATTAATTTCCTATCGTTTTATACTTAAATTTTGATTACCGCAATGCTATAGAAAACAAAAAATGTAATTTATTTTAAAGGAAATAATATATTTTGGTAATTTAAATTTTGATAAACAAAAAGACATTTTAAAATCATAACCAATATATACAAAAGATAATAATAATTTTTTTTTTTATTCACACTGATAATATAACATTATTATATTATATATCTGCGGTAAGTTGGATATTATTATATATATAAATAATTAAATATATTTATTTGGTTATTTATCGTGAATAGGGCTTAAGTGGCTTGTATATGCTTACGTAAGAATACGTTATACATATACAGTGTATCCAAATCCCTACCCTACGGTTATAGATTGTTGATAGTAATAAATATCACGCATTCAGCGATTTAATGTTCTAAAAACCCATTCAAGAGGTAGAATAACAATAATAGTAGGTACATTATAATTTATATATAAATGAATTTTGATCTCAAAGTGAATAAAATGTTTCCGCATGAATTGTGTTTACCGTGAACCATAAACTTTTTGAATGGGAATTTTGTATAATAAATTTGCATAATAAAAAAATTTGCATTTTGCATAATAAAAGTTCAAGAAGTAGGTTCAAGAAGAAAAATTAGGACTGCCGAAACGAAACATATAACAATAATGAAGAACGTTTAGTATAGGTTTCATATTTCATAACACTTCCTTTGTGTAAAGTATAATAACGTATAATAATAAAATGATATCATTATCCAGCAAATTTAAGAATCCGCATATATAAGAACATACACAAATCTGGTGAAAATCATGTCACCGCAGATGGAAGGGCAACAAACCAAATAGATCATCAAAATTTTCTGTTGAGGTTCTGTCCGTGTCCATATATCAAGCAAATCGTATACCAATCGTTGGCATTACAAGAAAATTCGATTTGCACAAATTCCAAGTATGACAATAATGTAAAAAACAACACGCAGTACGAGTATATAAATTGGTGGGAGCTCTTGGTTTGTCCAGTTTATATCCACCAGAAAATGTATTATTGGTAGCGAAAAATTAATGGTTTGTAGATTATGCCTTGAGGACAACTGGACTGGAGTTAGAGGCTTTATAGTTATATAATATGTTCAAACTCTGTCTACGGCCGAAGGAGGAAACGGCTGTGCACATTGTGTATAAGAGTATAATAAGTACCCGACTTTGAAAAGCATAAAGATTAAGGTAACAGGCAAGTTCTCATGGAGGAAAAGTTTGACATTGTTACAAATCGCCAAAAAAAAAATAAAAAAATAAAACAGAAAAGTTAATATTTATAGTTATATAATTATTTGCTATATTTTTAATTTTTATATATAATAAAACCAAATTGTACAAGCAAGTAGTATACTTGACAATAGACTTAATTATTTTTTTAAAATCAATATTTCAATTACGATCTATGTATGTATTAACAAATCGTATGGTACATTCACCAAGACCCATATTTGTTGTTTGTCCAACAAAATCTTCAAGTGTCCGTATTCTTTTTGTATCGGGTAAACGATCAAATGGATAGCCCATTGCACGTTTATCAGGATATAATTTATTGCGTAAACCACAATATGATGCGGCATCATCACATCCATCAACCATTGTATCCGTTTGAACTACACGATCATCCTCATAATTTGAGATCATTACAAATAAATCAAATTTTGTACCATTTGATGAACCTTTAGGTATCAACAAATGATTTGGCCAACCACAACCACAAAACTGGAAAGCGTCTCTATTGCCGTTGTTAGCTATATTTTGTGCTTGCGATCCAACATTACGAAAAGATCTTTCATATGGTATTGTTACATTTGATTCATCATCACGACGCCGTATAACATTTTCACCGGGATTTACTGTAAATAATAAAAATTTAACCAATATTTAGTGACGATGTTAACTGAATAATGTTTTCAATATTATAGATGTTTAATTCTTTTATTATACTTACAATTTACATTAAATTTATCAATTTCAATTAATAGTAGACGTTTTTTTTGTAATGTTAAATCCACACCAAAGTGATCCTTTTGCGGACACATAAATATACGACAAGTTCCCCTTCGAATACCTCCACTTATAAAGAGAATTAATAAATAAACAATTTTAATTTGTTTAAATTTGTTATGATATGTATATAGTTATACTATTTAATAAAATACCTATTATTTGTGACAGAAATCAGTGTTTCAAAGGGGGCATGTTGTAAATGTGTAAATTGTGCAAAAACATTACCGCTATTACCAAAATCTAAACCTGCACCTAAATCAATGTCACCTCGTTGCCAATAAGTTAACAAAATATTTGGTGCCGATTTATTTCCACGTGTGATTTGTACATTAATTGAATTTATAAATATTCCATCATAATCTAATTGACGTCGAACGTATGGAATTAAAGTCTCTTTATATTTTATAAAACAATTTTCGACAAACGAATGCCAACGATAAAATATTGGATCACGCATTGCCGTTGTATTATCACCAATTACACCAAAATCTTCAAGATATCGACCTTCTGGATCATGAGCATATGCCAATATATTATGTCCTTCTGCATGCAGATTACCGTATAATTGAGGATTCGGTGATAATACACTTGCTTCCATTATATCTCCTAATATATCAATTCCTTTAATTTCATCCAATTCAATATGTTTGCCTTTTGTCTATATTTAATTTAAGTTCAGAATGATTACTTTACCGGGTTAAAAACACTTGAAACACACTCTAACACATGTGAAACGGAAAGCACATATGTGCTATGTACAGAGAAACAATTCCAGATTAAACCTTCAGGTTTTAAAAATCAAGATAAATGTAACCACATGTTTCTGTTCCATTTAACATATTGATCTATCAGCAATCAGCATTTTTTTTTATTTAGAGTTAAATTATTTGAATTTGATTATATAGTATACAGTATATACTTACATCAATACAATAGCCTCTGTCTATGATTTCAAAGAATCGATCACGCCATCTAATCAAATCGGAAACTTGTACGGATACACCATCATCGGGCCGATTAACATCTTGTGGTATAGCATTATTTACACGCGGTGGATATGCACGATTATTTGAACTACGAATAATTTTTGGAAAATATGCTTCTGGCATCGGTGCCCGTAAATCCGTTAATGGTTTTACTATTTCTAAACCATTACAAATTCGTTCAACATTATAACGGTTAATTGTTTGACTATGCATATAATAAAATAATTCACCACGGCGATCTTTTTTTACAATGCGTGCGTCACCTTCGGCTGCATAAACTAAATGCCAATGCCAATGATGTAAATTTAAACCAATATCTTCACGAAAATATGCCAATTTTTGTTCATCTTCCCGATCGTTAGCCGTAAAATTTAATGGAATTTCGACTGTCATACGTGTTCCTTCGGCTAACGATTGTTCGGCACGTGCTTCACGAAAAACTGTCGGATCTATAAATTGATCGGGAAACACATTGGCAATCGATGGTATTGGAATATTTTTTGTATCCTCACGGTGTTGCATTGTAACCGCCAATGCATATTGAAATAAATATGGATTAACACGATCCCGTGTATATGCAGCTAAAGATAAACATTTTCCTGTATCCGTTTCATCCATAAATAGTTTTATTAATTTTGCAGCAATTTTTTTATCACGTCCATTAAACAATGAGAATGGGCCATTTTTTCGAACGGGTTTTGTAAACGAAAGATCCGGTTCATTTATTGACGTTAATGGAATCTATATTTAGATATATGTATATGATTTAATAAGATATATTGAATGGAATCAATGGAAAATTTTCATTAAATGGATATATCATCATTTAGCACACTGTATATATATATATATATATACATACCCTTTGTTCAATATTTTCACCAAATCGACTTTGCAGTTCAGGACCAATTGGTTTGTAACGATCAGTTAAGAAATTTTCGGGTAAATCGTATACAGTATTTTCACGTGCTGTAAAAATTCCCTCAAATGGTCGTTTGAATAATAATGAAAAACCTTTCTCGTATGTCGTGGACATCATCTGCATCATTCACAAATTAAGATAACTAAAACAAAAAGTATAATGCCAAGTAAATCCAATAATAAACTAAGGATTTAATATAAATTACAAATGATTTTATACCAAAATGATATTCGTGTTTATATTATTATCAGTAAATTGTAAAACTACATTTATTAAAAAAAAAAAAAAACAATTATTGACCTAGAATTTCTTTATTTACATATTATATATTATAATAATTATTTTATTTCCACAAAACGAAATACAAAAATTATTTCTTATGATACACACAATTTATTATAAAACACCCAACCGCAAAATTATAATAATCCTATTATCATTTCAGTATTGATTATAATATTTGATTATACCTGTTGAGATAGAATAACAAACAGACCATTAAGCGATAGATAATTAAATTCTCTAAAACCTTCTCTTACATATCAAATAAAGTTATAGAATAAATTCTATATAGTTAAAATCTATATACGTGAAAAATTGTCAATTTAACCATACATTTTGTATGGACATCCCATAATATTATTTTAAATTCGGAAAATTCAGCTTATTTTACTTAAGATTCGGTCTTAAAATCAATACCATTTGAGACGAATCGGAGCCAGACAATAATTTAAAACAGATATTTAATTTTAAAACCTATATCTAATATTCTTTGGAACCCCAATAAACAACGGTATCAATATATCTTATATAGTGGCGACCCTGCGTATGTAATCAAAACAGAATATATTAAAATCATATATATAGAAATTTAATTGATTATTTAGTGGTCGTCGTCGCGTTTATTTTATTAATATGAAAATAATTAATATATGATGGTATTAATTATTTAAAAATGACTTTTATCGTTTTTTTTTTAATGAAACTATAATGATACAATTTTCTGTATATAAATCAGAGTTAGAAATAAAATATTATTTAATAAGAATTTGAATATTTGAATTAATTAAAGTACACATTTACAATAAGGAAAGTTTTGTCATAAATTACGACGTATGCGGTAAAAAAATGATAAACATTAATAGATTCACATTAAACAGTAATATATATCACAATCGTTTATTACATTTTCATTTGATGGGAATGAAATTACTTGGTTATATGTTATTTTATAATCAAAAATATCTTAAATTTCATTGTTTTCGTGGTTTAATATTTTCGTTATCATTTGTGGTTTTCAATATCACCCAGGTTTGATAATATAAATATATAAACACATGCCATGAAATATATCGTATTAATTATATAAATATATATTTTTTTTTATTTTTTTTAATAATAAAGTATATGGATTTGTATAGTATTTGGCGAGATATTGAAATAATGACAACAAATGCGGCTACCACACTTTTGTTTACAACAATTTCCTTTAGAATGTATCAATTTTATCGTTACCGTAGTGATTGGATCCGTATCATTAAACATATTCATGAATCAATTGAAAGCATTTGGAAATCATCCATTAATATGGATAAAATCATATTAAATAAATATATACAATATTCTGTTCGTTTAACCATTACATTTTGGATAAGTGCATTATTTACAGCTAATCTAATGTGTTTTCATACATTAGCCGCAGCATGGTGGCGGAAGTATGATGATACTTCATCATTGCTGGTATGTATGATTAATCACGTTTATATTCATATTGGTTAGTATAGCAAAACTTGGGGGAAATCTTTGTCGGGCCATAACTCAAAAACTAAGGGCTAAAACGTTCTGAAACCTATTTATTCGGATTTAGCATCCCTTAAAACATAAGTATGCAAGTTTTCAGCCCGATAGCTCAAACTTAAAGTATTCTGCGAAAAATCCATTTTTTCATAAGGGGTTAGTATAGCAAAACTTTGGGAAATCTTTGCCGGGTCATAACTCAAAAACTAAGGGCTAAAACGTTCTGAAACCTATTTATTCGGATTTAGCATCCCTTAAAGCATAAGTATATAAGCTTTCAGCCCGATAGCTCAAACTTAAAGGTTTCGGTGAAAAATCCATTTTTTCATAAGGGGTTAGTATAGCAAAACTTTGGGAAATCTTTGTCGGGCCATAACTCAAAAACTAAGGGCTTAAACGTTCTGAAACCTATTTATTCGGATTCGGCATCCCTTAAAGCATAAGTATACAAGTTTTCAGCCCGATAACTCAAACTTAAAGGTTTCGGTGAAAAATCCATTTTTTCATAAGGGGTTAGTATAGCAAAACTTCGGGAAATCTTTGTCGGGCCATAACTCAAAAACTAAGGGCTAAAACGTTCTGAAACCTATTTATTCGGATTCAGCATCCCTTAAAGCATAAGTATACAAGTTTTCAGCCCGATAGCTCAAACTTAAAGGTTTCGGTGAAAAATCCATTTTTTCATAAGGGGTTAGTATAGCAAAACTTTGGGAAATCTTTGTCGGGCCATAACTCAAAAACAAAGAGCTAAAACGTTCTGAAACCTATTTATTCGGATTCAGCATCCCTTAAAGCATAAGTATACAAGTTTTCAGCCCGATAGCTCAAACTTAAAGGTTTCGGTGAAAAATCCATTTTTTCATAAGGGGTTAGTATAGCAAAACTTTGGGAAATCTTTGTCGGGCCATAACTCAAAAACTAAGGGCTGAAACGTTCTGAAACCTATTTATTCGGATTCAGCGTCCCTTAAAGCATAAGTATGCAAGTTTTCAGCCCGATAGCTCAAACTTAAAGATTTCGGTGAAAAATCCTTTTTTTCATAAGGGGTTAGTATAGCAAAACTTTGGGAAATCTTTGTCGGGCCATAACTCAAAAACTAAGGGCTAAAACGTTCTGAAACCTATTTATTCGGATTCAGCATGCCTTAAAGCATAAGTATACAAGTTTTCAGCCCGATAGCTCAAACTTAAAGGTTTCGGTGAAAAATCCATTTTTTCATAAGGGGTTAGTATAGCAAAACTTTGGGAAATCTTTGTCGGGCCATAACTCAAAAACAAAGAGCTAAAACGTTCTGAAACCTATTTATTCGGATTTAGCATCCCTTAAAGCATAAGTATACAAGTTTTCAGCCCGATAGCTCAAACTTAAAGGTTTCGGTGAAAAATCCATTTTTTCATAAGGGGTTAGTATAGCAAAACTTTGGGAAATCTTTGTCGGGCCATAACTCAAAAACTAAGGGCTAAAACGTTCTGAAACCTATTTATTCGGATTCAGCATCCCTTAAAGCATAAGTATGCAAGTTTTCAGCCCGATAGCTCAAACTTAAAGGTTTCGGTGAAAAATCCATTTTTTCATAAGGGGTTAGTATAGCAAAACTTTGGGAAATCTTTGTCGGGCCATAACTCAAAAACTAAGGGCTAAAACGTTCTGAAACCTATTTATTCGGATTTAGCATCCATTAAAGCATAAGTATACAAGTTTTCAGCCCGATAGCTCAAACTTAAAGGTTTCGGTGAAAAATCCATTTTTTCATAAGGGGTTAGTATAGCAAAACTTTGGGAAATCTTTGTCGGGCCATAACTCAAAAACAAAGAGCTGAAACGTTCTGAAACCTATGTATTCGGATTTAGCATCCATTAAAGCATAAGTATACAAGTTTTCAGCCCGATAGCTCAAACTTAAAGGTTTCGGTGAAAAATCCATTTTTTCATAAGGGGTTAGTATAGCAAAACTTTGGGAAATCTTTGTCGGGCCATAACTCAAAAACTAAGGGCTAAAGCGTTTTGAAACCTATTTATTCGGATTCAGCATCCCTTAAAGCATAAGTATGCAAGTTTTCAGCCCGATAGCTCAAACTTAAAGGTTTCGGTGAAAAATCCTTTTTTTCATAAGGGGTTAGTATAGCAAAACTTTGGGAAATCTTTGTCGGACCATAACTCAAAAACTAAGGGCTAAAACGTTCTGAAACCTATTTATTCGGATTTAGCATGCCTTAAAGCATAAGTATACAAGTTTTCAGCCCGATAGCTCAAACTTAAAGGTTTCGGTGAAAAATCCATTTTTTCATAAGGGGTTAGTATAGCAAAACTTTGGGAAATCTTTGTCGGGCCATAACTCAAAAACTAAGGGCTAAAGCGTTCTGAAACCTATTTATTCGGATTCAGCATCCCTTAAAGCATAAGTATGCAAGTTTTCAGCCCGATAGCTCAAACTTAAAGGTTTCGGTGAAAAATCCTTTTTTTCATAAGGGGTTAGTATAGCAAAACTTTGCGAAATCTTTGTCAGGCCATAACTCAAAAACTAAGGGCTAAAACGTTCTGAAACCTATTTATTCGGATTTAGCATCCATTAAAGCATAAGTATACAAGTTTTCAGCCCGATAGCTCAAACTTAAAGGTTTCGGTGAAAAATCCATTTTTTCATAAGCGGTTAGTATAGCAAAACTTTGGGAAATCTTTGTCGGGCCATAACTCAAAAACAAAGAGCTCAAACGTTCTGAAACCTATGTATTCGGATTTAGCATCCATTAAAGCATATGTATACAAGTTTTCAGCCCGATAGCTCAAACTTAAAGGTTTCGGTGAAAAATCCATTTTTTCATAAGGGGTTAGTATAGCAAAACTTTGGGAAATCTTTGTCGGGCCATAACTCAAAAACTAAGGGCTAAAGCGTTTTGAAACCTATTTATTCGGATTCAGCATCCCTTAAAGCATAAGTATGCAAGTTTTCAGCCCGATAGCTCAAACTTAAAGGTTTCGGTGAAAAATCCTTTTTTTCATAAGGGGTTAGTATAGCAAAACTTTGGGAAATCTTTGTCGGACCATAACTCAAAAACTAAGGGCTAAAACGTTCTGAAACCTATTTATTCGGATTTAGCATCCCTTAAAGCATAAGTATGCAAGTTTTCAGCCCGATAGCTCAAACTTAAAGGTTTCGGTGAAAAATCCTTTTTTTCATAAGGGGTTAGTATAGCAAAACTTTGGGAAATCTTTGTCGGACCATAACTCAAAAACTAAGGGCTAAAACGTTCTGAAACCTATTTATTCGGATTTAGCATGCCTTAAAGCATAAGTATACAAGTTTTCAGCCCGATAGCTCAAACTTAAAGGTTTCGGTGAAAAATCCATTTTTTCATAAGGGGTTAGTATAGCAAAACTTTGGGAAATCTTTGTCGGGCCATAACTCAAAAACTAAGGGCTAAAACGTTCTGAAACCTATTTATTCGGATTCAGCATCCCTTAAAGCATAAGTATGCAAGTTTTCAGCCCGATAGCTCAAACTTAAAGGTTTCGGTGAAAAATCCTTTTTTTCATAAGGGGTTAGTATAGCAAAACTTTGCGAAATCTTTGTCAGGCCATAACTCAAAAACTAAGGGCTAAAACGTTCTGAAACCTATTTATTCGGATTTAGCATCCATTAAAGCATAAGTATACAAGTTTTCAGCCCGATAGCTCAAACTTAAAGGTTTCGGTGAAAAATCCATTTTTTCATAAGCGGTTAGTATAGCAAAACTTTGGGAAATCTTTGTCGGGCCATAACTCAAAAACAAAGAGCTGAAACGTTCTGAAACCTATGTATTCGGATTTAGCATCCATTAAAGCATATGTATACAAGTTTTCAGCCCGATAGCTCAAACTTAAAGGTTTCGGTGAAAAATCCATTTTTTCATAAGGGGTTAGTATAGCAAAACTTTGGGAAATCTTTGTCGGGCCATAACTCAAAAACTAAGGCCTAAAACGTTCTGAAACCTATTTATTCGGATTTAGCATCCCTTAAAGCATAAGTATACAAGTTTTCAGCCCGATAGCTCAAACTTAAAGTATTCTGCGAAAAATCCATTTTTTCATAAGGGGTTAGTATAGCAAAACTTTGGGAAATCTTTGCCGGGTCATAACTCAAAAACTAAGGGCTAAAACGTTCTGAAACCTATTTATTCGGATTTAGCATCCCTTAAAGCATAAGTATATAAGCTTTCAGCCCGATAGCTCAAACTTAAAGGTTTCGGTGAAAAATCCATTTTTTCATAAGGGGTTAGTATAGCAAAACTTTGGGAAATCTTTGTCGGGCCATAACTCAAAAACTAAGGGCTTAAACGTTCTGAAACCTATTTATTCGGATTCGGCATCCCTTAAAGCATAAGTATACAAGTTTTCAGCCCGATAACTCAAACTTAAAGGTTTCGGTGAAAAATCCATTTTTTCATAAGGGGTTAGTATAGCAAAACTTCGGGAAATCTTTGTCGGGCCATAACTCAAAAACTAAGGGCTAAAACGTTCTGAAACCTATTTATTCGGATTCAGCATCCCTTAAAGCATAAGTATACAAGTTTTCAGCCCGATAGCTCAAACTTAAAGGTTTCGGTGAAAAATCCATTTTTTCATAAGGGGTTAGTATAGCAAAACTTTGGGAAATCTTTGTCGGGCCATAACTCAAAAACAAAGAGCTAAAACGTTCTGAAACCTATTTATTCGGATTCAGCATCCCTTAAAGCATAAGTATACAAGTTTTCAGCCCGATAGCTCAAACTTAAAGGTTTCGGTGAAAAATCCATTTTTTCATAAGGGGTTAGTATAGCAAAACTTTGGGAAATCTTTGTCGGGCCATAACTCAAAAACTAAGGGCTGAAACGTTCTGAAACCTATTTATTCGGATTCAGCGTCCCTTAAAGCATAAGTATGCAAGTTTTCAGCCCGATAGCTCAAACTTAAAGATTTCGGTGAAAAATCCTTTTTTTCATAAGGGGTTAGTATAGCAAAACTTTGGGAAATCTTTGTCGGGCCATAACTCAAAAACTAAGGGCTAAAACGTTCTGAAACCTATTTATTCGGATTCAGCATGCCTTAAAGCATAAGTATACAAGTTTTCAGCCCGATAGCTCAAACTTAAAGGTTTCGGTGAAAAATCCATTTTTTCATAAGGGGTTAGTATAGCAAAACTTTGGGAAATCTTTGTCGGGCCATAACTCAAAAACAAAGAGCTAAAACGTTCTGAAACCTATTTATTCGGATTTAGCATCCCTTAAAGCATAAGTATACAAGTTTTCAGCCCGATAGCTCAAACTTAAAGGTTTCGGTGAAAAATCCATTTTTTCATAAGGGGTTAGTATAGCAAAACTTTGGGAAATCTTTGTCGGGCCATAACTCAAAAACTAAGGGCTAAAACGTTCTGAAACCTATTTATTCGGATTCAGCATCCCTTAAAGCATAAGTATGCAAGTTTTCAGCCCGATAGCTCAAACTTAAAGGTTTCGGTGAAAAATCCATTTTTTCATAAGGGGTTAGTATAGCAAAACTTTGGGAAATCTTTGTCGGGCCATAACTCAAAAACTAAGGGCTAAAACGTTCTGAAACCTATTTATTCGGATTTAGCATCCATTAAAGCATAAGTATACAAGTTTTCAGCCCGATAGCTCAAACTTAAAGGTTTCGGTGAAAAATCCATTTTTTCATAAGGGGTTAGTATAGCAAAACTTTGGGAAATCTTTGTCGGGCCATAACTCAAAAACAAAGAGCTGAAACGTTCTGAAACCTATGTATTCGGATTTAGCATCCATTAAAGCATAAGTATACAAGTTTTCAGCCCGATAGCTCAAACTTAAAGGTTTCGGTGAAAAATCCATTTTTTCATAAGGGGTTAGTATAGCAAAACTTTGGGAAATCTTTGTCGGGCCATAACTCAAAAACTAAGGGCTAAAGCGTTTTGAAACCTATTTATTCGGATTCAGCATCCCTTAAAGCATAAGTATGCAAGTTTTCAGCCCGATAGCTCAAACTTAAAGGTTTCGGTGAAAAATCCTTTTTTTCATAAGGGGTTAGTATAGCAAAACTTTGGGAAATCTTTGTCGGACCATAACTCAAAAACTAAGGGCTAAAACGTTCTGAAACCTATTTATTCGGATTTAGCATGCCTTAAAGCATAAGTATACAAGTTTTCAGCCCGATAGCTCAAACTTAAAGGTTTCGGTGAAAAATCCATTTTTTCATAAGGGGTTAGTATAGCAAAACTTTGGGAAATCTTTGTCGGGCCATAACTCAAAAACTAAGGGCTAAAGCGTTCTGAAACCTATTTATTCGGATTCAGCATCCCTTAAAGCATAAGTATGCAAGTTTTCAGCCCGATAGCTCAAACTTAAAGGTTTCGGTGAAAAATCCTTTTTTTCATAAGGGGTTAGTATAGCAAAACTTTGCGAAATCTTTGTCAGGCCATAACTCAAAAACTAAGGGCTAAAACGTTCTGAAACCTATTTATTCGGATTTAGCATCCATTAAAGCATAAGTATACAAGTTTTCAGCCCGATAGCTCAAACTTAAAGGTTTCGGTGAAAAATCCATTTTTTCATAAGCGGTTAGTATAGCAAAACTTTGGGAAATCTTTGTCGGGCCATAACTCAAAAACAAAGAGCTGAAACGTTCTGAAACCTATGTATTCGGATTTAGCATCCATTAAAGCATATGTATACAAGTTTTCAGCCCGATAGCTCAAACTTAAAGGTTTCGGTGAAAAATCCATTTTTTCATAAGGGGTTAGTATAGCAAAACTTTGGGAAATCTTTGTCGGGCCATAACTCAAAAACTAAGGGCTAAAGCGTTTTGAAACCTATTTATTCGGATTCAGCATCCCTTAAAGCATAAGTATGCAAGTTTTCAGCCCGATAGCTCAAACTTAAAGGTTTCGGTGAAAAATCCTTTTTTTCATAAGGGGTTAGTATAGCAAAACTTTGGGAAATCTTTGTCGGACCATAACTCAAAAACTAAGGGCTAAAACGTTCTGAAACCTATTTATTCGGATTTAGCATCCCTTAAAGCATAAGTATGCAAGTTTTCAGCCCGATAGCTCAAACTTAAAGGTTTCGGTGAAAAATCCTTTTTTTCATAAGGGGTTAGTATAGCAAAACTTTGGGAAATCTTTGTCGGACCATAACTCAAAAACTAAGGGCTAAAACGTTCTGAAAGCTATTTATTCGGATTTAGCATGCCTTAAAGCATAAGTATACAAGTTTTCAGCCCGATAGCTCAAACTTAAAGGTTTCGGTGAAAAATCCATTTTTTCATAAGGGGTTAGTATAGCAAAACTTTGGGAAATCTTTGTCGGGCCATAACTCAAAAACTAAGGGCTAAAGCGTTCTGAAACCTATTTATTCGGATTCAGCATCCCTTAAAGCATAAGTATGCAAGTTTTCAGCCCGATAGCTCAAACTTAAAGGTTTCGGTGAAAAATCCTTTTTTTCATAAGGGGTTAGTATAGCAAAACTTTGCGAAATCTTTGTCAGGCCATAACTCAAAAACTAAGGGCTAAAACGTTCTGAAACCTATTTATTCGGATTTAGCATCCATTAAAGCATAAGTATACAAGTTTTCAGCCCGATAGCTCAAACTTAAAGGTTTCGGTGAAAAATCCATTTTTTCATAAGCGGTTAGTATAGCAAAACTTTGGGAAATCTTTGTCGGGCCATAACTCAAAAACAAAGAGCTGAAACGTTCTGAAACCTATGTATTCGGATTTAGCATCCATTAAAGCATATGTATACAAGTTTTCAGCCCGATAGCTCAAACTTAAAGGTTTCGGTGAAAAATCCATTTTTTCATAAGGGGTTAGTATAGCAAAACTTTGGGAAATCTTTGTCGGGCCATAACTCAAAAACTAAGGCCTAAAACGTTCTGAAACCTATTTATTCGGATTTAGCATCCCTTAAAGCATAAGTATACAAGTTTTCAGTCCGATAGCTCGAACTTAAAGGTTTCGGTGAAAAATCCATTTTTTCATAAGGGGTTAGTATAGCAAAACTTTGGGAAATCTTTGTCGGGCCATAACTCAAAAACTAAGGGCTAAAACGTTCTGAAACCTATTTATTCGGATTTAGCATCCCTTAAAGCATAAGTATGCAAGTTTTCAGCCCGATAGCTCAAACTTAAAGTATTCGGTACAAAATCCATTTTTTCATAAGGGGGTACCCTTTTAAAACTTTTCGAAATCTTTGTCGGCCCATAACTCAAAAACTAAGGGCTAAAACGTTCTGAAACCTATTTATTCGGATTCAGCATCCCTTAAAGCATAAGTATACAAGTTTTCAGCCCGATAGCTCGAACTTAAAGGTTTCGGTGAAAAATCCATTTTTTCATAAGGGGTTAGTATAGCAAAACTTTGGGAAATCTTTGTCGGCCCATAACTCAAAAACTAAGGGCTAAAACATTCTGAAACCTATTTATTCGGATTCCGCAACCCCTTAAAGCATAAGTATACAAGTTTTCAGCGCGATAGCTCGAACTTAAAGGTTTCGGTGAAAAATCCATTTTTTCATAAGGGGTTAGTATAGCAAAACTTTGGGAAATCTTTGTCGGGCCATAACTCAAAAACTAAGGCCTAAAACGTTCTGAAACCTATTTATTCGGATTTAGCATCCCTTAAAGCATAAGTATACAAGTTTTCAGTCCGATAGCTCGAACTTAAAGGTTTCGGTGAAAAATCCATTTTTTCATAAGGGGTTAGTATAGCAAAACTTTGGGAAATCTTTGTCGGGCCATAACTCAAAAACTAAGGGCTAAAACGTTCTGAAACCTATTTATTCGGATTTAGCATCCCTTAAAGCATAAGTGTGCAAGTTTTCAGCCCGATAGCTCAAACTTAAAGTATTCGGTACAAAATCCATTTTTTCATAAGGGGGTACCCTTTTAAAACTTTTCGAAATCTTTGTCGGCCCATAACTCAAAAACTAAGGGCTAAAACGTTCTGAAACCTATTTATTCGGATTCAGCATCCCTTAAAGCATAAGTATACAAGTTTTCAGCCCGATAGCTCGAACTTAAAGGTTTCGGTGAAAAATCCATTTTTTCATAAGGGGTTAGTATAGCAAAACTTTGGGAAATCTTTGTCGGGCCATAACTCAAAAACTAAGGGCTAAAACGTTCTGAAACCTATTTATTCGGATTTAGCATCCCTTAAAGCATAAGTATGCAAGTTTTCAGCCCGATAGCTCAAACTTAAAGGTTTCGGTCCAAAATCCATTTTTTCATAAGGGGTTAGTATAGCAAAACTTTGGGAAATCTTTGTCGGCCCATAACTCAAAAACTAAGGGCTAAAACGTTCTGAAACCTATTTATTCGGATTCAGCATCCCTTAAAGCATAAGTATACAAGTTTTCAGCCCGATAGCTCAAACTTAAAGGTTTCGGTGAAAAATCCATTTTTTCATAAGGGGTTAGTATAGCAAAACTTTGGAAAACTTCGTCGTGCCATAACTCAAAAACTAAGGGCTAAAACGTTCTGAAACCTATTTATTCGGATTTAGCATCCCTTAAAGCATAAGTATGCAAGTTTTCAGCCCGATAGCTCAAACTTAAAGTATTCGGTATAAAATCCATTTTTTCATAAGGGGGTACCCTTTTAAAACTTTGGGAAATCTTCGTCGGTCCATAACTCAAAAACTAAGGGCTAAAACGTTCTGAAACCTATTTATTCGGATTCAGCATCCCTTAAAGCATAAGTATACAAGTTTTCAGCCCGATAGCTCGAACTTAAAGGTTTCGGTGAAAAATCCATTTTTTCATAAGGGGTTAGTATAGCAAAACTTTGGGAAATCTTTGTCGGGCCATAACTCAAAAACTAAGGGCTAAAACGTTCTGAAACCTATTTAAGGGTTTATTCGGATTTAGCATCCCTTAAAGCATAAGTATGCAAGTTTTCAGCCCGATAGCTCAAACTTAAAGTATTCGGTACAAAATCCATTTTTTCATAAGGTTGTACCCTTTTAAAACTTTGGGAAATCTTTGTCGGGCCATAACTCAAAAACTAAGGGCTAAAACGTTCTGAAACCTATTTATTCGGATTTAGCATCCCTTAAAGCATAAGTATACAAGTTTTCAGCCCGATAGCTCGAACTTAAAGGTTTCGATGAAAAATCCATTTTTTCATAAGGGGTTAGTATAGCAAAACTTTGGGAAATCTTTGTCGGGCCATAACTCAAAAACTAAGGCCTAAAACGTTCTGAAACCTATTTATTCGGATTTAGCATCCCTTAAAGCATAAGTATACAAGTTTTCAGCCCGATAGCTCGAACTTAAAGGTTTCGGTGAAAAATCCATTTTTTCATAAGGGGGTACCCTTTTAAAACTTTGGGAAATCTTTGTCGGGCCATAACTCAAAAACTAAGGGCAAAACGTTCTGAAACCTATTTATTCGGATTTAGCATCCTTTAAAGCATAAGTATGCAAGTTTTCAGCCCGATAGCTCAAACTTAAAGTATTCGGTACAAAATCCATTTTTTCATAAGGGGGTACCCCTTTAAAACTTTGGGAAATCTTTGTCGGCCCATAACTCAAAAACTAAGGGCTAAAACGTTCTGAAACCTATTTATTCGGATTCAGCATCCCATAAAGCATAAGTATACAAGTTTTCAGCCCGATAGCTCGAACTTATAGGTTTCGGTGAAAAATCCATTTTTTCATAAGGGGTTAGTATAGCAAAACTTTGGGAAATCTTTGTCGGGCCATAACTCAAAAACTAAGGCCTAAAGCGTTCTGAAACCTATTTATTCGGATTTAGCATCCCTTAAAGTATAAGTATACAAGTTTTCAGCCCGATAACTCAAACTTAAAGTATTCGGTACAAAATCCATTTTTTCATAATGGGTTAGTATAGGAAAACTTTGGGAAATCTTTGTCGGGCCATAACTCAAAAACTAAGGCCTGAAACGTTCTGAAACCTATTTATTCGGATTCAGCATCCCTTAAAGCATAAGTATACAAGTTTTCAGCCCGATAGCTCGAACTTAAAGGTTTCGGTGAAAAATCCATTTTTTCATAAGGGGTTAGTATAGCAAAACTTTGGGAAATCTTCGTCGGGCCATAACTCAAAAACTAAGGGCTAAAACGTTCTGAAACCTATTTATTCGGATTTAGCATCCCTTAAAGCATAAGTATACAAGTTTTCAGCCCGATAACTCAAACTTAAAGTATTCGGTACAAAATCCATTTTTTCATAAGGGGTTAGTATAGGAAAACTTTGGGAAATGTTTGTCGGGTGATAACTCAAAAACTAAGGGCTAAAACGTTCTGAAACCTATTTATTCGGATTTAGCATCCCTTAAAGCATAAGTATGCAAGTTTTCGGCCCGATAGCTCAAACTTAAAGTATTCGGTACAAAATCCATTTTTTCATAAGGGGTTAGTATAGAAAAACTTTGGGAAATCTTTGTCGGGCCATAACTCAAAAACTAAGGCCTGAAACGTTCTGAAACCTATTTATTCGGATTCAGCATCCCTTAAAGCATAAGTATACAAGTTTTCAGCCCGATAGCTCGAACTTAAAGGTTTCGGTGAAAAATCCATTTTTTCATAAGGGGTTAGTATAGCAAAACTTTGGGAAATCTTCGTCGGGCCATAACTCAAAAACTAAGGGCTAAAACGTTCTGAAACCTATTTATTCGGATTTAGCATCCCTTAAAGCATAAGTATACAAGTTTTCAACCCGATAACTCAAACTTAAAGTATTCGGTACAAAATCCATTTTTTCATAAGGGGTTAGTATAGGAAAACTTTGGGAAATCTTTGTCGGGCCATAACTCAAAAACTAAGGCCTGAAACGTTCTGAAACCTATTTATTCGGATTCAGCATCCCTTAAAGCATAAGTATACAAGTTTTCAGCCCGATAGCTCGAACTTAAAGGTTTCGGTGAAAAATCCATTTTTTCATAAGGGGTTAGTATAGCAAAACTTTGGGAAATCTTTGTCGGCCCATAACTCAAAAACTAAGGCTTGAAACGTTCTGAAACCTATTTATTCGGATTCAGCATCCCTTAAAGCATAAGTATACAAGTTTTCAGCCCGATAACTCAAACTTAAAGTATTCGGTACAAAATCCATTTTTTCATAAGGGGTTAGTATAGGAAAACTTTGGGAAATCTTTGTCGGGCCATAACTCAAAAACTAAGGCCTGAAACGTTCTGAAACCTATTTATTCGGATTCAGCATCCCTTAAAGCATAAGTATACAAGTATTAAGCCCGATAGCTCGAACTTAAAGGTTTCGGTGAAAAATCCATTTTTTCATAAGGGGTTAGTATAGCAAAACTTTGGGAAATCTTCGTAGGGCCATAACTCAAAAACTCAGAGCTAAAACGTTCTGAAACCTATTTATTCGGATTTAGCATCCCTTAAAGCATAAGTATACAAGTTTTCAGCCCGATAACTCAAACTTAAAGTATTCGGTACAAAATCCATTTTTTCATAAGGGGTTAGTATAGGAAAACTTTGGGAAATCTTTGTCGGGCCATAACTCAAAAACTAACGCCTGAAACGTTCTGAAACCTATTTATTCGGATTCAGCATCCCTTAAAGCATAAGTATACAAGTTTTCAGCCCGATAGCTCGAACTTAAAGGTTTCGGTGAAAAATCCATTTTTTCATAAGGGGTTAGTATAGCAAAACTTTGGGAAATCTTTGTCGGCCCATAACTCAAAAACTAAGGGCTAAAACGTTCTGAAACCTATTTATTCGGATTTAGCATCCCTTAAAGCATAAGTATGCAAGTTTTCAGCCCGATAGCTCAAACTTAAAGTATTCGGTACAAAATCCATTTTTTCATAAGGGGGTACCCTTTTAAAACTTTGGGAAATCTTTGTCGGCCCATAACTCAAAAACTAAGGGCTAAAACGTTCTGAAACCTATTTATTCGGATTCAGCATCCCTTAAAGCATAAGTATACAAGTTTTCAGCCCGATAGCTCGAACTTATAGGTTTCGGTGAAAAATCCATTTTTTCATAAGGGGTTAGTATAGCAAAACTTTGGGAAATCTTTGTCGGGCCATAACTCAAAAACTAAGGGCTAACACGTTCTGAAACCTATTTATTCGGATTTAGCATCCCTTAAAGCATAAGTATACAAGTTTTCAGCCCGATAACTCAAACTTAAAGTATTCGGTACAAAAGCCATTTTTTCATAAGGGGTTAGTATAGGAAAACTTTGGGAAATCTTTGTCGGGCCATAACTCAAAAACTAAGGCCTGAAACGTTCTGAAACCTATTTATTCGGATTCAGCATCCCTTAAAGCATAAGTATACAAGTTTTCAGCCCGATAGCTCGAACTTAAAGGTTTCGGTGAAAAATCCATTTTTTCATAAGGGGTTAGTATAGCAAAACTTTGGGAAATCTTCGTCGGGCCATAACTCCAAAACCAAGGGCTAAAACGTTCTGAAACCTATTTATTCGGATTTAGCATCTCTTAAAGCATAAGTATACAAGTTTTCAGCCCGATAACTCAAACTTAAAGTATTCGGTACAAAATCCATTTTTTCATAAGGGGTTAGTATAGCAAAACTTTGGGAAATCTTTGTCGGGCCATAACTCAAAAACTAAGGCCTGAAACGTTCTGAAACCTATTTATTCGGATTCAGCATCCCTTAAAGCATAAGTATACAAGTTTTCAGCCCGATAGCTCGAACTTAAAGGTTTCGGTGAAAAATCCATTTTTTCATAAGGGGTTAGTATAGCAAAACTTTGGGAAATCTTCGTCGGGCCATAACTCCAAAACCAAGGGCTAAAACGTTCTGAAACCTATTTATTCGGATTTAGCATCCCTTAAAGCATAAGTATACAAGTTTTCAGCCCGATAACTCAAACTTAAAGTATTCGGTACAAAATCCATTTTTTCATAAGGGGTTAGTATAGGAAAACTTTGGGAAATCTTTGTCGGGCCATAACTCAAAAACTAAGGCCTGAAACGTTCTGAAACCTATTTATTCGGATTCAGCATCCCTTAAAGCATAAGTATACAAGTTTTCAGCCCGATAGCTCGAACTTAAAGGTTTCGGTGAAAAATCCATTTTTTCATAAGGGGTTAGTATAGCAAAACTTTGGGAAATCTTCGTCGGGCCATAACTCAAAAACTAAGGGCTAAAACGTTCTGAAACCTATTTATTCGGATTTAGCATCCCTTAAAGCATAAGTATACAAGTTTTCAGCCCGATAACTCAAACTTAAAGTATTCGGTACAAAATCCATTTTTTCATATGGGGTTAGTATAGGAAAACTTTGGGAAATCTTTGTCGGGCCATAACTCAAAAACTAACGCCTGAAACGTTCTGAAACCTATTTATTCGGATTCAGCATCCCTTAAAGCATAAGTATACAAGTTTTCAGCCCGATAGCTCGAACTTAAAGGTTTCGGTGAAAAATCCATTTTTTCATAAGGGGTTAGTATAGCAAAACTTTGGGAAATCTTTGTCGGGCCATAACTCAAAAACTAAGGGCTAAAACGTTCTGAAACCTATTTATTCGGATTTAGCATCCCTTAAAGCATAAGTATGCAAGTTTTCAGCCCGATAGCTCAAACTTAAAGTATTCGGTACAAAATCCATTTTTTCATAAGGGGGTACCCTTTTAAAACTTTGGGAAATCTTTGTCGGCCCATAACTCAAAAACTAAGGGCTAAAACGTTCTGAAACCTATTTATTCGGATTCAGCATCCCTTAAAGCATAAGTATACAAGTTTTCAGCCCGATAGCTCGAACTTAAAGGTTTCGGTGAAAAATCCATTTTTTCATAAGGGGTTAGTATAGCAAAACTTTGGGAAATCTTTGTCGGGCCATAACTCAAAAACTAAGACCTGAAACGTTCTGAAACCTATTTATTCGGATTCAGCATCCCTTAAAGCATAAGTATACAAGTTTTCAGCCCGATAGCTCGAACTTAAAGGTTTCGGTGAAAAATCCATTTTTTCATAAGGGGTTAGTATAGCAAAACTTTGGGAAATCTTCGTCGGGCCATAACTCAAAAACTAAGGGCTAAAACGTTCTGAAACCTATTTATTCGGATTTAGCATCCCTTAAAGCATAAGTATACAAGTTTTCAGCCCGATAACTCAAACTTAAAGTATTCGGTACAAAATCCATTTTTTCATAAGGGGTTAGTATAGGAAAACTTTGGGAAATCTTTGTCGGGCCATAACTCAAAAACTAAGGCCTAAAACGTTCTGAAACCTATTTATTCGGATTCAGCATCCCTTAAAGCATAAGTATACAAGTTTTCAGCCCGATAGCTCGAACTTAAAGGTTTCGGTGAAAAATCCATTTTTTCATAAGGGGTTAGTATAGCAAAACTTTGGGAAATCTTCGTCGGGCCATAACTCCAAAACCAAGGGCTAAAACGTTCTGAAACCTATTTATTCGGATTTAGCATCCCTTAAAGCATAAGTATACAAGTTTTCAGCCCGATAACTCAAACTTAAAGTATTCGGTACAAAATCCATTTTTTCATAAGGGGGTACCCTTTTAAAACTTTGGGAAATCTTTGTCGGCCCATAACTCAAAAACTAAGGCCTGAAACGTTCTGAAACCTATTTATTCGGATTCAGCATCCCTTAAAGCATAAGTATACAAGTTTTCAGCCCGATAGCTCGAACTTAAAGGTTTCGGTGAAAAATCCATTTTTTCATAAGGGGTTAGTATAGCAAAACTTTGGGAAATCTTCGTCGAGCCATAACTCAAAAACTAAGGGCTAAAACGTTCTGAAACCTATTTATTCGGATTTAGCATCCCTTAAAGCATAAGTATACAAGTTTTCAGCCCGATAACTCAAACTTAAAGTATTCGGTACAAAATCCATTTTTTCATATGGGGTTAGTATAGGAAAACTTTGGGAAATCTTTGTCGGGCCATAACTCAAAAACTAACGCCTGAAACGTTCTGAAGCCTATTTATTCGGATTCAGCATCCCTTAAAGCATAAGTATACAAGTTTTCAGCCCGATAGCTCGAACTTAAAGGTTTCGGTGAAAAATCCATTTTTTCATAAGGGGTTAGTATAGCAAAACTTTGGGAAATCTTTGTCGGGCCATAACTCAAAAACTAAGGGCTAAAACGTTCTGAAACCTATTTATTCGGATTTAGCATCCCTTAAAGCATAAGTATGCAAGTTTTCAGCCCGATAGCTCAAACTTAAAGTATTCGGTACAAAATCCATTTTTTCATAAGGGGGTACCCTTTTAAAACTTTGGGAAATCCCTGTCGGCCCATAACTCAAAAACTAAGGGCTAAAACGTTCTGAAACCTATTTATTCGGATTCAGCATCCCTTAAAGCATAAGTATACAAGTTTTCAGCCCGATAGCTCGAACTTAAAGGTTTCGGTGAAAAATCCATTTTTTCATAAGGGGTTAGTATAGCAAAACTTTGGGAAATCTTTGTCGGGCCATAACTCAAAAACTAAGACCTGAAACGTTCTGAAACCTATTTATTCGGATTCAGCATCCTTTAAAGCATAAGTATACAAGTTTTCAGCCCGATAGCTCGAACTTAAAGGTTTCGGTGAAAAATCCATTTTTTCATAAGGGGTTAGTATAGCAAAACTTTGGGAAATCTTCGTCGGGCCATAACTCAAAAACTAAGGGCTAAAACGTTCTGAAACCTATTTATTCGGATTTAGCATCCCTTAAAGCATAAGTATACAAGTTTTCAGCCCGATAACTCAAACTTAAAATATTCGGTACAAAATCCATTTTTTCATAAGGGGTTAGTATAGGAAAACTTTGGGAAATCTTTGTCGGGCCATAACTCAAAAACTAAGGCCTAAAACGTTCTGAAACCTATTTATTCGGATTCAGCATCCCTTAAAGCATAAGTATACAAGTTTTCAGCCCGATAGCTCGAACTTAAAGGTTTCGGTGAAAAATCCATTTTTTCATAAGGGGTTAGTATAGCAAAACTTTGGGAAATCTTTGTCGGGTTATAACTCAAAAACTAAGGCCTAAAACGTTCTGAAACCTATTTATTCGGATTTAGCATCCCTTAAAGCATAAGTATGCAAGTTTTCAGCCCGATAGCTCAAACTTAAAGTATTCGGTACAAAATCCATTTTTTCATAAGGGGGTACCCTTTTAAAACTTTGGGAAATCTTTGTCGGGCCATAACTCAAAAACTAAGGCCTGAAACGTTCTGAAACCTATTTATTCGGATTCAGCATCCCTTAAAGCATAAGTATACAAGTTTTCAGCCCGATAGCTCGAACTTAAAGGTTTCGGTGAAAAATCCATTTTTTCATAAGGGGTTAGTATAGCAAAACTTTGGGAAATCTTCGTCGGGCCATAACTCCAAAACCAAGGGCTAAAACGTTCTGAAACCTATTTATTCGGATTTAGCATCCCTTAAAGCATAAGTATACAAGTTTTCAGCCCGATAACTCAAACTTAAAGTATTCGGTACAAAATCCATTTTTTCATAAGGGGTTAGTATAGGAAAACTTTGGGAAATCTTTGTCGGGCCATAACTCAAAAACTAAGGCCTGAAACGTTCTGAAACCTATTTATTCGGATTCAGCATCCCTTAAAGCATAAGTATACAAGTTTTCAGCCCGATAGCTCGAACTTAAAGGTTTCGGTGAAAAATCCATTTTTTCATAAGGGGTTAGTATAGCAAAACTTTGGGAAATCTTCGTCGGGCCATAACTCAAAAACTAAGGGCTAAAACGTTCTGAAACCTATTTATTCGGATTTAGCATCCCTTAAAGCATAAGTATACAAGTTTTCAGCCCGATAACTCAAACTTAAAGTATTCGGTACAAAATCCATTTTTTCATATGGGGTTAGTATAGGAAAACTTTGGGAAATCTTTGTCGGGCCATAACTCAAAAACTAACGCCTGAAACGTTCTGAAACCTATTTATTCGGATTCAGCATCCCTTAAAGCATAAGTATACAAGTTTTCAGCCCGATAGCTCGAACTTAAAGGTTTCGGTGAAAAATCCATTTTTTCATAAGGGGTTAGTATAGCAAAACTTTGGGAAATCTTTGTCGGGCCATAACTCAAAAACTAAGGGCTAAAACGTTCTGAAACCTATTTATTCGGATTTAGCATCCCTTAAAGCATAAGTATGCAAGTTTTCAGCCCGATAGCTCAAACTTAAAGTATTCGGTACAAAATCCATTTTTTCATAAGGGGGTACCCTTTTAAAACTTTGGGAAATCTTTGTCGGCCCATAACTCAAAAACTAAGGGCTAAAACGTTCTGAAACCTATTTATTCGGATTCAGCATCCCTTAAAGCATAAGTATACAAGTTTTCAGCCCGATAGCTCGAACTTAAAGGTTTCGGTGAAAAATCCATTTTTTCATAAGGGGTTAGTATAGCAAAACTTTGGGAAATCTTTGTCGGGCCATAACTCAAAAACTAAGACCTGAAACGTTCTGAAACCTATTTATTCGGATTCAGCATCCCTTAAAGCATAAGTATACAAGTTTTCAGCCCGATAGCTCGAACTTAAAGGTTTCGGTGAAAAATCCATTTTTTCATAAGGGGTTAGTATAGCAAAACTTTGGGAAATCTTCGTCGGGCCATAACTCAAAAACTAAGGGCTAAAACGTTCTGAAACCTATTTATTCGGATTTAGCATCCCTTAAAGCATAAGTATACAAGTTTTCAGCCCGATAACTCAAACTTAAAGTATTCGGTACAAAATCCATTTTTTCATAAGGGGTTAGTATAGGAAAACTTTGGGAAATCTTTGTCGGGCCATAACTCAAAAACTAAGGCCTAAAACGTTCTGAAACCTATTTATTCGGATTCAGCATCCCTTAAAGCATAAGTATACAAGTTTTCAGCCCGATAGCTCGAACTTAAAGGTTTCGGTGAAAAATCCATTTTTTCATAAGGGGTTAGTATAGCAAAACTTTGGGAAATCTTCGTCGGGCCATAACTCCAAAACCAAGGGCTAAAACGTTCTGAAACCTATTTATTCGGATTTAGCATCCCTTAAAGCATAAGTATACAAGTTTTCAGCCCGATAACTCAAACTTAAAGTATTCGGTACAAAATCCATTTTTTCATAAGGGGGTACCCTTTTAAAACTTTGGGAAATCTTTGTCGGCCCATAACTCAAAAACTAAGGCCTGAAACGTTCTGAAACCTATTTATTCGGATTCAGCATCCCTTAAAGCATAAGTATACAAGTTTTCAGCCCGATAGCTCGAACTTAAAGGTTTCGGTGAAAAATCCATTTTTTCATAAGGGGTTAGTATAGCAAAACTTTGGGAAATCTTCGTCGAGCCATAACTCAAAAACTAAGGGCTAAAACGTTCTGAAACCTATTTATTCGGATTTAGCATCCCTTAAAGCATAAGTATACAAGTTTTCAGCCCGATAACTCAAACTTAAAGTATTCGGTACAAAATCCATTTTTTCATATGGGGTTAGTATAGGAAAACTTTGGGAAATCTTTGTCGGGCCATAACTCAAAAACTAACGCCTGAAACGTTCTGAAGCCTATTTATTCGGATTCAGCATCCCTTAAAGCATAAGTATACAAGTTTTCAGCCCGATAGCTCGAACTTAAAGGTTTCGGTGAAAAATCCATTTTTTCATAAGGGGTTAGTATAGCAAAACTTTGGGAAATCTTTGTCGGGCCATAACTCAAAAACTAAGGGCTAAAACGTTCTGAAACCTATTTATTCGGATTTAGCATCCCTTAAAGCATAAGTATGCAAGTTTTCAGCCCGATAGCTCAAACTTAAAGGTTTCGGTGAAAAATCCATTTTTTCATAAGGGGTTAGTATAGCAAAACTTTGGGAAATCTTTGTCGGGCCATAACTCAAAAACTAAGACCTGAAACGTTCTGAAACCTATTTATTCGGATTCAGCATCCCTTAAAGCATAAGTATACAAGTTTTCAGCCCGATAGCTCGAACTTAAAGGTTTCGGTGAAAAATCCATTTTTTCATAAGGGGTTAGTATAGCAAAACTTTGGGAAATCTTCGTCGGGCCATAACTCAAAAACTAAGGGCTAAAACGTTCTGAAACCTATTTATTCGGATTTAGCATCCCTTAAAGCATAAGTATACAAGTTTTCAGCCCGATAACTCAAACTTAAAATATTCGGTACAAAATCCATTTTTTCATAAGGGGTTAGTATAGGAAAACTTTGGGAAATCTTTGTCGGGCCATAACTCAAAAACTAAGGCCTAAAACGTTCTGAAACCTATTTATTCGGATTCAGCATCCCTTAAAGCATAAGTATACAAGTTTTCAGCCCGATAGCTCGAACTTAAAGGTTTCGGTGAAAAATCCATTTTTTCATAAGGGGTTAGTATAGCAAAACTTTGGGAAATCTTTGTCGGGTTATAACTCAAAAACTAAGGCCTAAAACGTTCTGAAACCTATTTATTCGGATTTAGCATCCCTTAAAGCATAAGTATGCAAGTTTTCAGCCCGATAGCTCAAACTTAAAGTATTCGGTACAAAATCCATTTTTTCATAAGGGGGTACCCTTTTAAAACTTTGGGAAATCTTTGTCGGGCCATAACTCAAAAACTAAGGCCTGAAACGTTCTGAAACCTATTTATTCGGATTCAGCATCCCTTAAAGCATAAGTATACAAGTTTTCAGCCCGATAGCTCGAACTTAAAGGTTTCGGTGAAAAATCCATTTTTTCATAAGGGGTTAGTATAGCAAAACTTTGGGAAATCTTCGTCGGGCCATAACTCCAAAACCAAGGGCTAAAACGTTCTGAAACCTATTTATTCGGATTTAGCATCCCTTAAAGCATAAGTATACAAGTTTTCAGCCCGATAACTCAAACTTAAAGTATTCGGTACAAAATCCATTTTTTCATAAGGGGTTAGTATAGCAAAACTTTGGGAAATCTTTGTCGGGCCATAACTCAAAAACTAAGGCCTGAAACGTTCTGAAACCTATTTATTCGGATTCAGCATCCCTTAAAGCATAAGTATACAAGTTTTCAGCCCGATAGCTCGAACTTAAAGGTTTCGGTGAAAAATCCATTTTTTCATAAGGGGTTAGTATAGCAAAACTTTGGGAAATCTTCGTCGGGCCATAACTCCAAAACCAAGGGCTAAAACGTTCTGAAACCTATTTATTCGGATTTAGCATCCCTTAAAGCATAAGTATACAAGTTTTCAGCCCGATAACTCAAACTTAAAGTATTCGGTACAAAATCCATTTTTTCATAAGGGGTTAGTATAGGAAAACTTTGGGAAATCTTTGTCGGGCCATAACTCAAAAACTAAGGCCTGAAACGTTCTGAAACCTATTTATTCGGATTCAGCATCCCTTAAAGCATAAGTATACAAGTTTTCAGCCCGATAGCTCGAACTTAAAGGTTTCGGTGAAAAATCCATTTTTTCATAAGGGGTTAGTATAGCAAAACTTTGGGAAATCTTCGTCGGGCCATAACTCAAAAACTAAGGGCTAAAACGTTCTGAAACCTATTTATTCGGATTTAGCATCCCTTAAAGCATAAGTATACAAGTTTTCAGCCCGATAACTCAAACTTAAAGTATTCGGTACAAAATCCATTTTTTCATATGGGGTTAGTATAGGAAAACTTTGGGAAATCTTTGTCGGGCCATAACTCAAAAACTAACGCCTGAAACGTTCTGAAACCTATTTATTCGGATTCAGCATCCCTTAAAGCATAAGTATACAAGTTTTCAGCCCGATAGCTCGAACTTAAAGGTTTCGGTGAAAAATCCATTTTTTCATAAGGGGTTAGTATAGCAAAACTTTGGGAAATCTTTGTCGGGCCATAACTCAAGAACTAAGGGCTAAAACGTTCTGAAACCTATTTATTCGGATTTAGCATCCCTTAAAGCATAAGTATGCAAGTTTTCAGCCCGATAGCTCAAACTTAAAGTATTCGGTACAAAATCCATTTTTTCATAAGGGGGTACCCTTTTAAAACTTTGGGAAATCTTTGTCGGCCCATAACTCAAAAACTAAGGGCTAAAACGTTCTGAAACCTATTTATTCGGATTCAGCATCCCTTAAAGCATAAGTATACAAGTTTTCAGCCCGATAGCTCGAACTTAAAGGTTTCGGTGAAAAATCCATTTTTTCATAAGGGGTTAGTATAGCAAAACTTTGGGAAATCTTTGTCGGGCCATAACTCAAAAACTAAGACCTGAAACGTTCTGAAACCTATTTATTCGGATTCAGCATCCCTTAAAGCATAAGTATACAAGTTTTCAGCCCGATAGCTCGAACTAAAAGGTTTCGGTGAAAAATCCATTTTTTCATAAGGGGTTAGTATAGCAAAACTTTGGGAAATCTTCGTCGGGCCATAACTCAAAAACTAAGGGCTAAAACGTTCTGAAACCTATTTATTCGGATTTAGCATCCCTTAAAGCATAAGTATACAAGTTTTCAGCCCGATAACTCAAACTTAAAGTATTCGGTACAAAATCCATTTTTTCATAAGGGGTTAGTATAGGAAAACTTTGGGAAATCTTTGTCGGGCCATAACTCAAAAACTAAGGCCTAAAACGTTCTGAAACCTATTTATTCGGATTCAGCATCCCTTAAAGCATAAGTATACAAGTTTTCAGCCCGATAGCTCGAACTTAAAGGTTTCGGTGAAAAATCCATTTTTTCATAAGGGGTTAGTATAGCAAAACTTTGGGAAATCTTCGTCGGGCCATAACTCCAAAACCAAGGGCTAAAACGTTCTGAAACCTATTTATTCGGATTTAGCATCCCTTAAAGCATAAGTATACAAGTTTTCAGCCCGATAACTCAAACTTAAAGTATTCGGTACAAAATCCATTTTTTCATAAGGGGGTACCCTTTTAAAACTTTGGGAAATCTTTGTCGGCCCATAACTCAAAAACTAAGGCCTGAAACGTTCTGAAACCTATTTATTCGGATTCAGCATCCCTTAAAGCATAAGTATACAAGTTTTCAGCCCGATAGCTCGAACTTAAAGGTTTCGGTGAAAAATCCATTTTTTCATAAGGGGTTAGTATAGCAAAACTTTGGGAAATCTTCGTCGAGCCATAACTCAAAAACTAAGGGCTAAAACGTTCTGAAACCTATTTATTCGGATTTAGCATCCCTTAAAGCATAAGTATACAAGTTTTCAGCCCGATAACTCAAACTTAAAGTATTCGGTACAAAATCCATTTTTTCATATGGGGTTAGTATAGGAAAACTTTGGGAAATCTTTGTCGGGCCATAACTCAAAAACTAACGCCTGAAACGTTCTGAAGCCTATTTATTCGGATTCAGCATCCCTTAAAGCATAAGTATACAAGTTTTCAGCCCGATAGCTCGAACTTAAAGGTTTCGGTGAAAAATCCATTTTTTCATAAGGGGTTAGTATAGCAAAACTTTGGGAAATCTTTGTCGGGCCATAACTCAAAAACTAAGGGCTAAAACGTTCTGAAACCTATTTATTCGGATTTAGCATCCCTTAAAGCATAAGTATGCAAGTTTTCAGCCCGATAGCTCAAACTTAAAGTATTCGGTACAAAATCCATTTTTTCATAAGGGGGTACCCTTTTAAAACTTTGGGAAATCCCTGTCGGCCCATAACTCAAAAACTAAGGGCTAAAACGTTCTGAAACCTATTTATTCGGATTCAGCATCCCTTAAAGCATAAGTATACAAGTTTTCAGCCCGATAGCTCGAACTTAAAGGTTTCGGTGAAAAATCCATTTTTTCATAAGGGGTTAGTATAGCAAAACTTTGGGAAATCTTTGTCGGGCCATAACTCAAAAACTAAGACCTGAAACGTTCTGAAACCTATTTATTCGGATTCAGCATCCCTTAAAGCATAAGTATACAAGTTTTCAGCCCGATAGCTCGAACTTAAAGGTTTCGGTGAAAAATCCATTTTTTCATAAGGGGTTAGTATAGCAAAACTTTGGGAAATCTTCGTCGGGCCATAACTCAAAAACTAAGGGCTAAAACGTTCTGAAACCTATTTATTCGGATTTAGCATCCCTTAAAGCATAAGTATACAAGTTTTCAGCCCGATAACTCAAACTTAAAATATTCGGTACAAAATCCATTTTTTCATAAGGGGTTAGTATAGGAAAACTTTGGGAAATCTTTGTCGGGCCATAACTCAAAAACTAAGGCCTAAAACGTTCTGAAACCTATTTATTCGGATTCAGCATCCCTTAAAGCATAAGTATACAAGTTTTCAGCCCGATAGCTCGAACTTAAAGGTTTCGGTGAAAAATCCATTTTTTCATAAGGGGTTAGTATAGCAAAACTTTGGGAAATCTTTGTCGGGTTATAACTCAAAAACTAAGGCCTAAAACGTTCTGAAACCTATTTATTCGGATTTAGCATCCCTTAAAGCATAAGTATGCAAGTTTTCAGCCCGATAGCTCAAACTTAAAGTATTCGGTACAAAATCCATTTTTTCATAAGGGGGTACCCTTTTAAAACTTTGGGAAATCTTTGTCGGGCCATAACTCAAAAACTAAGGCCTGAAACGTTCTGAAACCTATTTATTCGGATTCAGCATCCCTTAAAGCATAAGTATACAAGTTTTCAGCCCGATAGCTCGAACTTAAAGGTTTCGGTGAAAAATCCATTTTTTCATAAGGGGTTAGTATAGCAAAACTTTGGGAAATCTTCGTCGGGCCATAACTCCAAAACCAAGGGCTAAAACGTTCTGAAACCTATTTATTCGGATTTAGCATCCCTTAAAGCATAAGTATACAAGTTTTCAGCCCGATAACTCAAACTTAAAGTATTCGGTACAAAATCCATTTTTTCATAAGGGGTTAGTATAGCAAAACTTTGGGAAATCTTTGTCGGGCCATAACTCAAAAACTAAGGCCTGAAACGTTCTGAAACCTATTTATTCGGATTCAGCATCCCTTAAAGCATAAGTATACAAGTTTTCAGCCCGATAGCTCGAACTTAAAGGTTTCGGTGAAAAATCCATTTTTTCATAAGGGGTTAGTATAGCAAAACTTTGGGAAATCTTCGTCGGGCCATAACTCCAAAACCAAGGGCTAAAACGTTCTGAAACCTATTTATTCGGATTTAGCATCCCTTAAAGCATAAGTATACAAGTTTTCAGCCCGATAACTCAAACTTAAAGTATTCGGTACAAAATCCATTTTTTCATAAGGGGTTAGTATAGGAAAACTTTGGGAAATCTTTGTCGGGCCATAACTCAAAAACTAAGGCCTGAAACGTTCTGAAACCTATTTATTCGGATTCAGCATCCCTTAAAGCATAAGTATACAAGTTTTCAGCCCGATAGCTCGAACTTAAAGGTTTCGGTGAAAAATCCATTTTTTCATAAGGGGTTAGTATAGCAAAACTTTGGGAAATCTTCGTCGGGCCATAACTCAAAAACTAAGGGCTAAAACGTTCTGAAACCTATTTATTCGGATTTAGCATCCCTTAAAGCATAAGTATACAAGTTTTCAGCCCGATAACTCAAACTTAAAGTATTCGGTACAAAATCCATTTTTTCATATGGGGTTAGTATAGGAAAACTTTGGGAAATCTTTGTCGGGCCATAACTCAAAAACTAACGCCTGAAACGTTCTGAAACCTATTTATTCGGATTCAGCATCCCTTAAAGCATAAGTATACAAGTTTTCAGCCCGATAGCTCGAACTTAAAGGTTTCGGTGAAAAATCCATTTTTTCATAAGGGGTTAGTATAGCAAAACTTTGGGAAATCTTTGTCGGGCCATAACTCAAAAACTAAGGGCTAAAACGTTCTGAAACCTATTTATTCGGATTTAGCATCCCTTAAAGCATAAGTATGCAAGTTTTCAGCCCGATAGCTCAAACTTAAAGTATTCGGTACAAAATCCATTTTTTCATAAGGGGGTACCCTTTTAAAACTTTGGGAAATCTTTGTCGGCCCATAACTCAAAAACTAAGGGCTAAAACGTTCTGAAACCTATTTATTCGGATTCAGCATCCCTTAAAGCATAAGTATACAAGTTTTCAGCCCGATAGCTCGAACTTAAAGGTTTCGGTGAAAAATCCATTTTTTCATAAGGGGTTAGTATAGCAAAACTTTGGGAAATCTTTGTCGGGCCATAACTCAAAAACTAAGACCTGAAACGTTCTGAAACCTATTTATTCGGATTCAGCATCCCTTAAAGCATAAGTATACAAGTTTTCAGCCCGATAGCTCGAACTTAAAGGTTTCGGTGAAAAATCCATTTTTTCATAAGGGGTTAGTATAGCAAAACTTTGGGAAATCTTCGTCGGGCCATAACTCAAAAACTAAGGGCTAAAACGTTCTGAAACCTATTTATTCGGATTTAGCATCCCTTAAAGCATAAGTATACAAGTTTTCAGCCCGATAACTCAAACTTAAAGTATTCGGTACAAAATCCATTTTTTCATAAGGGGTTAGTATAGGAAAACTTTGGGAAATCTTTGTCGGGCCATAACTCAAAAACTAAGGCCTAAAACGTTCTGAAACCTATTTATTCGGATTCAGCATCCCTTAAAGCATAAGTATACAAGTTTTCAGCCCGATAGCTCGAACTTAAAGGTTTCGGTGAAAAATCCATTTTTTCATAAGGGGTTAGTATAGCAAAACTTTGGGAAATCTTCGTCGGGCCATAACACCAAAACCAAGGGCTAAAACGTTCTGAAACCTATTTATTCGGATTTAGCATCCCTTAAAGCATAAGTATACAAGTTTTCAGCCCGATAACTCAAACTTAAAGTATTCGGTACAAAATCCATTTTTTCATATGGGGTTAGTATAGGAAAACTTTGGGAAATCTTTGTCGGGCCATAACTCAAAAACTAAGGCCTAAAACGTTCTGAAACCTATTTATTCGGATTCAGCATCCCTTAAAGCATAAGTATACAAGTTTTCAGCCCGATACCTCAAACTTAAAGTATTCGGTACAAAATCCATTTTTTCATAAGGGGTTAGTATAGCAAAACTTTGGGAAATCTTTGTCGGGCCATAACTCAAAAACTAAGGCCTAAAACGTTCTGAAACCTATTTATTCGGATTTAGCATCCCTTAAAGCATAAGTATACAAGTTTTCAGCCCGATAACTCAAACTTAAAGTATTCGGTACAAAATCCATTTTTTCATAAGGGGGTACCCTTTTAAAACTTTGGGAAATCTTTGTCGGGCCATAACTCAAAAACTAAGACCTGAAACGTTCTGAAACCTATTTATTCGGATTCAGCATCCCTTAAAGCATAAGTATACAAGTTTTCAGCCCGATAGCTCGAACTTAAAGGTTTCGGTGAAAAATCCATTTTTTCATAAGGGGTTAGTATAGCAAAACTTTCGGAAATCTTCGTCGGGCCATAACTCAAAAACTAAGGGCTAAAACGTTCTGAAACCTATTTATTCGGATTTAGCATCCCTTAAAGCATAAGTATACAAGTTTTCAGCCCGATAACTCAAACTTAAAGTATTCGGTACAAAATCCATTTTTTCATAAGGGGTTAGTATAGGAAAACTTTGGGAAATCTTTGTCGGGCCATAACTCAAAAACTAAGGCCTGAAACGTTCTGAAACCTATTTATTCGGATTCAGCATCCCTTAAAGCATAAGTATACAAGTTTTCAGCCCGATAGCTCGAACTTAAAGGTTTCGGTGAAAAAATCCATTTTTTCATAAGGGGTTAGTATAGCAAAACTTTGGGAAATCTTCGTCGGGCCATAACTCAAAAACTAAGGGCTAAAACGTTCTGAAACCTATTTATTCGGATTCAGCATCCCTTAAAGCATAAGTATACAAGTTTTCAGCCCGATAGCTCGAACTTAAAGGTTTCGGTGAAAAATCAATTTTTTCATAAGGGGTTAGTATAGCAAAACTTTGGGAAATCTTTGTCGGGCCATAACTCAAAAACTAAGGCCTAAAACGTTCTGAAACCTATTTATTCGGATTTAGCATCCCTTAAAGCATAAGTATACAAGTTTTCAGCCCGATAACTCAAACTTAAAGTATTCGGTACAAAATCCATTTTTTCATATGGGGTTAGTATAGGAAAACTTTGGGAAATCTTTGTCGGGCCATAACTCAAAAACTAACGCCTGAAACGTTCTGAAACCTATTTATTCGGATTCAGCATCCCTTAAAGCATAAGTATACAAGTTTTCAGCCCGATAGCTCGAACTTAAAGGTTTCGGTGAAAAATCCATTTTTTCATAAGGGGTTAGTAAAGCAAAACTTTGGGAAATCTTTGTCGGGCCATAACTCAAAAACTAAGGGCTAAAACGTTCTGAAAGCTATTTATTCGGATTCAGCATCCCTTAAAGCATAAGTATACAAGTTTTCAGCCCGATAGCTCAAACTTAAAGTATTCGGTACAAAATCCATTTTTTCATAAGGGGGTACCCTTTTAAAACTTTGGGAAATCTTTGTCGGCCCATAACTCAAAAACTAAGGGCTAAAACGTTCTGAAACCTATTTATTCGGATTCAGCATCCCTTAAAGCATAAGTATACAAGTTTTCAGCCCGATAGCTCGAACTTAAAGGTTTCGGTGAAAAATCCATTTTTTCATAAGGGGTTAGTATAGCAAAACTTTGGGAAATCTTTGTCGGGCCATAACTCAAAAACTGAGGGCTAAAACGTTCTGAAACCTATTTATTCGGATTCAGCATCCCTTAAAGCATAAGTATACAAGTTTTCAGCCCGATAGCTCGAACTTAAAGGTTTCGGTGAAAAATCCATTTTTTCATAAGGGGTTAGTATAGCAAAACTTTGGGAAATCTTTGTCGGGCCATAACTCAAAAACTAAGGGCTAAAACGTTCTGAAACCTATTTATTCGGATTTAGCATCCCTTAAAGCATAAGTATGCAAGTTTTCAGCCCGATAGCTCAAACTTAAAGTATTCGGTACAAAATCCATTTTTTCATAAGGGGGTACCCTTTTAAAACTTTGGGAAATCTTCGTCGGGCCATAACTCAAAAACTAAGGGCTAAAACGTTCTGAAACCTATTTATTCGGATTTAGCATCCCTTAAAGCATAAGTATACAAGTTTTCAGCCCGATAGCTCGAACTTAAAGGTTTCGGTGAAAAATCCATTTTTTCATAAGGGGTTAGTATAGCAAAACTTTGGGAAATCTTTGTCGGGCCATAACTCAAAAACTAAGGCCTAAAACGTTCTGAAACCTATTTATTCGGATTTAGCATCCCTTAAAGCATAAGTATACAAGTTTTCAGCCCGATAGCTCGAACTTAAAGGTTTCGGTGAAAAATCCATTTTTTCATAAGGGGTTAGTATAGCAAAACTTTGGAAAATCTTTGTCGGGCCATAACTCAAAAACTAAGGGCTAAAACGTTCTGAAACCTATTTATTCGGATTTAGCATCCCTTAAAGCATAAGTATACAAGTTTTCAGCCCGATAGCTCGAACTTAAAGGTTTCGGTGAAAAATCCATTTTTTCATAAGGGGTTAGTATAGCAAAACTTTGGGAAATCTTCGTCGGGCCATAACTCAAAAACTAAGGGCTAAAACGTTCTGAAACCTATTTATTCGGATTTAGCATCCCTTAAAGCATAAGTATGCAAGTTTTCAGCCCGATAGCTCAAACTTAAAGTATTCGGTACAAAATCCATTTTTTCATAAGGGGTTAGTATAGGAAAACTTTGGGAAATCTTTGTCGGGCCATAACTCAAAAACTAAGGCCTGAAGCGCTCTGAAACCTATTTATTCGGATTCAGCATCCCTTAAAGCATAAGTATACAAGTTTTCAGCCCGATAGCTCGAACTTAAAGGTTTCGGTGAAAAATCCATTTTTTCATAAGGGGTTAGCAAAACTTTGGGAAATCTTCGTCGGGCCATAACTCAAAAACTAAGGGCTAAAACGTTCTGAAACCTATTTATTCGGATTTAGCATCCCTTAAAGCATAAGTATGCAAGTTTTCAGCCCGATAGCTCAAACTTAAAGGTTTCGGTGAAAAATCCATTTTTTCATAAGGGGGTACCCTTTTAAAACTTTGGGAAATCTTTGTCGGCCCATAACTCAAAAACTAAGGGCTAAAACGTTCTGAAACCTATTTATTCGGATTTAGCATCCCTTAAAGCATAAGTATGCAAGTTTTCAGCCCGATAGCTCAAACTTAAAGTATTCGGTACAAAATCCATTTTTTCATAAGGGGTTAGTATAGCAAAACTTTGGGAAATCTTCGTCGGGCCATAACTCAAAAACTAAGGGCTAAAACGTTCTGAAACCTATTTATTCGGATTTAGCATCCCTTAAAGCATAAGTATGCAAGTTTTCAGCCCGATAGCTCAAACTTAAAGTATTCGGTACAAAATCCATTTTTTCATAAGGGGTTAGTATAGGAAAACTTTGGGAAATCTTTGTCGGGCCATAACTCAAAAACTAAGGCCTGAAGCGCTCTGAAACCTATTTATTCGGATTCAGCATCCCTTAAAGCATAAGTATACAAGTTTTCAGCCCGATAGCTCGAACTTAAAGGTTTCGGTGAAAAATCCATTTTTTCATAAGGGGTTAGCAAAACTTTGGGAAATCTTCGTCGGGCCATAACTCAAAAACTAAGGGCTAAAACGTTCTGAAACCTATTTATTCGGATTTAGCATCCCTTAAAGCATAAGTATACAAGTTTTCAGCCCGATAGCTCGAACTTAAAGGTTTCGGTGAAAAATCCATTTTTTCATAAGGGGTTAGTATAGCAAAACTTTGGGAAATCTTTGTCGGGCCATAACTCAAAAACTAAGGCCTAAAACGTTCTGAAACCTATTTATTCGGATTTAGCATCCCTTAAAGCATAAGTATACAAGTTTTCAGCCCGATAGCTCGAACTTAAAGGTTTCGGTGAAAAATCCATTTTTTCATAAGGGGTTAGTATAGCAAAACTTTGGGAAATATTTGTCGGGCCATAACTCAAAAACTAAGGCCTAAAACGTTCTGAAACCTATTTATTCGGATTTAGCATCCCTTAAAGCATAAGTATACAAGTTTTCAGCCCGATAGCTCGAACTTAAATGTTTCGGTGAAAAATCCATTTTTTCATAAGGGGATAGTCTAGCAAAACTTTGGGAAATCTTTGAAGGGCCATAACTCAAAAACTAAGTGCTAAAACGTTCTGAAACCTATTTATTCGGATTTAGCATCCCTTAAAGCATAAGTATGCAAGTTTTCAGCCCGATAGCTCAAACTTAAAGTATTCGGTACAAAATCCATTTTTTCATAAGGGGTTAGTATAGGAAAACTTTGGGAAATCTTTGTCGGGCCATAACTCAAAAACTAAGGCCTGAAGCGTTCTGAAACCTATTTATTCGGATTCAGCATCCCTTAAAGCATAAGTATACAAGTTTTCAGCCCGATAGCTCGAACTTAAAGGTTTCGGTGAAAAATCCATTTTTTCATAAGGGGTTAGTATAGCAAAACTTTGGGAAATCTTTGTCGAGCCATAACTCAAAAACTAAGGCCCAAAACGTTCTGAAACCTATTTATTCGGATTTAGCATCCCTTAAAGCAAAGGTATACAAGTTTTCAGCCCGATAGCTCGAACTTAAAGGTTTCGGTGAAAAATCCATTTTTTCATAAGGGGTTAGTATAGCAAAACTTTGGGAAATCTTTGTCGGGCCATAACTCACAAACTAAGAGCTAAAACGTTCTGAAACCCATTTATTCGGATTCAGCATCCCTTAAAGCATAAGTATACAAGTTTTCAGTCCGATAGCTCGAACTTAAAGGTTTCGGTGAAAAATCCATTTTTTCATAAGGGGTTAGTATAGCAAAACTTTGGGAAATCTTTGTCGGGCCATAACTCAAAAACTAAGGGCTAAAACGTTCTGAAACCTATTTATTCGGATTTAGCATCCCTTAAAGCATAAGTATGCAAGTTTTCAGCCCGATAGCTCGAACTTATAGGTTTCGGTGAAAAATCCATTTTTTCATAAGGGGTTAGTATAGCAAAACTTTGGGAAATCTTTGTCGGGCCATAACTCAAAAACTAAGGCCTAAAACGTTCTGAAACCTATTTATTCGGATTTAGCATCCCTTAAAGCATAAGTATACAAGTTTTCAGCCCGATAGCTCGAACTTAAAGGTTTCGGTGAAAAATCCATTTTTTCATAAGGGGTTAGTATAGGAAAACTTTGGGAAATCTTTGTGGGGCCATAACTCAAAAACTAAGGCCTGAAGCGTTCTGAAACCTATTTATTCGGATTCAGCATCCCTTAAAGCATAAGTATACAAGTTTTCAGCCCGATAGCTCGAACTTAAAGGTTTCGGTGAAAAATCCATTTTTTCATAAGGGGTTAGTATAGCAAAACTTTGGGAAATCTTTGTCGAGCCATAACTCAAAAACTAAGGCCTAAAACGTTCTGAAACCTATTTATTCGGATTTAGCATCCCTTAAAGCATAAGTATACAAGTTTTCAGCCCGATAGCTCGAACTTAAAGGTTTCGGTGAAAAATCCATTTTTTCATAAGGGGTTAGTATAGCAAAACTTTGGGAAATCTTTGTCGGGCCATAACTCAAAAACTAAGGCCTAAAACGTTCTGAAACCTATTTATTCGGATTTAGCATGCCTTAAAGCATAAGTATGCAAGTTTTCAGCCCGATAGCTCAAACTTAAAGTATTCGGTACAAAATCCATTTTTTCATAAGGGGGTACCCTTTTAAAACTTTGGGAAATCTTTGTCGGGCCATAACTCAAAAACTAAGGGCTAAAACGTTCTGAAACCTATTTATTCGAATTTAGCATCCCTTAAAGCATAAGTATACAAGTTTTCTGCCCGATAGCTCGAACTTAAAGGTTTCGGTGAAAAATCCATTTTTTCATAAGGGGTTAGTATAGCAAAACTTTGGGAAATCTTTGTCGGGCCATAACTCAAAAACTAAGGCCTAAAACGTTCTGAAACCTATTTATTCGGATTTAGCATCCCTTAAAGCATAAGTATACAAGTTTTCAGTCCGATAGCTCGAACTTAAAGGTTTCGGTGAAAAATCCATTTTTTCATAACGGGTTAGTATAGCAAAACTTTGGGAAATCTTTGTCGGGCCATAACTCAAAAACTAAGGCCTAAAACGTTCTGAAACCTATTTATTCGGATTTAGCATCCCTTAAAGCATAAGTATACAAGTTTTCAGCCCGATAGCTCGAACTTAAAGGTTTCGGTGAAAAATCCATTTTTTCATAAGGGGTTAGTATAGCAAAACTTTGGGAAAACTTTGTCGGGCCATAACTCAAAAACTAAGTGCTAAAACGTTCTGAAACCTATTTATTCGGATTTAGCATCCCTTAAAGCATAAGTATGCAAGTTTTCAGCCCGATAGCTCAAACTTAAAGTATTCGGTTCAAAATCCATTTTTTCATAAGGGGGTACCCTTTTAAAACTTTGGGAAATCTTTGTCGGCCCATAACTCAAAAACTAAGTGCTAAAACGTTCTGAAACCTATTTATTCGGATTCAGCATCCCTTAAAGCATAAGTATACAAGTTTTCTGCCCGATAGCTCGAACTTAAAGGTTTCGGTGAAAAATCCATTTTTTCATAAGGGGTTAGTATAGCAAAACTTTGGGAAATCTTTGTCGGGCCATAACTCAAAAACTAAGGGCTAAAACGTTCTGAAACCTATTTATACGGATTCAGCATCCCTTAAAGCATAAGTATACAAGTTTTCAGCCCGATAGCTCGAACTTAAAGTATTCGGTACAAAATCCATTTTTTCATAAGGGGTTAGTATAGGAAAACTTTGGGAAATCTTTGTCGGGCCATAACTCAAAAACTAAGGGCTCAAACGTTCTGAAACCTATTTATTCGGATTTAGCATCCCTTAAAGCATAAGTATGCAAGTTTTCAGCCCGATAGCTCAAACTTAAAGTATTCGGTACAAAATCCATTTTTTCATAAAGGGGTACCCTTTTAAAACTTTGGGAAATCTTTGTCGGGCCATAACTCAAAAACTAAGGGCTAAAACGTTCTGAAACCTATTTATTCGGATTCAGCATCCCTTAAAGCATGGGTATACAAGTTTTCAGCCCGATAGCTCAAAATTAAACTATTCGGTATAAAATCCATTTTTTCATAAGGGGGTACCCTTTTAAAACTTTGGGAAATCTTTGTTCGCCCATAACTCAAAAACTAAGGGCTAAAACGTTCTGAAACCTATTTATTCGGATTCAGCATCCCTTAAAGCATAAGTATACAAGTTTTCAGCCCGATAGCTCGAACTTAAAGGTTTCGGTGAAAAATCCATTTTTTCATAAGGGGTTAGTATAGCAAAACTTTGGGAAATCTGTGTCGGGCCATAACTAAAAAACTAAGGGCTAAAACGTTCTGAAACCTATTTATTCGGATTCAGCATCCCTTAAAGCATAAGTATACAAGTTTTCAGCCCGATAGCTCGAACTTAAAGGTTTCGGTGAAAAATCCATTTTTTCATAAGGGGTTAGTATAGAAAAACTTTGGGAAATCTTTGTCGGGCCATAACTCAAAAACTAAGGACTCAAACGTTCTGAAACCTATTTATTCGGATTTAGCATCCCTTAAAGCATAAGTATGCAAGTTTTCAGCCCGATAGCTCAAACTTAAAGTATTCGGTACAAAATCCATTTTTTCATAAGGGGTTAGTATAGCAAAACTTTGGGAAATCTGTGTCGGGCCATAACTCAAAAACTAAGGGCTCAAACGTTCTGAAACCTATTTATTCGGATTTAGCATCCCTTAAAGCATAAGTATGCAAGTTTTCAGCCCGATAGCTCAAACTTAAAGTATTCGGTACAAAATCCATTTTTTCATAAGGGGGTACCCTTTTAAAACTTTGGGAAATCTTTGTCGGGCCATAACTCAAAAACTAAGGCCTAAAACGTTCTGAAACCTATTTATTCGGATTCAGCATCCCTTAAAGCATAGGTATCCAAGTTTTCAGTCCGATAGCTCAAACTTCAAGTATTCGGTATAAAATCCATTTTTTCATAAGGGGGTACCCTTTAAAAAGTTTGGGAAATCTTTGTCGGCCCATAACTCAAAAACTAAGGGCTAAAACGTTCTGAAACCTATTTATTCGGATTCAGCATCCCTTAAAGCATAAGTATACAAGTTTTCAGCCCGATAGCTCGAACTCAAAGGTATCGGTGAAAAATCCATTTTTTCATAAGGGGTTAGTATAGCAAAACTTTGGGAAATCTGTGTCGGGCCATAACTCAAAAACTAAGGGCTAAAACGTTCTGAAACCTATTTATTCGGATTTAGCACCCCTTAAAGCATAAGTATGCAAGTTTTCAGCCCGATAGCTCAAACTTAAAGGTTTCGGTACAAAATCCATTTTTTCATAAGGGGGTACCGTTTTAAAACTTTGGGAAATCTTTGTCGGGCCATAACTCAAAAACTAAGGGCTAACACGTTCTGAAACCTATTTATTCGGATTTAGCATCCCTTAAAGCATAGGTATGCAAGTTTTCAGCCCGATAACTCAAACTTAAAGTATTCGGTACAAAATCCATTTTTTCATAAGGGGTTAGTATAGGAAAACTTTGTCGGGCCATAACTCAAAAACTAAGGCCTGAAACGTTCTGAAACCTATTTATTCGGATTCAGCATCCCTTAAAGCATAAGTATACAAGTTTTCAGCCCGATAGCTCAAACTTAAAGGTTTCGGTGAAAAATCCATTTTTTCATAAGGGGTTAGTATAGCAAAACTTTGGGAAATCTGTGTCGGGCCATAACTCAAAAACTAAGAACTCAAACGTTCTGAAACCTATTTATTCGGATTTAGCATCCCTTAAAGCATAAGTATACAAGTTTTCAGCCCGATAGCTCAAACTTAAAGTATTCGGTACAAAATCCATTTTTTCATAAGGGGGTACCCTTTTAAAACTTTGGGAAATCTTTGTCGGGCCATAACTCAAAAACTAAGGGCTAAAACGTTCTGAAACCCATTTATTCGGATTCAGCATCCCTTAAAGCATAAGTATACAAGTTTTCAGCCCGATAGCTCTAACTCAAAGGTATCGGTGAAAAATCCATTTTTTCATAAGGGGTTAGTATAGCAAAACTTTGGGAAATCTGTGTCGGGCCATAACTCAAAAACTAAGGGCTAAAACGTTCTGAAACCTATTTATTCGGATTTAGCATCCCTTAAAGCATAAGTATGCAAGTTTTCAGCCCGATAGCTCAAACTTAAAGGTTTCGGTGAAAAATCCATTTTTTCATAAGGGGGTACCCTTTTAAAACTTTGGGAAATCTTTGTCGGGCCATAACTCAAAAACTAAGGGCTAAAACGTTCTGAAACCTATTTATTCGGATTTAGCATCCCCTAAAGCATAGGTATGCAAGTTTTCAGCCCGATAACTCAAACTTAAAGTATTCGGTACAAAATCCATTTTTTCATAAGGGGTTAGTATAGGAAAACTTTGGGAAATCTTTGTCGGGCCATAACTCAAAAACTAAGGCCTGAAACGTTCTGAAACCTATTTATTCGGATTCAGCATCCCTTAAAGCATAAGTATACAAGTTTTCAGCCCGATAACTCGAACTTAAAGGTTTCGGTGAAAAATCCATTTTTTCATAAGGGGTTAGTATAGCAAAACTTTGGGAAATCTTCGTCGGGCCATAACTCAAAAACTAAGAGCTAAAACGTTCTGAAACCCATTTATTCGGATTCAGCATCCCTTAAAGCATAAGTATACAAGTTTTCAGCCCGATAGCTCAAACTTAAAGTATTCGGTACAAAATCCATTTTTTCATAAGGGGGTACCCTTTTAAAACTTTGGGAAATCCCTGTCGGCCCATAACTCAAAAACTAAGGGCTAAAACGTTCTGAAACCTATTTATTCGGATTCAGCATCCCTTAAAGCATAAGTATACAAGTTTTCAGCCCGATAGCTCGAACTTAAAAGTTTCGGTGAAAAATCCATTTTTTCATAAGGGGTTAGTATAGCAAAACTTTGGGAAATCTTTGTCGGGCCATAACTCAAAAACTAAGGCCTAAAACGTTCTGAAACCTATTTATTCGGATTTAGCATCCCTTAAAGCATAAGTATACACGTTTTCAGCCCGATAGCTCGAACTTAAAGGTTTCGGTGAAAAATCCATTTTTTCATAAGGGGTTAGTATAGCAAAACTTTGGGAAATCTTTGTCGGGCCATAACTCAAAAACTAAGGCCTAAAACGTTCTGAAACCTATTTATTCGGATTTAGCATCCCTTAAAGCATAAGTATGCAAGTTTTCAGCCCGATAGCTCAAACTTAAAGTATTCGGTACAAAATCCATTTTTTCATAAGGGGGTACCCTTTTAAAACTTTGGGAAATCTTTGTCGGCCCATAACTCAAAAACTAAGTGCTAAAACGTTCTGAAAGCTATTTATTCGGATTCAGCATCCCTTAAAGCATAAGTATACAAGTTTTCAGCCCGATAGCTCAAACTTAAAGTATTCGGTACAAAATCCATTTTTTCATAAGGGGGTACCCTTTTAAAACTTTGGGAAATCTTTGTCGGGCCATAACTCAAAAACTAAGGGCTAAAACGTTCTGAAACCTATTTATTCGGATTCAGCATCCCTTAAAGCATAAGTATACAAGTTTTCAGCCCGATAGCTCGAACTTAAAGGTTTCGGTGAAAAATCAATTTTTTCATAAGGGGTTAGTATAGCAAAACTTTGGGAAATCTTTGTCGGGCCATAACTCAAAAACTAAGGCCTAAAACGTTCTGAAACCTATTTATTCGGATTCAGCATCCCTTAAAGCATAAGTATACAAGTTTTCAGCCCGATAGCTCGAACTTAAAGGTTTCGGTGAAAAATCCATTTTTTCATAAGGGGTTAGTATAGCAAAACTTTGGGAAATCTTTGTCGGGCCATAACTCAAAAACTAAGGACTCAAACGTTCTGAAAGCTATTTATTCGGATTTAGCATCCCTTAAAGCATAAGTATGCAAGTTTTCAGCCCGATAGCTCAAACTTAAAGTATTCGGTACAAAATCCATTTTTTCATAAGGGGGTACCCTTTTAAAACTTTGGGAAATCTTTGTCGGCCCATAACTCAAAAACTAAGGGCTAAAACGTTCTGAAACCTATTTATTCGGATTTAGCATCCCTTAAAGCATAAGTATGCAAGTTTTCAGCCCGATAGCTCAAACCTAAAGTATTCGGTACAAAATCCATTTTTTCATAAGGGGTTAGTATAGCAAAACTTTGGGAAACCTTTGTCGGGCCATAACTCAAAAACTCAGGGCTAAAACGTTCTGAAACCTATTTATTCGGATTTAGCATCCCTTAAAGCATAAGTATGCAAGTTTTCAGCCCGATAACTCAAACTTAAAGTATTCGGTACAAAATCCATTTTTTCATAAGGGGTTAGTATAGGAAAACTTTGGGAAATCCTTGTCGGGCCATAACTCAAAAACTGAGGGCTAAAACGTTCTGAAACCTATTTATTCGGATTTAGCATCCCTTAAAGCATAAGTATGCAAGTTTTCAGCCCGATAACTCAAACTTAAAGGTTTCGGTACAAAATCCATTTTTTCATAAGGGGGTACCCTTTTAAAACTTTGGGAAATCCCTGTCGGCCCATAACTCAAAGCTAAGGGCTAAAACGTTCTGAAACCTATTTATTCGGATTTAGCATCCCTTAAAGCATAAGTATACAAGTTTTCAGCCCGATAGCTCGAACTTAAAAGTTTCGGTGAAAAAGCCATTTTTTCATAAGGGGTTGGTATAGCAAAACTTTGGGAAATCTTTGTCGGGCCATAACTCAAAAACTAAGGCCTAAAACGTTCTGAAACCTATTTATTCGGATTTAGCATCCCTTAAAGCATAAGTATACACGTTTTCAGCCCGATAGCTCGAACTTAAAGGTTTCGGTGAAAAATCCATTTTTTCATAAGGGGTTAGTATAGCAAAACTTTGGGAAATCTTTGTCGGGCCATAACTCAAAAACTAAGGGCTAAAACGTTCTGAAACCTATTTATTCGGATTTAGCATCTCTTAAAGCATAAGTATGCAAGTTTTCAGCCCGATAGCTCAAACTTAAAGTATTCGGTACAAAATCCATTTTTTCATAAGGGGGTACCCTTTTAAAACTTTGGGAAATCTTTGTCGGCCCATAACTCAAAAACTAAGGGCTAAAACGTTCTGAAACCTATTTATTCGGATTCAGCATCGCTTAAAGCATAAGTATACAAGTTTTCAGCCCGATAGCTCGAACTTAAAGGTTTCGGTGAAAAATCCATTTTTTCATAAGGGGTTAGTATAGCAAAACTTTGGGAAATCTTTGTCGGGCCATAACTCAAAAACTAAGGACTCAAACGTTCTGAAACCTATTTATTCGGATTTAGCATCCCTTAAAGCATAAGTATGCAAGTTTTCAGCCCGATAGCTCAAACTTAAAGTATTCGGTACAAAATCCATTTTTTCATAAGGGGGTACCCTTTTAAAACTTTGGGAAATCTTTGTCGGCCCATAACTCAAAAACTAAGGGCTAAAACGTTCTGAAACCTATTTATTCGGATTTAGCATCCCTTAAAGCATAAGTATGCAAGTTTTCAGCCCGATAGCTCAAACCTAAAGTATTCGGTACAAAATCCATTTTTTCATAAGGGGTTAGTATAGCAAAACTTTGGGAAATCTTTGTTGGGCCATAACTCAAAAACTCAGGCCTAAAACGTTCTGAAACCTATTTATTCGGATTTAGCATCCCTTAAAGCATAAGTATGCAAGTTTTCAGCCCGATAACTCAAACTTAAAGTATTCGGTACAAAATCCATTTTTTCATAAGGGGTTAGTATAGGAAAACTTTGGGAAATCCTTGTCGGGCCATAACTCAAAAACTAAGGCCTAAAACGTTCTGAAACCTATTTATTCGGATTTAGCATCCCTTAAAGCATAAGTATACAGGTTTTCAGCCCGATAGCTCGAACTTAAAGGTTTCGGTGAAAAATCCATTTTTTCATAAGGGGTTAGTATAGCAAAACTTTGGGAAATCTTTGTCGGGCCATAACTCAAAAACTAAGGCCTAAAACGTTCTGAAACCTATTTATTCGGATTTAGCATCCCTTAAAGCATAAGTATACAAGTTTTCAGCCCGATAGCTCGAACTTAAAGGTTTCGGTGAAAAATCCATTTTTTCATAAGGGGTTAGTATAGCAAAACTTTGGGAAATCTTTGTCGGGCCATAACTCAAAAACTGAGGGCTAAAACGTTCTGAAACCTATTTATTCGGATTTAGCATCCCTTAAAGCATAAGTATGCAAGTTTTCAGCCCGATAACTCAAACTTAAAGTATTCGGTACAAAATCCATTTTTTCATAAGGGGTTAGTATAGGAAAACTTTGGGAAATCCTTGTCGGACCATAACTCAAAAACTAAGGCCTAAAACGTTCTGAAACCTATTTATTCGGATTTAGCATCCCTTAAAGCATAAGTATACAAGTTTTCAGCCCGATAGCTCGAACTTAAAGGTTTCGGTGAAAAATCCATTTTTTCATAAGGGGTTAGTATAGCAAAACTTTGGGAAATCTTTGTCGGGCCATAACTCAAAAACTAAGGCCTAAAACGTTCTGAAACCTATTTATTCGGATTTAGCATCCCTTAAAGCATAAGTATACAAGTTTTCAGCCCGATAGCTCGAACTTAAAGGTTTCGGTACAAAATCCATTTTTTCATAAGGGGTTAGTATAGCAAAACTTTGGGAAATCTTCGTCGGGCCATAACTCAAAAACTGAGGGCTAAAACGTTCTGAAACCTATTTATTCGGATTCAGCATCCCTTAAAGCATAAGTATACAAGTTTTCAGCCCGATAGCTCGAACTTAAAGGTTTCGGTGAAAAATCCATTTTTTCATAAGGGGTTAGTATAGCAAAAGTTTGGGAAATCTTTGTCGGGCCATAACTCAAAAACTAAGAGCTAAAACGTTCTGAAACCCATTTATTCGGATTCAGCATCCCTTAAAGCATAAGTATACAAGTTTTCAGCCCGATAGCTCAAACTTAAAGTATTCGGTACAAAATCCATTTTTTCATAAGGGGGTACCCTTTTAAAACTTTGGGAAATCCCTGTCGGCCCATAACTCAAAAACTAAGGCCTAAAACGTTCTGAAAGCTATTTATTCGGATTCAGCATCCCTTAAAGCATAAGTATACAAGTTTTCAGCCCGATAGCTCAAACTTAAAGTATTCGGTACAAAATCCATTTTTTCATAAGGGGGTACCCTTTTAAAACTTTGGGAAATCTTTGTCGGGCCATAACTCAAAAACTAAGGGCTAAAACGTTCTGAAACCTATTTATTCGGATTCAGCATCCCTTAAAGCATAAGTATACAAGTTTTCAGCCCGATAGCTCGAACTTAAAGGTTTCGGTGAAAAATCCATTTTTTCATAAGGGGTTAGTATAGCAAAACTTTGGGAAATCTTTGTCGGGCCATAACTCAAAAACTAAGGACTCAAACGTTCTGAAACCTATTTATTCGGATTTAGCATCCCTTAAAGCATAAGTATGCAAGTTTTCAGCCCGATAGCTCAAACTTAAAGTATTCGGTACAAAATCCATTTTTTCATAAGGGGGTACCCTTTTAAAACTTTGGGAAATCTTTGTCGGCCCATAACTCAAAAACTAAGGAATCAAACGTTCTGAAACCTATTTATTCGGATTTAGCATCCCCTAAAGCATAAGTATGCAAGTTTTCAGCCCGATAGCTCAAACCTAAAGTATTCGGTACAAAATCCATTTTTTCATAAGGGGTTAGTATAGCAAAACTTTGGGAAATCTTTGTCGGGCCATAACTCAACAACTCAGGGCTAAAACGTTCTGAAACCTATTTATTCGGATTTAGCATCCCTTAAAGCATAAGTATGCAAGTTTTCAGCCCGATAACTCAAACTTAAAGTATTCGGTACAAAATCCATTTTTTCATAAGGGGGTACCCTTTTAAAACTTTGGGAAATCTTTGTCGGGCCATAACTCAAAAACTCAGAGCTAAAACGTTCTGAAACCTATTTATTCGGATTTAGCATCCCTTAAAGCATAAGTATGCAAGTTTTCAGCCCGATAACTCAAACTTAAAGTATTCGGTACAAAATCCATTTTTTCATAAGGGGTTAGTATAGCAAAACTTTGGGAAATCCTTGTCGGGCCATAACTCAAAAACTAAGGCCTAAAACGTTCTGAAACCTATTTATTCGGATTTAGCATCCCTTAAAGCATAAGTATACAAGTTTTCAGCCCGATAGCTCGAACTTAAAGGTTTCGGTGAAAAATCCATTTTTTCATAAGGGGTTAGTATAGCAAAACTTTGGGAAATCTTTGTCGGGCCATAACTCAAAAACTAAGGACTCAAACGTTCTGAAACCTATTTATTCGGATTTAGCATCCCTTAAAGCATAAGTATGCAAGTTTTCAGCCCGATAGCTCAAACTTAAAGTATTCGGTACAAAATCCATTTTTTCATAAGGGGGTACCCTTTTAAAACTTTGGGAAATCTTTGTCGGCCCATAACTCAAAAACTAAGGGTTAAAACGTTCTGAAACCTATTTATTCGGATTTAGCATCCCTTAAAGCATAAGTATGCAAGTTTTCAGCCCGATAGCTCAAACCTAAAGTATTCGGTACAAAATCCATTTTTTCATAAGGGGTTAGTATAGCAAAACTTTGGGAAACCTTTGTCGGGCCATAACTCAAAAACTCAGGGCTAAAACGTTCTGAAACCTATTTATTCGGATTTAGCATCCCTTAAAGCATAAGTATGCAAGTTTTCAGCCCGATAACTCAAACTTAAAGTATTCGGTACAAAATCCATTTTTTCATAAGGGGTTAGTATAGGAAAACTTTGGGAAATCTTTGTCGGGCCATAACTCAAAAACTAAGGCCTAAAACGTTCTGAAACCTATTTATTCGGATTTAGCATCCCTTAAAGCATAAGTATACAAGTTTTCAGCCCGATAGCTCGAACTTAAAGGTTTCGGTGAAAAATCCATTTTTTCATAAGGGGTTAGTATAGCAAAACTTTGGGAAATCTTTGTCGGGCCATAACTCAAAAACTAAGGCCTAAAACGTTCTGAAACCTATTTATTCGGATTTAACATCCCTTAAAGCATAAGTATACAAGTTTTCAGCCCGATAGCTCGAATTTAAAGGTTTCGGTGAAAAATCCATTTTTTCATAAGGGGTTAGTATAGCAAAACTTTGGGAAATCTTCGTCGGGCCATAACTCAAAAACTGAGGGCTAAAACGTTCTGAAACCTATTTATTCGGATTTAGCATCCCTTAAAGCATAAGTATGCAAGTTTTCAGCCCGATAACTCAAACTTAAAGTATTCGGTACAAAATCCATTTTTTCATAAGGGGTTAGTATAGGAAAACTTTGGGAAATCCTTGTCGGGCCATAACTCAAAAACTAAGGCCTAAAACGTTCTGAAACCTATTTATTCGGATTTAGCATCCCTTAAAGCATAAGTATACAAGTTTTCAGCCCGATAGCTCGAACTTAAAGGTTTCGGTGAAAAATCCATTTTTTCATAAGGGGTTAGTATAGCAAAACTTTGGGAAATCTTTGTCGGGCCATAACTCAAAAACTAAGGCCTAAAACGTTCTGAAACCTATTTATTCGGATTTAGCATCCCTTAAAGCATAAGTATGCAAGTTTTCAGCCCGATAGCTCAAACTTAAAGGTTTCGGTACAAAATCCATTTTTTCATAAGGGGGTACCCTTTTAAAACTTTGGGAAATCCCTGTCGGCCCATAACTCAAAGCTAAGGGCTAAAACGTTCTGAAACCTATTTATTCGGATTTAGCATCCCTTAAAGCATAAGTATACAAGTTTTCAGCCCGATAGCTCGAACTTAAAAGTTTCGGTGAAAAATCCATTTTTTCATAAGGGGTTAGTATAGCAAAACTTTGGGAAATCTTTGTCGGGCCATAACTCAAAAACTAAGGCCTAAAACGTTCTGAAACCTATTTATTCGGATTTAGCATCCCTTAAAGCATAAGTATACACGTTTTCAGCCCGATAGCTCGAACTTAAAGGTTTCGGTGAAAAATCCATTTTTTCATAAGGGGTTAGTATAGCAAAACTTTGGGAAATCTTTGTCGGGCCATAACTCAAAAACTAAGGCCTAAAACGTTCTGAAACCTATTTATTCGGATTCAGCATCCCTTAAAGCATAAGTATACAAGTTTTCAGCCCGATAGCTCGAACTTAAAGGTTTCGGTGAAAAATCCATTTTTTCATAAGGGGTTAGTATAGCAAAACTTTGGGAAATCTTTGTCGGGCCATAACTCAAAAACTAAGGACTCAAACGTTCTGAAACCTATTTATTCGGATTTAGCATCCCTTAAAGCATAAGTATGCAAGTTTTCAGCCCGATAGCTCAAACTTAAAGTATTCGGTACAAAATCCATTTTTTCATAAGGGGGTACCCTTTTAAAACTTTGGGAAATCTTTGTCGGCCCATAACTCAAAAACTAAGGGCTAAAACGTTCTGAAACCTATTTATTCGGATTTAGCATCCCTTAAAGCATAAGTATGCAAGTTTTCAGCCCGATAGCTCAAACCTAAAGTATTCGGTACAAAATCCATTTTTTCATAAGGGGTTAGTATAGCAAAACTTTGGGAAACCTTTGTCGGGCCATAACTCAAAAACTCAGGGCTAAAACGTTCTGAAACCTATTTATTCGGATTTAGCATCCCTTAAAGCATAAGTATGCAAGTTTTCAGCCCGATAACTCAAACTTAAAAGTTTCGGTGAAAAATCCATTTTTTCATAAGGGGTTAGTATAGCAAAACTTTGGGAAATCTTTGTCGGGCCATAACTCAAAAACTAAGGCCTAAAACGTTCTGAAACCTATTTATTCGGATTTAGCATCCCTTAAAGCATAAGTATACACGTTTTCAGCCTGATAGCTCGAACTTAAAGGTTTCGGTGAAAAATCCATTTTTTCATAAGGGGTTAGTATAGCAAAACTTTGGGAAATCTTTGTCGGGCCATAACTCAAAAACTAAGGCCTAAAACGTTCTGAAACCCATTTATTCGGATTCAGCATCCCTTAAAGCATAAGTATACAAGTTTTCAGCCCGATAGCTCGAACTTAAAGGTTTCGGTGAAAAATCCATTTTTTCATAAGGGGTTAGTATAGCAAAACTTTGGGAAATCTTTGTCGGGCCATAACTCAAAAACTAAGGACTCAAACGTTCTGAAACCTATTTATTCGGATTTAGCATCCCTTAAAGCATAAGTATGCAAGTTTTCAGCCCGATAGCTCAAACTTAAAGTATTCGGTACAAAATCCATTTTTTCATAAGGGGGTACCCTTTTAAAACTTTGGGAAATCTTTGTCGGCCCATAACTCAAAAACTAAGGGCTAAAACGTTCTGAAACCTATTTATTCGGATTTAGCATCCCTTAAAGCATAAGTATGCAAGTTTTCAGCCCGATAGCTCAAACCTAAAGTATTCGGTACAAAATCCATTTTTTCATAAGGGGTTAGTATAGCAAAACTTTGGGAAACCTTTGTCGGGCCATAACTCAAAAACTCAGGGCTAAAACGTTCTGAAACCTATTTATTCGGATTTAGCATCCCTTAAAGCATAAGTATACAAGTTTTCAGCCCGATAGCTCGAACTTAAAAGTTTCGGTGAAAAATCCATTTTTTCATAAGGGGTTAGTATAGCAAAACTTTGGGAAATCTTTGTCGGGCCATAACTCAAAAACTAAGGGCTAAAACGTTCTGAAACCTATTTATTCGGATTCAGCATCCCTTAAAGCATAAGTATACAAGTTTTCAGCCCGATAGCTCGAACTTAAAGGTTTCGGTGAAAAATCCATTTTTTCATAAGGGGTTAGTATAGCAAAACTTTGGGAAATCTTTGTCGGGCCATAACTCAAAAACTAAGGCCTAAAACGTTCTGAAACCTATTTATTCGGATTCAGCATCCCTTAAAGCATAAGTATACAAGTTTTCAGCCCGATAGCTCGAACTTAAAGGTTTCGGTGAAAAATCCATTTTTTCATAAGGGGTTAGTATAGCAAAACTTAGGGAAATCTTTGTCGGGCCATAACTCAAAAACTAAGGACTCAAACGTTCTGAAACCTATTTATTCGGATTTAGCATCCCTTAAAGCATAAGTATGCAAGTTTTCAGCCCGATAGCTCAAACTTAAAGTATTCGGTACAAAATCCATTTTTTCATAAGGGGGTACCCTTTTAAAACTTTGGGAAATCTTTGTCGGCCCATAAATCAAAAACTAAGGGCTAAAACGTTCTGAAACCTATTTATTCGGATTTAGCATCCCTTAAAGCATAAGTATGCAAGTTTTCAGCCCGATAACTCAAACTTAAAGTATTCGGTACAAAATCCATTTTTTCATAAGGGGTTAGTATAGGAAAACTTTGGGAAATCCTTGTCGGGCCATAACTCAAAAACTAAGGCCTAAAACGTTCTGAAACCTATTTATTCGGATTTAGCATCCCTTAAAGCATAAGTATACAAGTTTTCAGCCCGATAGCTCGAACTTAAAGGTTTCGGTGAAAAATCCATTTTTTCATAAGGGGTTAGTATAGCAAAACTTTGGGAAATCTTTGTCGGGCCATAACTCAAAAACTAAGGCCTAAAACGTTCTGAAACCTATTTATTCGGATTTAGCATCCCTTAAAGCATAAGTATGCAAGTTTTCAGCCCGATAGCTCAAACTTAAAGGTTTCGGTACAAAATCCATTTTTTCATAAGGGGGTACCCTTTTAAAACTTTGGGAAATCCCTGTCGGCCCATAACTCAAAGCTAAGGGCTAAAACGTTCTGAAACCTATTTATTCGGATTTAGCATCCCTTAAAGCATAAGTATACAAGTTTTCAGCCCGATAGCTCGAACTTAAAAGTTTCGGTGAAAAATCCATTTTTTCATAAGGGGTTAGTATAGCAAAACTTTGGGAAATCTTTGTCGGCCATAACTCAAAAACTAAGGCCTAAAACGTTCTGAAACCTATTTATTCGGATTTAGCATCCCTTAAAGCATAAGTATACACGTTTTCAGCCCGATAGCTCGAACTTAAAGGTTTCGGTGAAAAATCCATTTTTTCATAAGGGGTTAGTATAGCAAAACTTTGGGAAATCTTTGTCGGGCCATAACTCAAAAACTAAGGGCTAAAACGTTCTGAAACCTATTTATTCGGATTTAGCATCTCTTAAAGCATAAGTATGCAAGTTTTCAGCCCGATAGCTCAAACTTAAAGTATTCGGTACAAAATCCATTTTTTCATAAGGGGGTACCCTTTTAAAACTTTGGGAAATCTTTGTCGGCCCATAACTCAAAAACTAAGGGCTAAAACGTTCTGAAACCGATTTATTCGGATTTAGCATCCCTTAAAGCATAAGTATGCAAGTTTTCAGCCCGATAACTCAAACTTAAAGTATTCGGTACAAAATCCATTTTTTCATAAGGGGTTAGTATAGGAAAATTTTGGGAAATCCTTGTCGGGCCATAACTCAAAAACTAAGGCCTAAAACGTTCTGAAACCTATTTATTCGGATTTAGCATCCCTTAAAGCATAAGTATACAAGTTTTCAGCCCGATAGCTCGAACTTAAAGGTTTCGGTGAAAAATCCATTTTTTCATAAGGGGTTAGTATAGCAAAACTTTGGGAAATCTTCGTCGGGCCATAACTCAAAAACTGAGGGCTAAAACGTTCTGAAACCTATTTATTCGGATTTAGCATCCCTTAAAGCATAAGTATGCAAGTTTTCAGCCCGATAGCTCAAACTTAAAGTATTCGGTACAAAATCCATTTTTTCATAAGGGGGTACCCTTTTAAAACTTTGGGAAATCTTTGTCGGCCCATAACTCAAAAACTAAGGGCTAAAACGTTCTGAAACCTATTTATTCGGATTTAGCATCCCTTAAAGCATAAGTATGCAAGTTTTCAGCCCGATAGCTCAAACCTAAAGTATTCGGTACAAAATCCATTTTTTCATAAGGGGTTAGTATAGCAAAACTTTGGGAAATCTTTGTCGGGCCATAACTCAAAAACTCAGGGCTAAAACGTTCTGAAACCTATTTATTCGGATTTAGCATCCCTTAAAGCATAAGTATGCAAGTTTTCAGCCCGATAACTCAAACTTAAAGTATTCGGTACAAAATCCATTTTTTCATAAGGGGTTAGTATAGGAAAACTTTGGGAAATCCTTGTCGGGCCATAACTCAAAAACTAAGGCCTAAAACGTTCTGAAACCTATTTATTCGGATTTAGCATCCCTTAAAGCATAAGTATACAGGTTTTCAGCCCGATAGCTCGAACTTAAAGGTTTCGGTGAAAAATCCATTTTTTCATAAGGGGTTAGTATAGCAAAACTTTGGGAAATCTTTGTCGGGCCATAACTCAAAAACTAAGGCCTAAAACGTTCTGAAACCTATTTATTCGGATTTAGCATCCCTTAAAGCATAAGTATACAAGTTTTCAGCCCGATAGCTCGAACTTAAAGGTTTCGGTGAAAAATCCATTTTTTCATAAGGGGTTAGTATAGCAAAACTTTGGGAAATCTTCGTCGGGCCATAACTCCAAAACTAAGGGCTAAAACGTTCTGAAACCTATTTATTCGGATTTAGCATCCCTTAAAGCATAAGTATGCAAGTTTTCAGCCCGATAACTCAAACTTAAAGTATTCGGTACAAAATCCATTTTTTCATAAGGGGTTAGTATAGGAAAACTTTGGGAAATCCTTGTCGGACCATAACTCAAAAACTAAGGCCTAAAACGTTCTGAAACCTATTTATTCGGATTTAGCATCCCTTAAAGCATAAGTATACAAGTTTTCAGCCCGATAGCTCGAACTTAAAGGTTTCGGTGAAAAATCCATTTTTTCATAAGGGGTTAGTATAGCAAAACTTTGGGAAATCTTTGTCGGGCCATAACTCAAAAACTAAGGCCTAAAACGTTCTGAAACCTATTTATTCGGATTTAGCATCCCTTAAAGCATAAGTATACAAGTTTTCAGCCCGATAGCTCGAACTTAAAGGTTTCGGTACAAAATCCATTTTTTCATAAGGGGTTAGTATAGCAAAACTTTGGGAAATCTTCGTCGGGCCATAACTCAAAAACTGAGGGCTAAAACGTTCTGAAACCTATTTATTCGGATTTAGCATCCCTTAAAGCATAAGTATGCAAGTTTTCAGCCCGATAGCTCAAACTTAAAGTATTCGGTACAAAATCCATTTTTTCATAAGGGGGTACCCTTTTAAAACTTTGGGAAATCTTTGTCGGGCCATAACTCAAAAACTAAGGGCTAAAACGTTCTGAAACCTATTTATTCGGATTCAGCATCCCTTAAAGCATAAGTATACAAGTTTTCAGCCCGATAGCTCGAACTTAAAGGTTTCGGTGAAAAATCCATTTTTTCATAAGGGGTTAGTATAGCAAAACTTTGGGAAATCTTCGTCGGGCCATAACTCAAAAACTAAGGGCTAAAACGTTCTGAAACCTATTTATTCGGATTTAGCATCCCTTAAAGCATAAGTATGCAAGTTTTCAGCCCGATAGCTCAAACCTAAAGTATTCGGTACAAAATCCATTTTTTCATAAGGGGTTAGTATAGCAAAAGTTTTGGAAATCTTTGTCGGGCCATAACTCAAAAACTAAGAGCTAAAACGTTCTGAAACCCATTTATTCGGATTCAGCATCCCTTAAAGCATAAGTATACAAGTTTTCAGCCCGATAGCTCAAACTTAACGTATTCGGTACAAAATCCATTTTTTCATAAGGGGGTACCCTTTTAAAACTTTGGGAAATCCCTGTCGGCCCATAACTCAAAAACTAAGGGCTAAAACGTTCTGAAAGCTATTTATTCGGATTCAGCATCCCTTAAAGCATAAGTATACAAGTTTTCAGCCCGATAGCTCAAACTTAAAGTATTCGGTACAAAATCCATTTTTTCATAAGGGGGTACCCTTTTAAAACTTTGGGAAATCTTTGTCGGGCCATAACTCAAAAACTAAGGGCTAAAACGTTCTGAAACCTATTTATTCGGATTCAGCATCCCTTAAAGCATAAGTATACAAGTTTTCAGCCCGATAGCTCAAACTTAAAGTATTCGGTACAAAATCCATTTTTTCATAAGGGGTTAGCATAGCAAAACTTTGGGAAATCTTTGTCGGCCCATAACTCAAAAACTAAGGGCTAAAACGTTCTGAAACCTATTTATTCGGATTCAGCATCCCTTAAAGCATAAGTATACAAGATTTCAGCCCGATAGCTCGAACTTAAAAGTTTCGGTGAAAAATCCATTTTTTCATAAGGGGTTAGTATAGCAAAACTTTGGGAAATCTTTGTCGGGCCATAACTCAAAAACTAAGAGCTAAAACGTTCTGAAACCCATTTATTCGGATTCAGCATCCCTTAAAGCATAAGTATACAAGTTTTCAGCCCGATAGCTCAAACTTAAAGTATTCGGTACAAAATCCATTTTTTCATAAGGGGGTACCCTTTTAAAACTCTGGGAAATCCCTGTCGGCCCATAACTCAAAAACTAAGGGCTAAAACGTTCTGAAAGCTATTTATTCGGATTCAGCATCCCTTAAAGCATAAGTATACAAGTTTTCAGCCCGATAGCTCAAACTTAAAGTATTCGGTACAAAATCCATTTTTTCATAAGGGGATACCCTTTTAAAACTTTGGGAAATCTTTGTCGGGCCATAACTCAAAAACTAAGGGCTAAAACGTTCTGAAACCTATTTATTCGGATTCAGCATCCCTTAAAGCATAAGTATACAAGTTTTCAGCCCGATAGCTCGAACTTAAAGGTTTCGGTGAAAAATCCATTTTTTCATAAGGGGTTAGTATAGCAAAACTTTGGGAAATCTTTGTCGGGCCATAACTCAAAAACTAAGGCCTAAAACGTTCTGAAACCTATTTATTCGGATTCAGCATCCCTTAAAGCATAAGTATACAAGTTTTCAGCCCGATAGCTCGAACTTAAAGGTTTCGGTGAAAAATCCATTTTTTCATAAGGGCTTAGTATAGCAAAACTTTGGGAAATCTTTGTCGGGCCATAACTCAAAAACTAAGGACTCAAACGTTCTGAAACCTATTTATTCGGATTTAGCATCCCTTAAAGCATAAGTATGCAAGTTTTCAGCCCGATAGCTCAAACTTAAAGGTTTCGGTGAAAAATCCATTTTTTCATAAGGGCTTAGTATAGCAAAACTTTGGGAAATCTTTGTCGGGCCATAACTCAAAAACTAAGGACTCAAACGTTCTGAAACCTATTTATTCGGATTTAGCATCCCTTAAAGCATAAGTATGCAAGTTTTCAGCCCGATAGCTCAAACTTAAAGTATTCGGTACAAAATCCATTTTTCATAAGGGGGTACCCTTTTAAAACTTTGGGAAATCTTTGTCGGCCCATAACTCAAAAACTAAGGGCTAAAACGTTCTGAAACCTATTTATTCGGATTTAGCATCCCCTAAAGCATAAGTATGCAAGTTTTCAGCCCGATAGCTCAAACCTAAAGTATTCGGTACAAAATCCATTTTTTCATAAGGGGTTAGTATAGCAAAACTTTGGGAAATCTTTGTCGGGCCATAACTCAAAAACTCAGGGCTAAAACGTTCTGAAACCTATTTATTCGGATTTAGCATCCCTTAAAGCATAAGTATGCAAGTTTTCAGCCCGATAACTCAAACTTAAAGTATTCGGTACAAAATCCATTTTTTCATAAGGGGGTACCCTTTTAAAACTTTGGGAAATCTTTGTCGGGCCATAACTCAAAAACTAAGTCCTAAAACGTTCTGAAACCCATTTATTCGGATTCAGCATCCCTTAAAGCATAAGTATACAAGTTTTCAGCCCGATAACTCAAACTTAAAGTATTCGGTACAAAATCCATTTTTTCATAAGGGGGTACCCTTTTAAAACTCTGGGAAATCCCTGTCGGCCCATAACTCAAAAACTAAGGGCTAAAACGTTCTGAAAGCTATTTATTCGGATTCAGCATCCCTTAAAGCATAAGTATACAAGTTTTCAGCCCGATAGCTCAAACTTAAAGTATTCGGTACAAAATCCATTTTTTCATAAGGGGGTACCCTTTTAAAACTTTGGGAAATCTTTGTCGGGCCATAACTCAAAAACTAAGGGCTAAAACGTTCTGAAACCTATTTATTCGGATTCAGCATCCCTTAAAGCATAAGTATACAAGTTTTCAGCCCGATAGCTCGAACTTAAAGGTTTCGGTGAAAAATCCATTTTTTCATAAGGGGTTAGTATAGCAAAACTTTGGGAAATCTTTGTCGGGCCATAACTCAAAAACTAAGGCCTAAAACGTTCTGAAACCTATTTATTCGGATTCAGCATCCCTTAAAGCATAAGTATACAAGTTTTCAGCCCGATAGCTCGAACTTAAAGGTTTCGGTGAAAAATCCATTTTTTCATAAGGGCTTAGTATAGCAAAACTTTGGGAAATCTTTGTCGGGCCATAACTCAAAAACTAAGGACTCAAACGTTCTGAAACCTATTTATTCGGATTTAGCATCCCTTAAAGCATAAGTATGCAAGTTTTCAGCCCGATAGCTCAAACTTAAAGTATTCGGTACAAAATCCATTTTTTCATAAGGGGGTACCCTTTTAAAACTTTGGGAAATCTTTGTCGGCCCATAACTCAAAAACTAAGGGCTAAAACGTTCTGAAACCTATTTATTCGGATTTAGCATCCCTTAAAGCATAAGTATGCAAGTTTTCAGTCCGATAGCTCAAACCTAAAGTATTCGGTACAAAATCCATTTTTTCATAAGGGGTTAGTATAGCAAAACTTTGGGAAATCTTTGTCGGGCCATAACTCAAAAATTCAGGGCTAAAACGTTCTGAAACCTATTTATTCGGATTTAGCATCCCTTAAAGCATAAGTATGCAAGTTTTCAGCCCGATAACTCAAACTTAAAGTATTCGGTACAAAATCCATTTTTTCATAAGGGGTTAGTATAGCAAAACTTTGGAAAATCCTTGTCGGGCCATAACTCAAAAACTAAGGCCTAAAACGTTCTGAAACCTATTTATTCGGATTTAGCATCCCTTAAAGCATAAGTATACAAGTTTTCAGCCAGATAGCTCGAACTTAAAGGTTTCGGTGAAAAATCCATTTTTTCATAAGGGGTTAGTATAGCAAAACTTTGGGAAATCTTTGTCGGGCCATAACTCAAAAACTAAGGCCTAAAACGTTCTGAAACCCATTTATTCGGATTCAGCATCCCTTAAAGCATAAGTATACAAGTTTTCAGCCCGATAACTCAAACTTAAAGTATTCGGTACAAAATCCATTTTTTCATAAGGGGGTACCCTTTTAAAACTCTGGGAAATCCCTGTCGGCCCATAACTCAAAAACTAAGGGCTAAAACGTTCTGAAAGCTATTTATTCGGATTCAGCATCCCTTAAAGCATAAGTATACAAGTTTTCAGCCCGATAGCTCAAACTTAAAGTATTCGGTACAAAATCCATTTTTTCATAAGGGGATACCCTTTTAAAACTTTGGGAAATCTTTGTCGGGCCATAACTCAAAAACTAAGGGCTAAAACGTTCTGAAACCTATTTATTCGGATTCAGCATCCCTTAAAGCATAAGTATACAAGTTTTCAGCCCGATAGCTCGAACTTAAAGGTTTCGGTGAAAAATCCATTTTTTCATAAGGGGTTAGTATAGCAAAACTTTGGGAAATCTTTGTCGGGCCATAACTCAAAAACTAAGGCCTAAAACGTTCTGAAACCTATTTATTCGGATTCAGCATCCCTTAAAGCATAAGTATACAAGTTTTCAGCCCGATAGCTCGAACTTAAAGGTTTCGGTGAAAAATCCATTTTTTCATAAGGGCTTAGTATAGCAAAACTTTGGGAAATCTTTGTCGGGCCATAACTCAAAAACTAAGGACTCAAACGTTCTGAAACCTATTTATTCGGATTTAGCATCCCTTAAAGCATAAGTATGCAAGTTTTCAGATCGATAGCTCAAACTTAAAGTATTCGGTACAAAATCCATTTTTCATAAGGGGGTACCCTTTTAAAACTTTGGGAAATCTTTGTCGGCCCATAACTCAAAAACTAAGGGCTAAAACGTTCTGAAACCTATTTATTCGGATTTAGCATCCCTTAAAGCATAAGTATGCAAGTTTTCAGCCCGATAGCTCAAACCTAAAGTATTCGGTACAAAATCCATTTTTTCATAAGGGGTTAGTATAGCAAAACTTTGGGAAATCTTTGTCGGGCCATAACTCAAAAATTCAGGGCTAAAACGTTCTGAAACCTATTTATTCGGATTTAGCATCCCTTAAAGCATAAGTATGCAAGTTTTCAGCCCGATAACTCAAACTTAAAGTATTCGGTACAAAATCCATTTTTTCATAAGGGGTTAGTATAGGAAAACTTTGGGAAATCCTTGTCGGGCCATAACTCAAAAACTAAGGCCTAAAACGTTCTGAAACCTATTTATTCGGATTTAGCATCCCTTAAAGCATAAGTATACAAGTTTTCAGCCCGATAGCTCGAACTTAAAGGTTTCGGTGAAAAATCAATTTTTTCATAAGGGGTTAGTATAGCAAAACTTTGGGAAATCTTTGTCGGGCCATAACTCAAAAACTGAGGGCTAAAACGTTCTGAAACCTATTTATTCGGATTTAACATCCCTTAAAGCATAAGTATGCAAGTTTTCAGCCCGATAACTCAAACTTAAAGTATTCGGTACAAAATCCATTTTTTCATAAGGGGTTAGTATAGGAAAACTTTGGGAAATCCTTGTCGGGCCATAACTCAAAAACTAAGGCCTAAAACGTTCTGAAACCTATTTATTCGGATTTAGCATCCCTTAAAGCATAAGTATACAAGTTTTCAGCCCGATAGCTCGAACTTAAAGGTTTCGGTGAAAAATCCATTTTTTCATAAGGGGTTAGTATAGCAAAACTTTGGGAAATCTTTGTCGGGCTATAACTCAAAAACTAAGGGCTAAAACGTTCTGAAACCTATTTATTCGGATTCAGCATCCCTTAAAGCATAAGTATACAAGTTTTCAGCCCGATAGCTCGAACTTAAAGGTTTCGGTGAAAAATCCATTTTTGCATAAGGGGTTAGTATAGCAAAACTTTGGGAAATCTTTGTCGGGCCATAACTCAAAAACTAAGGGCTAAAACGTTCTGAAACCTATTTATTCGGATTTAGCATCCCTTAAAGCATAAGTATACAAGTTTTCAGTCCGATAGCTCAAACTTAAAGGTTTCGGTACAAAATCCATTTTTTCATAAGGGGGTACCCTTTTAAAACTTTGGGAAATCTTTGTCGGGCTATAACTCAAAAACTAAGGGCTAAAACGTTCTGAAACCTATTTATTCGGATTCAGCATCCCTTAAAGCATAAGTATACAAGTTTTCAGCCCGATAGCTCGAACTTAAAGTATTCGGTACAAAATCCATTTTTTCATAAGGGGTTAGTATAGGAAAACTTTGGGAAATCCTTGTCGGGCCATAACTCAAAAACTAAGGCCTAAAACGTTCTGAAACCTATTTATTCGGATTTAGCATCCCTTAAAGCATAAGTATGCAAGTTTTCAGCCCGATAGCTCAAACTTAAAGTATTCGGTACAAAATCCATTTTTTCATAAGGGGGTACCCTTTTAAAACTTTGGGAAATCTTTGTCGGCCCATAACTCAAAAACTAAGGGCTAAAACGTTCTGAAAGCTATTTATTCGGATTCAGCATCCCTTAAAGCATAAGTATACAAGTTTTCAGCCCGATAGCTCAAACTTAAAGGTTTCGGTACAAAATCCATTTTTTCATAAGGGGGTACCCTTTTAAAACTTTGGGAAATCTTTGTCGGGCTATAACTCAAAAACTAAGGGCTAAAACGTTCTGAAACCTATTTATTCGGATTCAGCATCCCTTAAAGCATAAGTATACAAGTTTTCAGCCCGATAGCTCGAACTTAAAGTATTCGGTACAAAATCCATTTTTTCATAAGGGGTTAGTATAGGAAAACTTTGGGAAATCTTTGTCGGGCCATAACTCAAAAACTAAGGCCTAAAACGTTCTGAAACCTATTTATTCGGATTCAGCATCCCTTAAAGCATAAGTATACAAGTTTTCAGCCCGATAGCTCGAACTTAAAGGTTTCGGTGAAAAATCCATTTTTTCATAAGGGGTTAGTATAGCAAAACTTTGGGAAATCTTCGTCGGGCCATAACTCAAAAACTAAGGGCTAAAACGTTCTGAAACCTATTTATTCGGATTTAGCATCCCTTAAAGCATAAGTATACAAGTTTTCAGCCCGATAGCTCAAACTTAAAGTATTCGGTACAAAATCCATTTTTTCATAAGGGGGTACCCTTTTAAAACTTTGGGAAATCTTTGTCGGCCCATAACTCAAAAACTAAGGGCTAAAACGTTCTGAAACCTATTTATTCGGATTTAGCATCCCTTAAAGCATAAGTTTGCAAGTTTTCAGCCCGATAGCTCAAACCTAAAGTATTCGGTACAAAATCCATTTTTTCATAAGGGGTTAGTATAGCAAAACTTTGGGAAATCTTTGTCGGGCCATAACTCAAAAACTCAGGGCTAAAACGTTCTGAAACCTATTTATTCGGATTTAGCATCCCTTAAAGCATAAGTATGCAAGTTTTCAGCCCGATAGCTCAAACTTAAAGTATTCGGTACAAAATCCATTTTTTCATAAGGGGTTAGTATAGGAAAACTTTGGGAAATCCTTGTCGGGCCATAACTCAAAAACTAAGGCCTAAAACGTTCTGAAACCTATTTATTCGGATTCAGCATCCCTTAAAGCATAAGTATACAAGTTTTCAGCCCGATAGCTCGAACTTAAAGGTTTCGGTGAAAAATCCATTTTTTCATAAGGGGTTAGTATAGCAAAACTTTGGGAAATCTTTGTCGGGCCATAACTCAAAAACTAAGGCCTAAAACGTTCTGAAACCTATTTATTCGGATTTAGCATCCCTTAAAGCATAAGTATACAAGTTTTCAGCCCGATAGCTCGAACTTAAAGGTTTCGGTGAAAAATCCATTTTTTCATAAGGGGTTAGTATAGCAAAACTTTGGGAAATCTTCGTCGGGCCATAACTCAAAAACTGAGGGCTAAAACGTTCTGAAACCTATTTATTCGGATTTAGCATCCCTTAAAGCATAAGTATGCAAGTTTTCAGCCCGATAACTCAAACTTAAAGTATTCGGTACAAAATCCATTTTTTCATAAGGGGTTAGTATAGGAAAACTTTGGGAAATCTTTGTCGGGCCATAACTCAAAAACTAAGGCCTAAAACGTTCTGAAACCTATTTATTCGGATTTAGCATCCCTTAAAGCATAAGTATACAAGTTTTCAGCCCGATAGCTCGAACTTAAAGATTTCGGTGAAAAATCCATTTTTTCATAAGGGGTTAGTATAGCAAAACTTTGGGAAATCTTTGTCGGGCTATAACTCAAAAACTAAGGGCTAAAACGTTCTGAAACCTATTTATTCGGATTTAGCATCCCTTAAAGCATAAGTATGCAAGTTTTCAGCCCGATAGCTCAAACTTAAAGTATTCGGTACAAAATCCATTTTTTCATAAGGGGGTACCCTTTTAAAACTTTGGGAAATCTTTGTCGGGCCATAACTCAAAAACTAAGGGCTAAAACGTTCTGAAACCTATTTATTCGGATTCAGCATCCCTTAAAGCATAAGTATACAAGTTTTCAGCCCGATAGCTCGAACTTAAAGGTTTCGGTGAAAAATCCATTTTTTCATAAGGGGTTAGTATAGCAAAACTTTGGGAAATCTTTGTCGGGCCATAACTCAAAAACTAAGGGCTAAAACGTTCTGACACCTATTTATTCGCATTTAGCATCCCTTAAAGCATAAGTATACAAGTTTTCAGCCCGATAGCTCGAACTTAAAGGTTTCGGTGAAAAATCAATTTTTTCATAAGGGGGTACCCTTTTAAAACTTTGGGAAATCTTTGTCGGGCCATAACTCAAAAACTAAGGACTCAAACGTTCTGAAACCTATTTATTCGGATTCAGCATCCCTTAAAGCATAAGTATACAAGTTTTCAGCCCGATAGCTCAAACTTAAAGTATTCGGTACAAAATCCATTTTTTCATAAGGGGGTACCCTTTTAAAACTTTGGGAAATCTTTGTCGGGCCATAACTCAAAAACTAAGGGCTAAAACGTTCTGAAACCTATTTATTCGGATTCAGCATCCCTTAAAGCATAAGTATACAAGTTTTCAGCCCGATAGCTCGAACTTAAAGGTTTCGGTGAAAAATCCATTTTTTCATAAGGGGTTAGTATAGCAAAACTTTGGGAAATCTTTGTCGGGCCATAACTCAAAAACTAAGTCCTAAAACGTTCTGAAACCTATTTATTCGGATTCAGCATCCCTTAAAGCATAAGTATACAAGTTTTCAGCCCGATAGCTCGAACTTAAAGGTTTCGGTGAAAAATCCATTTTTTCATAAGGGGTTGGTATAGCAAAACTTTGGGAAATCTTTGTCGGGCCATAACTCAAAAACTAAGGACTCAAACGTTCTGAAACCTATTTATTCGGATTTAGCATCCCTTAAAGCATAAGTATGCAAGTTTTCAGCCCGATAGCTCAAACTTAAAGTATTCGGTACAAAATCTATTTTTTCATAAGGGGGTACCCTTTTAAAACTTTGGGAAATCTTTGTCGGCCCATAACTCAAAAACTCAGGGCTAAAACGTTCTGAAACCTATTTATTCGGATTTAGCATCCCTTAAAGCATAAGTATGCAAGTTTTCAGCCCGATAGCTCAAACCTAAAGTATTCGGTACAAAATCCATTTTTTCATAAGGGGTTAGTATAGCAAAACTTTGGGAAATCTTTGTCGGGCCATAACTCAACAACTCAGGGCTAAAACGTTCTGAAACCTATTTATTCGGATTTAGCATCCCTTAAAGCATAAGTATGCAAGTTTTCAGCCCGATAACTCAAACTTAAAGTATTCGGTACAAAATCCATTTTTTCATAAGGGGTTAGTATAGGAAAACTTTGGGAAATCCTTGTCGGGCCATAACTCAAAAACTAAGGCCTAAAACGTTCTGAAACCTATTTATTCGGATTTAGCATCCCTTAAAGCAAAGGTATACAAGTTTTCAGCCCGATAGCTCGAACTTAAAGGTTTCGGTGAAAAATCCATTTTTTCATAAGGGGTTAGTATAGCAAAACTTTGGGAAATCTTTGTCGGGCCATAACTCACAAACTAAGAGCTAAAACGTTCTGAAACCCATTTATTCGGATTCAGCATCCCTTAAAGCATAAGTATACAAGTTTTCAGCCCGATAGCTCAAACTTAAAGTATTCGGTACAAAATCCATTTTTTCATAAGGGGGTACCCTTTTAAAACTTTGGGAAATCCCTGTCGGCCCATAACTCAAAAACTAAGGGCTAAAACGTTCTGAAAGCTATTTATTCGGATTCAGCATCCCTTAAAGCATAAGTATACAAGTTTTCAGCCCGATAGCTCAAACTTAAAGTATTCGGTACAAAATCCATTTTTTCATAAGGGGGTACCCTTTTAAAACTTTGGGAAATCTTTGTCGGGCCATAACTCAAAAACTAAGGGCTAAAACGTTCTGAAACCTATTTATTCGGATTCAGCATCCCTTAAAGCATAAGTATACAAGTTTTCATCCCGATAGCTCGAACTTAAAGGTTTCGGTGAAAAATCCATTTTTTCATAAGGGGTTAGTATAGCAAAACTTTGGGAAATCTTTGTCGGGCCATAACTCAAAAACTAAGGTCTAAAACGTTCTGAAACCTATTTATTCGGATTCAGCATCCCTTAAAGCATAAGTATACAAGTTTTCAGCCCGATAGCTCGAACTTAAAGGTTTCGGTGAAAAATCCATTTTTTCATAAGGGGTTAGTATAGCAAAACTTTGGGAAATCTTCGTCGGGCCATAACTCAAAAACTGAGGGCTAAAACGTTCTGAAACCTATTTATTCGGATTTAGCATCCCTTAAAGCATAAGTATGCAAGTTTTCAGCCCGATAGCTCAAACTTAAAGTATTCGGTACAAAATCCATTTTTTCATAAGGGGGTACCCTTTTAAAACTTTGGGAAATCTTTGTCGGCCCATAACTCAAAAACTCGGGGCTAAAACGTTCTGAAACCTATTTATTCGGATTTAGCATCCCTTAAAGCATAAGTATGCAAGTTTTCAGCCCGATAGCTCAAACTTAAAGTATTCGGTACAAAATCAATTTTTTCATAAGGGGTTAGTATAGCAAAACTTTGGGAAATCTTTGTCGGGCCATAACTCAAAAACTCAGGGCTAAAACGTTCTGAAACCTATTTATTCGGATTTAGCATCCCTTAAAGCATAAGTATGCAAGTTTTCAGCCCGATAACTCAAACTTAAAGTATTCGGTACAAAATCCATTTTTTCATAAGGGGTTAGTATAGGAAAACTTTGGGAAATCCTTGTCGGGCCATAACTCAAAAACTAAGGCCTAAAACGTTCTGAAACCTATTTATTCGGATTCAGCATCCCTTAAAGCATAAGTATACAAGTTTTCAGCCCGATAGCTCGAACTTAAAGGTTTCGGTGAAAAATCCATTTTTTCATAAGGGGTTAGTATAGCAAAACTTTGGGAAATCTTTGTCGGGCCATAACTCAAAAACTAAGGCCTAAAACGTTCTGAAACCTATTTATTCGGATTTAGCATCCCTTAAAGCATAAGTATACAAGTTTTCAGCCCGATAGCTCGAACTTAAAGGTTTCGGTGAAAAATCCATTTTTTCATAAGGGGTTAGTATAGCAAAACTTTGGGAAATCTTCGTCGGGCCATAACTCAAAAACTGAGGGCTAAAACGTTCTGAAACCTATTTATTCGGATTTAGCATCCCTTAAAGCATAAGTATGCAAGTTTTCAGCCCGATAACTCAAACTTAAAGTATTCGGTACAAAATCCATTTTTTCATAAGGGGTTAGTATAGGAAAACTTTGGGAAATCCTTGTCGGGCCATAACTCAAAAACTAAGGCCTAAAACGTTCTGAAACCTATTTATTCGGATTTAGCATCCCTTAAAGCATAAGTATACAAGTTTTCAGCCCGATAGCTCGAACTTAAAGGTTTCGGTGAAAAATCCATTTTTTCATAAGGGGTTAGTATAGCAAAACTTTGGGAAATCTTTGTCGGGCCATAACTCAAAAACTAAGGCCTAAAACGTTCTGAAACCTATTTATTCGGATTTAGCATCCCTTAAAGCATAAGTATACAAGTTTTCAGCCCGATAGCTCGAACTTAAAGGTTTCGGTGAAAAATCCATTTTTTCATAAGGGGTTAGTATAGCAAAACTTTGGGAAATCTTTGTCGGGCCATAACTCAAAAACTAAGGCCTAAAACGTTCTAAAACCTATTTATTCGGATTTAGCATCCCTTAAAGCATAAGTATGCAAGTTTTCAGCCCGATAACTCAAACTTAAAGTATTCGGTACAAAATCCATTTTTTCATAAGGGGTTAGTATAGGAAAACTTTGGGAAATCTTTGTCGGGCCATAACTCAAAAACTAAGGCCTAAAACGTTCTGAAACCTATTTATTCGGATTTAGCATCCCTTAAAGCATAAGTATGCAAGTTTTCAGCCCGATAACTCAAACTTAAAGTATTCGGTACAAAATCCATTTTTTCATAAGGGGTTAGTATAGGAAAACTTTGGGAAATCCTTGTCGGGCCATAACTCAAAAACTAAGGCCTAAAACATTCTGAAACCTATTTATTCGGATTTAGCATCCCTTAAAGCATAAGTATACAAGTTTTCAGCCCGATAGCTCGAACTTAAAGGTTTCGGTGAAAAATCCATTTTTTCATAAGGGGTTAGTATAGCAAAACTTTGGGAAATCTTTGTCGGCCCATAACTCAAAAACTAAGGGCTAAAACGTTCTGAAACCTATTTATTCGGATTCAGCATCCCTTAAAGCATAAGTATACAAGTTTTCAGCCCGATAGCTCGAACTTAAAAGTTTCGGTGAAAAATCCATTTTTTCATAAGGGGTTAGTATAGCAAAACTTTGGGAAATCTTTGTCGGGCCATAACTCAAAAACTAAGGCCTAAAACGTTCTGAAACCTATTTATTCGGATTTAGCATCCCTTAAAGCATAAGTATGCAAGTTTTCAGCCCGATAGCTCGAACTTAAAGGTTTCGGTGAAAAATCCATTTTTTCATAAGGGGTTAGTATAGCAAAAGTTTGGGAAATCTTTGTCGGGCCATAACTCAAAAACTAAGAGCTAAAACGTTCTGAAACCCATTTATTCGGATTCAGCATCCCTTAAAGCATAAGTATACAAGTTTTCAGCCCGATAGCTCAAACTTAAAGTATTCGGTACAAAATCCATTTTTTCATAAGGGGGTACCCTTTTAAAACTTTGGGAAATCCCTGTCGGCCCATAACTCAAAAACTAAGGGCTAAAACGTTCTGAAAGCTATTTATTCGGATTCAGCATCCCTTAAAGCATAAGTATACAAGTTTTCAGCCCGATAGCTCAAACTTAAAGTATTCGGTACAAAATCCATTTTTTCATAAGGGGGTACCCTTTTAAAACTTTGGGAAATCTTTGTCGGGCCATAACTCAAAAACTAAGAGCTAAAACGTTCTGAAACCTATTTATTCGGATTCAGCATCCCTTAAAGCATAAGTATACAAGTTTTCAGCCCGATAGCTCGAACTTAAAGGTTTCGGTGAAAAATCCATTTTTTCATAAGGGGTTAGTATAGCAAAACTTTGGGAAATCTTTGTCGGGCCATAACTCAAAAACTAAGGACTCAAACGTTCTGAAACCTATTTATTCGGATTTAGCATCCCTTAAAGCATAAGTATGCAAGTTTTCAGCCCGATAGCTCAAACTTAAAGTATTCGGTACAAAATCCATTTTTTCATAAGGGGGTACCCTTTTAAAACTTTGGGAAATCTTCGTCGGGCCATAACTCAAAAACTAAGGGCTAAAACGTTCTGAAACCTATTTATTCGGATTCAGCATCCCTTAAAGCATAAGTATACAAGTTTTCAGCCCGATAGCTCGAACTTAAAAGTTTCGGTGAAAAATCCATTTTTTCATAAGGGGTTAGTATAGCAAAACTTTGGGAAATCTTTGTCGGGCCATAACTCAAAAACTAAGGCCTAAAACGTTCTGAAACCTATTTATTCGGATTTAGCATCCCTTAAAGCATAAGTATACAAGTTTTCAGCCCGATAGCTCGAACTTAAAGGTTTCGGTGAAAAATCCATTTTTTCATAAGGGGTTAGTATAGCAAAAGTTTGGGAAATCTTTGTCGGGCCATAACTCAAAAACTAAGAGCTAAAACGTTCTGAAACCCATTTATTCGGATTCAGCATCCCTTAAAGCATAAGTATACAAGTTTTCAGCCCGATAGCTCAAACTTAAAGTATTCGGTACAAAATCCATTTTTTCATAAGGGGGTACCCTTTTAAAACTTTGGGAAATCCCTGTCGGCCCATAACTCAAAAACTAAGGGCTAAAACGTTCTGAAAGCTATTTATTCGGATTCAGCATCCCTTAAAGCATAAGTATACAAGTTTTCAGCCCGATAGCTCAAACTTAAAGTATTCGGTACAAAATCCATTTTTTCATAAGGGGGTACCCTTTTAAAACTTTGGGAAATCTTTGTCGGGCCATAACTCAAAAACTAAGGGCTAAAACGTTCTGAAACCTATTTATTCGGATTCAGCATCCCTTAAAGCATAAGTATACAAGTTTTCAGCCCGATAGCTCGAACTTAAAGGTTTCGGTGAAAAATCCATTTTTACATAAGGGGTTAGTATAGCAAAACTTTGGGAAATCTTTGTCGGGCCATAACTCAAAAACTAAGGCCTAAAACGTTCTGAAACCTATTTATTCGGATTCAGCATCCCTTAAAGCATAAGTATACAAGTTTTCAGCCCGATAGCTCGAACTTAAAGGTTTCGGTGAAAAATCCATTTTTTCATAAGGGGTTAGTATAGCAAAACTTTGGGAAATCTTTGTCGGGCCATAACTCAAAAACTAAGAGCTAAAACGTTCTGAAAGCTATTTATTCGGATTCAGCATCCCTTAAAGCATAAGTATACAAGTTTTCAGCCCGATAGCTCAAACTTAAAGTATTCGGTACAAAATCCATTTTTTCATAAGGGGTTAGTATAGGAAAACTTTGGGAAATCCTTGTCGGGCCATAACTCAAAAACTAAGGCCTAAAACGTTCTGAAACCTATTTATTCGGATTTAGCATCCCTTAAAGCATAAGTATACAAGTTTTCAGCCCGATAGCTCGAACTTAAAGGTTTCGGTGAAAAATCCATTTTTTCATAAGGGGTTAGTATAGCAAAACTTTGGGAAATCTTTGTCGGGCCATAACTCAAAAACTAAGGCCTAAAACGTTCTGAAACCTATTTATTCGGATTTAGCATCCCTTAAAGCATAAGTATACAAGTTTTCAGCCCGATAGCTCGAACTTAAAGGTTTCGGTGAAAAATCCATTTTTTCATAAGGGGTTAGTATAGCAAAACTTTGGGAAATCTTCGTCGGGCCATAACTCAAAAACTGAGGGCTAAAACGTTCTAAAACCTATTTATTCGGATTTAGCATCCCTTAAAGCATAAGTATGCAAGTTTTCAGCCCGATAACTCAAACTTAAAGTATTCGGTACAAAATCCATTTTTTCATAAGGGGTTAGTATAGGAAAACTTTGGGAAATCCTTGTCGGGCCATAACTCAAAAACTAAGGCCTAAAACGTTCTGAAACCTATTTATTCGGATTTAGCATCCCTTAAAGCATAAGTATGCAAGTTTTCAGCCCGATAACTCAAACTTAAAGTATTCGGTACAAAATCCATTTTTTCATAAGGGGTTAGTATAGGAAAACTTTGGGAAATCCTTGTCGGGCCATAACTCAAAAACTAAGGCCTAAAACATTCTGAAACCTATTTATTCGGATTTAGCATCCCTTAAAGCATAAGTATACAAGTTTTCAGCCCGATAGCTCGAACTTAAAGGTTTCGGTGAAAAATCCATTTTTTCATAAGGGGTTAGTATAGCAAAACTTTGGGAAATCTTTGTCGGGCCATAACTCAAAAACTAAGGACTCAAACGTTCTGAAACCTATTTATTCGGATTTAGCATCCCTTAAAGCATAAGTATGCAAGTTTTCAGCCCGATAGCTCAAACTTAAAGTATTCGGTACAAAATCCATTTTTTCATAAGGGGGTACCCTTTTAAAACTTTGGGAAATCTTTGTCGGCCCATAACTCAAAAACTAAGGGCTAAAACGTTCTGAAAGCTATTTATTCGGATTCAGCATCCCTTAAAGCATAAGTATACAAGTTTTCAGCCCGATAGCTCAAACTTAAAGTATTCGGTACAAAATCCATTTTTTCATAAGGGGTTAGTATAGGAAAACTTTGGGAAATCCTTGTCGGGCCATAACTCAAAAACTAAGGCCTAAAACGTTCTGAAACCTATTTATTCGGATTTAGCATCCCTTAAAGCATAAGTATACAAGTTTTCAGCCCGATAGCTCGAACTTAAAGGTTTCGGTGAAAAATCCATTTTTTCATAAGGGGTTAGTATAGCAAAACTTTGGGAAATCTTTGTCGGGCCATAACTCAAAAACTAAGGACTCAAACGTTCTGAAACCTATTTATTCGGATTTAGCATCCCTTAAAGCATAAGTATGCAAGTTTTCAGCCCGATAGCTCAAACTTAAAGTATTCGGTACAAAATCCATTTTTTCATAAGGGGGTACCCTTTTAAAACTTTGGGAAATCTTTGTCGGCCCATAACTCAAAAACTAAGGGCTAAAACGTTCTGAAAGCTATTTATTCGGATTCAGCATCCCTTAAAGCATAAGTATACAAGTTTTCAGCCCGATAGCTCAAACTTAAAGTATTCGGTACAAAATCCATTTTTTCATAAGGGGTTAGTATAGGAAAACTTTGGGAAATCCTTGTCGGGCCATAACTCAAAAACTAAGGCCTAAAACGTTCTGAAACCTATTTATTCGGATTTAGCATCCCTTAAAGCATAAGTATACAAGTTTTCAGCCCGATAGCTCGAACTTAAAGGTTTCGGTGAAAAATCCATTTTTTCATAAGGGGTTAGTATAGCAAAACTTTGGGAAATCTTTGTCGGGCCATAACTCAAAAACTAAGGCCTAAAACGTTCTGAAACCTATTTATTCGGATTTAGCATCCCTTAAAGCATAAGTATACAAGTTTTCAGCCCGATAGCTCGAACTTAAAGGTTTCGGTGAAAAATCCATTTTTTCATAAGGGGTTAGTATAGCAAAACTTTGGGAAATCTTCGTCGGGCCATAACTCAAAAACTGAGGGCTAAAACGTTCTAAAACCTATTTATTCGGATTTAGCATCCCTTAAAGCATAAGTATGCAAGTTTTCAGCCCGATAACTCAAACTTAAAGTATTCGGTACAAAATCCATTTTTTCATAAGGGGTTAGTATAGGAAAACTTTGGGAAATCCTTGTCGGGCCATAACTCAAAAACTAAGGCCTAAAACGTTCTGAAACCTATTTATTCGGATTTAGCATCCCTTAAAGCATAAGTATGCAAGTTTTCAGCCCGATAACTCAAACTTAAAGTATTCGGTACAAAATCCATTTTTTCATAAGGGGTTAGTATAGGAAAACTTTGGGAAATCCTTGTCGGGCCATAACTCAAAAACTAAGGCCTAAAACATTCTGAAACCTATTTATTCGGATTTAGCATCCCTTAAAGCATAAGTATACAAGTTTTCAGCCCGATAGCTCGAACTTAAAGGTTTCGGTGAAAAATCCATTTTTTCATAAGGGGTTAGTATAGCAAAACTTTGGGAAATCTTTGTCGGCACATAACTCAAAAACTAAGGGCTAAAACGTTCTGAAACCTATTTATTCGGATTCAGCATCCCTTAAAGCATAAGTATACAAGTTTTCAGCCCGATAGCTCGAACTTAAAGGTTTCGGTGAAAAATCCATTTTTTCATAAGGGGTTAGTATAGCAAAACTTTGGGAAATCTTTGTCGGGCCATAACTCAAAAACTAAGGACTCAAACGTTCTGAAACCTATTTATTCGGATTTAGCATCCCTTAAAGCATAAGTATGCAAGTTTTCAGCCCGATAGCTCAAACTTAAAGTATTCGGTACAAAATCCATTTTTTCATAAGGGGGTACCCTTTTAAAACTTTGGGAAATCTTCGTCGGGCCATAACTCAAAAACTAAGGGCTAAAACGTTCTGAAACCTATTTATTCGGATTCAGCATCCCTTAAAGCATAAGTATACAAGTTTTCAGCCCGATAGCTCGAACTTAAAAGTTTCGGTGAAAAATCCATTTTTTCATAAGGGGTTAGTATAGCAAAACTTTGGGAAATCTTTGTCGGGCCATAACTCAAAAACTAAGGCCAAAAACGTTCTGAAACCTATTTATTCGGATTTAGCATCCCTTAAAGCATAAGTATACAAGTTTTCAGCCCGATAGCTCGAACTTAAAGGTTTCGGTGAAAAATCCATTTTTTCATAAGGGGTTAGTATAGCAAAAGTTTGGGAAATCTTTGTCGGGCCATAACTCAAAAACTAAGAGCTAAAACGTTCTGAAACCCATTTATTCGGATTCAGCATCCCTTAAAGCATAAGTATACAAGTTTTCAGCCCGATAACTCAAACTTAAAGTATTCGGTACAAAATCCATTTTTTCATAAGGGGTTAGTATAGGAAAACTTTGGGAAATCCCTGTCGGCCCATAACTCAAAAACTAAGGGCTAAAACGTTCTGAAAGCTATTTATTCGGATTCAGCATCCCTTAAAGCATAAGTATACAAGTTTTCAGCCCGATAGCTCAAACTTAAAGTATTCGGTACAAAATCCATTTTTTCATAAGGGGGTACCCTTTTAAAACTTTGGGAAATCCCTGTCGGCCCATAACTCAAAAACTAAGGGCTAAAACGTTCTGAAAGCTATTTATTCGGATTCAGCATCCCTTAAAGCATAAGTATACAAGTTTTCAGCCCGATAGCTCGAACTTAAAGGTTTCGGTGAAAAATCCATTTTTTCATAAGGGGTTAGTATAGCAAAACTTTGGGAAATCTTTGTCGGGCCATAACTCAAAAACTAAGGCCTAAAACGTTCTGAAACCTATTTATTCGGATTTAGCATCCCTTAAAGCATAAGTATACAAGTTTTCAGCCCGATAGCTCGAACTTAAAGGTTTCGGTGAAAAATCCATTTTTTCATAAGGGGTTAGTATAGCAAAACTTTGGGAAATCTTCGTCGGGCCATAACTCAAAAACTGAGGGCTAAAACGTTCTAAAACCTATTTATTCGGATTTAGCATCCCTTAAAGCATAAGTATGCAAGTTTTCAGCCCGATAACTCAAACTTAAAGTATTCGGTACAAAATCCATTTTTTCATAAGGGGTTAGTATAGGAAAACTTTGGGAAATCCTTGTCGGGCCATAACTCAAAAACTAAGGCCTAAAACGTTCTGAAACCTATTTATTCGGATTTAGCATCCCTTAAAGCATAAGTATGCAAGTTTTCAGCCCGATAACTCAAACTTAAAGTATTCGGTACAAAATCCATTTTTTCATAAGGGGTTAGTATAGGAAAACTTTGGGAAATCTTTGTCGTGCCATAACTCAAAAACTAAGGCCTAAAACATTCTGAAACCTATTTATTCGGATTTAGCATCCCTTAAAGCATAAGTATACAAGTTTTCAGCCCGATAGCTCGAACTTAAAGGTTTCGGTGAAAAATCCATTTTTTCATAAGGGGTTAGTATAGCAAAACTTTGGGAAATCTTTGTCGGCCCATAACTCAAAAACTAAGAGTTAAAACGTTCTGAAACCTATTTATTCGGATTCAGCATCCCTTAAAGCATAAGTATACAAGTTTTCAGCCCGATAGCTCGAACTTAAAGGTTTCGGTGAAAAATCCATTTTTTCATAAGGGGTTAGTATAGCAAAACTTTGGGAAATCTTTGTCGGGCCATAACTCAAAAACTAAGGACTCAAACGTTCTGAAACCTATTTATTCGGATTTAGCATCCCTTAAAGCATAAGTATGCAAGTTTTCAGCCCGATAGCTCAAACTTAAAGTATTCGGTACAAAATCCATTTTTTCATAAGGGGGTACCCTTTTAAAACTTTGGGAAATCTTCGTCGGGCCATAACTCAAAAACTAAGGGCTAAAACGTTCTGAAACCTATTTATTCGGATTCAGCATCCCTTAAAGCATAAGTATACAAGTTTTCAGCCCGATAGCTCGAACTTAAAAGTTTCGGTGAAAAATCCATTTTTTCATAAGGGGTTAGTATAGCAAAACTTTGGGAAATCTTTGTCGGGCCATAACTCAAAAACTAAGGCCTAAAACGTTCTGAAACCTATTTATTCGGATTTAGCATCCCTTAAAGCATAAGTATACAAGTTTTCAGCCCGATAGCTCGAACTTAAAGGTTTCGGTGAAAAATCCATTTTTTCATAAGGGGTTAGTATAGCAAAAGTTTGGGAAATCTTTGTCGGGCCATAACTCAAAAACTAAGAGCTAAAACGTTCTGAAACCCATTTATTCGGATTCAGCATCCCTTAAAGCATAAGTATACAAGTTTTCAGCCCGATAGCTCAAACTTAAAGTATTCGGTACAAAATCCATTTTTTCATAAGGGGGTACCCTTTTAAAACTTTGGGAAATCTTTGTCGGGCCATAACTCAAAAACTAAGGGCTAAAACGTTCTGAAACCTATTTATTCGGATTCAGCATCCCTTAAAGCATAAGTATACAAGTTTTCAGCCCGATAGCTCGAACTTAAAGGTTTCGGTGAAAAATCCATTTTTACATAAGGGGTTAGTATAGCAAAACTTTGGGAAATCTTTGTCGGGCCATAACTCAAAAACTAAGGGCTAAAACGTTCTGAAACCTATTTATTCGGATTCAGCATCCCTTAAAGCATAAGTATACAAGTTTTCAGCCCGATAGCTCGAACTTAAAGGTTTCGGTGAAAAATCCATTTTTACATAAGGGGTTAGTATAGCAAAACTTTGGGAAATCTTTGTCGGGCCATAACTCAAAAACTAAGGCCTAAAACGTTCTGAAACCTATTTATTCGGATTCAGCATCCCTTAAAGCATAAGTATACAAGTTTTCAGCCCGATAGCTCGAACTTAAAGGTTTCGGTGAAAAATCCATTTTTTCATAAGGGGTTAGTATAGCAAAACTTTGGGAAATCTTTGTCGGGCCATAACTCAAAAACTAAGGGCTAAAACGTTCTGAAAGCTATTTATTCGGATTCAGCATCCCTTAAAGCATAAGTATACAAGTTTTCAGCCCGATAGCTCAAACTTAAAGTATTCGGTACAAAATCCATTTTTTCATAAGGGGGTACCCTTTTAAAACTTTGGGAAATCTTTGTCGGGCCATAACTCAAAAACTAAGGGCTAAAACGTTCTGAAACCTATTTATTCGGATTCAGCATCCCTTAAAGCATAAGTATACAAGTTTTCAGCCCGATAGCTCGAACTTAAAGGTTTCGGTGAAAAATCCATTTTTTCATAAGGGGTTAGTATAGCAAAACTTTGGGAAATCTTTGTCGGGCCATAACTCAAAAACTAAGGTCTAAAACGTTCTGAAACCTATTTATTCGGATTCAGCATCCCTTAAAGCATAAGTATACAAGTTTTCAGCCCGATAGCTCGAACTTAAAGGTTTCGGTGAAAAATCCATTTTTTCATAAGGGGTTAGTATAGCAAAACTTTGGGAAATCTTTGTCGGGCCATAACTCAAAAACTAAGGACTCAAACGTTCTGAAACCTATTTATTCGGATTTAGCATCCCTTAAAGCATAAGTATGCAAGTTTTCAGCCCGATAGCTCAAACTTAAAGTATTCGGTACAAAATCCATTTTTTCATAAGGGGGTACCCTTTTAAAACTTTGGGAAATCTTTGTCGGCCCATAACTCAAAAACTCGGGGCTAAAACGTTCTGAAACCTATTTATTCGGATTTAGCATCCCTTAAAGCATAAGTATGCAAGTTTTCAGCCCGATAGCTCAAACCTAAAGTATTCGGTACAAAATCCATTTTTTCATAAGGGGTTAGTATAGCAAAACTTTGGGAAATCTTTGTCGGGCCATAACTCAAAAACTCAGGGCTAAAACGTTCTGAAACCTATTTATTCGGATTTAGCATCCCTTAAAGCATAAGTATGCAAGTTTTCAGCCCGATAACTCAAACTTAAAGTATTCGGTACAAAATCCATTTTTTCATAAGGGGTTAGTATAGGAAAACTTTGGGAAATCCTTGTCGGGCCATAACTCAAAAACTAAGGCCTAAAACGTTCTGAAACCTATTTATTCGGATTCAGCATCCCTTAAAGCATAAGTATACAAGTTTTCAGCCCGATAGCTCGAACTTAAAGGTTTCGGTGAAAAATCCATTTTTTCATAAGGGGTTAGTATAGCAAAACTTTGGGAAATCTTTGTCGGGCCATAACTCAAAAACTAAGGCCTAAAACGTTCTGAAACCTATTTATTCGGATTTAGCATCCCTTAAAGCATAAGTATACAAGTTTTCAGCCCGATAGCTCGAACTTAAAGGTTTCGGTGAAAAATCCATTTTTTCATAAGGGGTTAGTATAGCAAAACTTTGGGAAATCTTCGTCGGGCCATAACTCAAAAACTGAGGGCTAAAACGTTCTGAAACCTATTTATTCGGATTTAGCATCCCTTAAAGCATAAGTATGCAAGTTTTCAGCCCGATAACTCAAACTTAAAGTATTCGGTACAAAATCCATTTTTTCATAAGGGGTTAGTATAGGAAAAGTTTGGGAAATCCTTGTCGGGCCATAACTCAAAAACTAAGGCCTAAAACGTTCTGAAACCTATTTATTCGGATTTAGCATCCCTTAAAGCATAAGTATACAAGTTTTCAGCCCGATAGCTCGAACTTAAAGGTTTCGGTGAAAAATCCATTTTTTCATAAGGGGTTAGTATAGCAAAACTTTGGGAAATCTTTGTCGGGCCATAACTCAAAAACTAAGGCCTAAAACGTTCTGAAACCTATTTATTCGGATTTAGCATCCCTTAAAGCATAAGTATACAAGTTTTCAGCCCGATAGCTCGAACTTAAAGGTTTCGGTGAAAAATCCATTTTTTCATAAGGGGTTAGTATAGCAAAACTTTGGGAAATCTTCGTCGGGCCATAACTCAAAAACTGAGGGCTAAAACGTTCTAAAACCTATTTATTCGGATTTAGCATCCCTTAAAGCATAAGTATGCAAGTTTTCAGCCCGATAACTCAAACTTAAAGTATTCGGTACAAAATCCATTTTTTCATAAGGGGTTAGTATAGGAAAACTTTGGGAAATCCTTGTCGGGCCATAACTCAAAAACTAAGGCCTAAAACGTTCTGAAACCTATTTATTCGGATTTAGCATCCCTTAAAGCATAAGTATGCAAGTTTTCAGCCCGATAACTCAAACTTAAAGTATTCGGTACAAAATCCATTTTTTCATAAGGGGTTAGTATAGGAAAACTTTGGGAAATCCTTGTCGGGCCATAACTCAAAAACTAAGGCCTAAAACGTTCTGAAACCTATTTATTCGGATTTAGCATCCCTTAAAGCATAAGTATACAAGTTTTCAGCCCGATAGCTCGAACTTAAAGGTTTCGGTGAAAAATCCATTTTTTCATAAGGGGTTAGTATAGCAAAACTTTGGGAAATCTTTGTCGGCCCATAACTCAAAAACTAAGGGCTAAAACGTTCTGAAACCTATTTATTCGGATTCAGCATCCCTTAAAGCATAAGTATACAAGTTTTCAGCCCGATAGCTCGAACTTAAAAGTTTCGGTGAAAAATCCATTTTTTCATAAGGGGTTAGTATAGCAAAACTTTGGGAAATCTTTGTCGGGCCATAACTCAAAAACTAAGGCCTAAAACGTTCTGAAACCTATTTATTCGGATTTAGCATCCCTTAAAGCATAAGTATACAAGTTTTCAGCCCGATAGCTCGAACTTAAAGGTTTCGGTGAAAAATCCATTTTTTCATAAGGGGTTAGTATAGCAAAAGTTTGGGAAATCTTTGTCGGGCCATAACTCAAAAACTAAGAGCTAAAACGTTCTGAAACCCATTTATTCGGATTCAGCATCCCTTAAAGCATAAGTATACAAGTTTTCAGGCCGATAGCTCAAACTTAAAGTATTCGGTACAAAATCCATTTTTTCATAAGGGGGTACCCTTTTAAAACTTTGGGAAATCCCTGTCGGCCCATAACTCAAAAACTAAGGGCTAAAACGTTCTGAAAGCTATTTATTCGGATTCAGCATCCCTTAAAGCATAAGTATACAAGTTTTCAGCCCGATAGCTCAAACTTAAAGTATTCGGTACAAAATCCATTTTTTCATAAGGGGGTACCCTTTTAAAACTTTGGGAAATCTTTGTCGGGCCATAACTCAAAAACTAAGGGCTAAAACGTTCTGAAACCTATTTATTCGGATTCAGCATCCCTTAAAGCATAAGTATACAAGTTTTCAGCCCGATAGCTCGAACTTAAAGGTTTCGGTGAAAAATCCATTTTTACATAAGGGGTTAGTATAGCAAAACTTTGGGAAATCTTTGTCGGGCCATAACTCAAAAACTAAGGCCTAAAACGTTCTGAAACCTATTTATTCGGATTCAGCATCCCTTAAAGCATAAGTATACAAGTTTTCAGCCCGATAGCTCGAACTTAAAGGTTTCGGTGAAAAATCCATTTTTTCATAAGGGGTTAGTATAGCAAAACTTTGGGAAATCTTTGTCGGGCCATAACTCAAAAACTAAGGACTCAAACGTTCTGAAACCTATTTATTCGGATTTAGCATCCCTTAAAGCATAAGTATGCAAGTTTTCAGCCCGATAGCTTAAACTTAAAGTATTCGGTACAAAATCCATTTTTTCATAAGGGGGTACCCTTTTAAAACTTTGGGAAATCTTTGTCGGCCCATAACTCAAAAACTAAGGACTCAAACGTTCTGAAACCTATTTATTCGGATTTAGCATCCCCTAAAGCATAAGTATGCAAGTTTTCAGCCCGATAGCTCAAACCTAAAGTATTCGGTACAAAATCCATTTTTTCATAAGGGGTTAGTATAGCAAAACTTTGGGAAATCTTTGTCGGGCCATAACTCAAAAACTCAGGGCTAAAACGTTCTGAAACCTATTTATTCGGATTTAGCATCCCTTAAAGCATAAGTATGCAAGTTTTCAGCCCGATAACTCAAACTTAAAGTATTCGGTACAAAATCCATTTTTTCATAAGGGGGTACCCTTTTAAAACTTTGGGAAATCTTTGTCGGCCCATAACTCAAAAACTCAGGGCTAAAACGTTCTGAAACCTATTTATTCGGATTTAGCATCCCTTAAAGCATAAGTATGAAAGTTTTCAGCCCGATAACTCAAACTTAAAGTATTCGGTACAAAATCCATTTTTTCATAAGGGGTTAGTATAGGAAAACTTTGGAAAATCCTTGTCGGGCCATAACTCAAAAACTAAGGCCTAAAACGTTCTGAAATCTATTTATTCGGATTTAGCATCCCTTAAAGCATAAGTATACAAGTTTTCAGCCCGATAGCTCGAACTTAAAGGTTTCGGTGAAAAATCCATTTTTTCATAAGGGGTTAGTATAGCAAAACTTTGGGAAATCTTTGTCGGGCCATAACTCAAAAACTAAGAGCTCAAACGTTCTGAAACCCATTTATTCGGATTCAGCATCCCTTAAAGCATAAGTATACAAGTTTTCAGCCCGATAGCTCAAACTTAAAGTATTCGGTACAAAATCCATTTTTTCATAAGGGGGTACCCTTTTAAAACTTTGGGAAATCTTTGTCGGGCCATAACTCAAAAACTAAGGGCTAAAACGTTCTGAAACCTATTTATTCGGATTCAGCATCCCTTAAAGCATAAGTATACAAGTTTTCAGCCCGATAGCTCGAACTTAAAGGTTTCGGTGAAAAATCCATTTTTTCATAAGGGGTTAGTATAGCAAAACTTTGGGAAATCTTTGTCGGGCCATAACTCAAAAACTAAGGCCTAAAACGTTCTGAAACCTATTTATTCGGATTCAGCATCCCTTAAAGCATAAGTATACAAGTTTTCAGCCCGATAGCTCGAACTTAAAGGTTTCGGTGAAAAATCCATTTTTTCATAAGGGCTTAGTATAGCAAAACTTTGGGAAATCTTTGTCGGGCCATAACTCAAAAACTAAGGACTCAAACGTTCTGAAACCTATTTATTCGGATTTAGCATCCTTTAAAGCATAAGTATGCAAGTTTTCAGCCCGATAGCTCAAACTTAAAGTATTCGGTACAAAATCCATTTTTTCATAAGGGGTTAGTATAGGAAAACTTTGGGAAATCCTTGTCGGGCCATAACTCAAAAACTAAGGCCTAAAACGTTCTGAAACCTATTTATTCGGATTTAGCATCCCTTAAAGCATAAGTATACAAGTTTTCAGCCCGATAGCTCGAACTTAAAGGTTTCGGTGAAAAATCCATTTTTTCATAAGGGGTTAGTATAGCAAAACTTTGGGAAATCTTCGTCGGGCCATAACTCAAAAACTGAGGGCTAAAACGTTCTGAAACCTATTTATTCGGATTTAACATCCCTTAAAGCATAAGTATGCAAGTTTTCAGCCCGATAACTCAAACTTAAAGTATTCGGTACAAAATCCATTTTTTCATAAGGGGTTAGTATAGGAAAACTTTGGGAAATCCTTGTCGGGCCATAACTCAAAAACTAAGGCCTAAAACGTTCTGAAACCTATTTATTCGGATTTAGCATCCCTTAAAGCATAAGTATACAAGTTTTCAGCCCGATAGCTCGAACTTAAAGGTTTCGGTGAAAAATCCATTTTTTCATAAGGGGTTAGTATAGCAAAACTTTGGGAAATCTTTGTCGGGCCATAACTCAAAAACTAAGGCCTAAAACGTTCTGAAACCTATTTATTCGGATTTAGCATCCCTTAAAGCATAAGTATACAAGTTTTCAGCCCGATAGCTCGAACTTAAAGGTTTCGGGGAAAAATCCATTTTTTCATAAGGGGTTAGTATAGCAAAACTTTGGGAAGTCTTCGTCGGGCCATAACTCAAAAACTGAGGGCTAAAACGTTCTGAAACCTATTTATTCGGATTTAGCATCCCTTAAAGCATAAGTATGCAAGTTTTCAGCCCGATAGCTCAAACTTAAAGGTTTCGGTGAAAAATCCATTTTTTCATAAGGGGGTACCCTTTTAAAACTTTGGGAAATCTTTGTCGGCCTATAACTCAAAAACTAAGGGCTAAAACGTTCTGAAACCTATTTATTCGGATTCAGCATCCCTTAAAGCATAAGTATACAAGTTTTCAGCCCGATAGCTCGAACTTAAAGGTTTCGGTGAAAAATCCATTTTTTCATAAGGGGTTAGTATAGCAAAACTTTGGGAAATCTTTGTCGGGCCATAACTCAAAAACTAAGGGCTAAAACGTTCTGAAACCTATTTATTCGGATTTAGCATCCCTTAAAGCATAAGTATACAAGTTTTCAGTCCGATAGCTCAAACTTAAAGGTTTCGGTGAAAAATCCATTTTTTCATAAGGGGGTACCCTTTTAAAACTTTGGGAAATCTTTGTCGGCCTATAACTCAAAAACTAAGGGCTAAAACGTTCTGAAACCTATTTATTCGGATTTAGCATCCCTTAAAGCATAAGTATACAAGTTTTCAGCCCGATAGCTCGAACTTAAAGTATTCGGTACAAAATCCATTTTTTCATAAGGGGTTAGTATAGGAAAACTTTGGGAAATCCTTGTCGGGCCATAACTCAAAAACTAAGGCCTAAAACGTTCTGAAACCTATTTATTCGGATTTAGCATCCCTTAAAGCATAAGTATGCAAGTTTTCAGCCCGATAGCTCAAACTTAAAGTATTCGGTACAAAATCCATTTTTTCATAAGGGGGTACCCTTTTAAAACTTTGGGAAATCTTTGTCGGCCCATAACTCAAAAACTAAGGGCTAAAACGTTCTGAAAGCTATTTATTCGGATTTAGCATCCCTTAAAGCATAAGTATACAAGTTTTCAGCCCGATAGCTCAAACTTAAAGGTTTCGGTACAAAATCCATTTTTTCATAAGGGGGTACCCTTTTAAAACTTTGGGAAATCTTTGTCGGGCTATAACTCAAAAACTAAAGGCTAAAACGTTCTGAAACCTATTTATTCGGATTCAGCATCCCTTAAAGCATAAGTATACAAGTTTTCAGCCCGATAGCTCGAACTTAAAGTATTCGGTACAAAATCCATTTTTTCATAAGGGGTTATTATAGGAAAACTTTGGGAAATCTTTGTTGGGCCATAACTCAAAAACTAAGGCCTAAAACGTTCTGAAACCTATTTATTCGGATTCAGCATCCCTTAAAGCATAAGTATACAAGTTTTCAGCCCGATAGCTCGAACTTAAAGGTTTCGGTGAAAAATCCATTTTTTCATAAGGGGTTAGTATAGCAAAACTTTGGGAAATATTTGTCGGGCCATAACTCAAAAACTAAGGCCTAAAACGTTCTGAAACCTATTTATTCGGATTTAGCATCCCTTAAAGCATAAGTATACAAGTTTTCAGCCCGATAGCTCGAACTTAAAGGTTTCAGGGAAAAATCCATTTTTTCATAAGGGGTTAGTATAGCAAAACTTTGGGAAGTCTTCGTCGGGCCATAACTCAAAAACTGAGGGCTAAAACGTTCTGAAACCTATTTATTCGGATTTAGCATCCCTTAAAGCATAAGTATGCAAGTTTTCAGCCCGATAGCTCAAACTTAAAGTATTCGGTACAAAATCCATTTTTTCATAAGGGGGTACCCTTTTAAAACTTTGGGAAATCTTTGTCGGCCCATAACTCAAAAACTAAGGGCTAAAACGTTCTGAAACCTATTTATTCGGATTCAGCATCCCTTAAAGCATAAGTATACAAGTTTTCAGCCCGATAGCTCGAACTTAAAGGTTTCGGTGAAAAATCCATTTTTTCATAAGGGGTTAGTATAGCAAAACTTTGGGAAATCTTTGTCGGGCCATAACTCAAAAACTAAGGGCTAAAACGTTCTGAAACCTATTTATTCGGATTTAGCATCCCTTAAAGCATAAGTATACAAGTTTTCAGTCCGATAGCTCAAACTTAAAGGTTTCGGTACAAAATCCATTTTTTCATAAGGGGGTACCCTTTTAAAACTTTGGGAAATCTTTGTCGGGCTATAACTCAAAAACTAAGGGCTAAAACGTTCTGAAACCTATTTATTCGGATTCAGCATCCCTTAAAGCATAAGTATACAAGTTTTCAGCCCGATAGCTCGAACTTAAAGTATTCGGTACAAAATCCATTTTTTCATAAGGGGTTAGTATAGGAAAACTTTGGGAAATCCTTGTCGGGCCATAACTCAAAAACTAAGGCCTAAAACGTTCTGAAACCTATTTATTCGGATTTAGCATCCCTTAAAGAATAAGTATGCAAGTTTTCAGCCCGATAGCTCAAACTTAAAGTATTCGGTACAAAATCCATTTTTTCATAAGGGGGTACCCTTTTAAAACTTTGGGAAATCTTTGTCAGCCCATAACTCAAAAACTAAGGGCTAAAACGTTCTGAAAGCTATTTATTCGGATTCAGCATCCCTTAAAGCATAAGTATACAAGTTTTCAGCCCGATAGCTCAAACTTAAAGGTTTCGGTACAAAATCCATTTTTTCATAAGGGGGTACCCTTTTAAAACTTTGGGAAATCTTTGTCGGGCTATAACTCAAAAACTAAAGGCTAAAACGTTCTGAAACCTATTTATTCGGATTCAGCATCCCTTAAAGCATAAGTATACAAGTTTTCAGCCCGATAGCTCGAACTTAAAGTATTCGGTACAAAATCCATTTTTTCATAAGGGGTTAGTATAGGAAAACTTTGGGAAATCTTTGTCGGGCCATAACTCAAAAACTAAGCCCTAAAACGTTCTGAAACCTATTTATTCGGATTCAGCATCCCTTAAAGCATAAGTATACAAGTTTTCAGCCCGATAGCTCGAACTTAAAGGTTTCGGTGAAAAATCCATTTTTTCATAAGGGGTTAGTATAGCAAAACTTTGGGAAATCTTCGTCGGGCCATAACTCAAAAACTAAGGGCTAAAACGTTCTGAAACCTATTTATTCGGATTCAGCATCCCTTAAAGCATAAGTATACAAGTTTTCAGCCCGATAGCTCAAACTTAAAGTATTCGGTACAAAATCCATTTTTTCATAAGGGGGTACCCTTTTAAAACTTTGGGAAATCTTTGTCGGCCCATAACTCAAAAACTAAGGGCTAAAACGTTCTGAAACCTATTTATTCGGATTTAGCATCCCTTAAAGCATAAGTTTGCAAGTTTTCAGCCCGATAGCTCAAACCTAAAGTATTCGGTACAAAATCCATTTTTTCATAAGGGGTTAGTATAGCAAAACTTTGGGAAATCTTTGTCGGTCCATAACTCAAAAACTCAGGGCTAAAACGTTCTGAAACCTATTTATTCGGATTTAGCATCCCTTAAAGCATAAGTATGCAAGTTTTCAGCCCGATAACTCAAACTTAAAGTATTCGGTACAAAATCCATTTTTTCATAAGGGGTTAGTATAGGAAAACTTTGGGAAATCCTTGTCGGGCCATAACTCAAAAACTAAGGCCTAAAACGTTCTGAAACCTATTTATTCGGATTCAGCATCCCTTAAAGCATAAGTATACAAGTTTTCAGCCCGATAGCTCGAACTTAAAGGTTTCGGTGAAAAATCCATTTTTTCATAAGGGGTTAGTATAGCAAAACTTTGGGAAATCTTCGTCGGGCCATAACTCAAAAACTAAGGCCTAAAACGTTCTGAAACCTAGTTATTCGGATTTAGCATCCCTTAAAGCATAAGTATGCAAGTTTTCAGCCCGATAGCTCGAACTTAAAGGTTTCGGTGAAAAATCCATTTTTTCATAAGGGGTTAGTATAGCAAAACTTTGGGAAATCTTCGTCGGGCCATAACTCAAAAACTGAGGGCTAAAACGTTCTGAAACCTATTTATTCGGATTTAGCATCCCTTAAAGCATAAGTATGCAAGTTTTCAGCCCGATAACTCAAACTTAAAGTATTCGGTACAAAATCCATTTTTTCATAAGGGGGTACCCTTTTAAAACTTTGGGAAATCCCTGTCGGCCCATAACTCAAAAACTAAGGGCGAAAACGTTCTGAAACCTATTTATTCGGATTCAGCATCCCTTAAAGCATAAGTATACAAGTTTTCAGCCCGATAGCTCGAACTTAAAGGTTTCGGTACAAAATCCATTTTTTCATAAGGGGGTACCCTTTTAAAACTTTGGGAAATCTTTGTCGGGCCATAACTCAAAAACTAAGGCCTAAAACGTTCTGAAACCTATTTATTCGGATTCAGCATCCCTTAAAGCATAAGTATGCAAGTTTTCAGCCCGATAGCTCGAACTTAAAGGTTTCGGTGAAAAATCCATTTTTTCATAAGGCGTTAGTATAGCAAAACTTTGGGAAATCTTTGTCGGCCCATAACTCAAAAACTAAGGACTCAAACGTTCTGAAACTTATTTATTCGGATTTAGCATCCCTTAAAGCATAAGTATGCAAGTTTTCAGCCCGATAGCTCAAACTTAAAGTATTCGGTACAAAATCCATTTTTTCATAAGGGGGTACCCTTTTAAAACTTTGGGAAATCTTTGTCGGCCCATAACTCAAAAACCAAGGGCTAAAACGTTCTGAAACCTATTTATTCGGATTTAGCATCCCTTAAAGCATAAGTATGCAAGTTTTCAGCCCGATAGCTCAAACCTAAAGTATTCGGTACAAAATCCATTTTTTCATAAGGGGTTAGTATAGCAAAACTTTGGGAAATCTTTGTCGGGCCATAACTCAAAAACTAAGTGCTAAAACGTTCTGAAACCTATTTATTCGGATTTAGCATCCCTTAAAGCATAAGTATGCAAGTTTTCAGCCCGATAACTCAAACTTAAAGTATTCGGTACAAAATCCATTTTTTCATAAGGGGTTAGTATAGGAAAACTTTGGGAAATCTTTGTCGGGCCATAACTCAAAAACTAAGGCCTAAAACGTTCTGAAACCTATTTATTCGGATTCAGCATCCCTTAAAGCATAAGTATACAAGTTTTCAGCCCGATAGCTCGAACTTAAAGGTTTCGGTGAAAAATCCATTTTTACATAAGGGGTTAGTATAGCAAAACTTTGGGAAATCTTCGTCGGGCCATAACTCAAAAACTAAGGGCTAAAACGTTCTGAAACCTATTTATTCGGATTCAGCATACCTTAAAGCATAAGTATACAAGTTTTCAGCCCGATAGATCAAACTTAAAGTATTCGGTACAAAATCCATTTTTTCATAAGGGGGTACCCTTTTAAAACTTTGGGAAATCCCTGTCGGCCCATAACTCAAAAACTAAGGGCTAAAACGTTCTGAAACCTATTTATTCGGATTCAGCATCCCTTAAAGCATAAGTATACAAGTTTTCAGCCCGATAGCTCGAACTTAAAGGTTTCGGTGAAAAATCCATTTTTTCATAAGGGGTTAGTATAGCAAAACTTTGGGAAGTCTTCGTCGGGCCATAACTCAAAAACTGAGGGCTAAAACGTTCTGAAACCTATTTATTCGGATTTAGCATCCCTTAAAGCATAAGTATGCAAGTTTTCAGCCCGATAGCTCAAACTTAAAGTATTCGGTACAAAATCCATTTTTTCATAAGGGGGTACCCTTTTAAAACTTTGGGAAATCTTTGTCGGCCCATAACTCAAAAACTAAGGGCTAAAACGTTCTGAAACCTATTTATTCGGATTCAGCATCCCTTAAAGCATAAGTATACAAGTTTTCAGCCCGATAGCTCGAACTTAAAGGTTTCGGTGAAAAATCCATTTTTTCATAAGGGGTTAGTATAGCAAAACTTTGGGAAATCTTTGTCGGGCCATAACTCAAAAACTAAGGGCTAAAACGTTCTGAAACCTATTTATTCGGATTTAGCATCCCTTAAAGCATAAGTATACAAGTTTTCAGTCCGATAGCTCAAACTTAAAGGTTTCGGTACAAAATCCATTTTTTCATAAGGGGGTACCCTTTTAAAACTTTGGGAAATCTTTGTCGGGCTATAACTCAAAAACTAAGGGCTAAAACGTTCTGAAACCTATTTATTCGGATTCAGCATCCCTTAAAGCATAAGTATACAAGTTTTCAGCCCGATAGCTCGAACTTAAAGTATTCGGTACAAAATCCATTTTTTCATAAGGGGTTAGTATAGGAAAACTTTGGGAAATCCTTGTCGGGCCATAACTCAAAAACTAAGGCCTAAAACGTTCTGAAACCTATTTATTCGGATTTAGCATCCCTTAAAGCATAAGTATGCAAGTTTTCAGCCCGATAGCTCAAACTTAAAGTATTCGGTACAAAATCCATTTTTTCATAAGGGGGTACCCTTTTAAAACTTTGGGAAATCTTTGTCGGCCCATAACTCAAAAACTAAGGGCTAAAACGTTCTGAAAGCTATTTATTCGGATTCAGCATCCCTTAAAGCATAAGTATACAAGTTTTCAGCCCGATAGCTCAAACTTAAAGGTTTCGGTACAAAATCCATTTTTTCATAAGGGGGTACCCTTTTAAAACTTTGGGAAATCTTTGTCGGGCTATAACTCAAAAACTAAAGGCTAAAACGTTCTGAAACCTATTTATTCGGATTCAGCATCCCTTAAAGCATAAGTATACAAGTTTTCAGCCCGATAGCTCGAACTTAAAGTATTCGGTACAAAATCCATTTTTTCATAAGGGGTTAGTATAGGAAAACTTTGGGAAATCTTTGTCGGGCCATAACTCAAAAACTAAGGCCTAAAACGTTCTGAAACCTATTTATTCGGATTCAGCATCCCTTAAAGCATAAGTATACAAGTTTTCAGCCCGATAGCTCGAACTTAAAGGTTTCGGTGAAAAATCCATTTTTTCATAAGGGGTTAGTATAGCAAAACTTTGGGAAATCTTCGTCGGGCCATAACTCAAAAACTAAGGGCTAAAACGTTCTGAAACCTATTTATTCGGATTCAGCATCCCTTAAAGCATAAGTATACAAGTTTTCAGCCCGATAGCTCAAACTTAAAGTATTCGGTACAAAATCCATTTTTTCATAAGGGGGTACCCTTTTAAAACTTTGGGAAATCTTTGTCGGCCCATAACTCAAAAACTAAGGGCTAAAACGTTCTGAAACCTATTTATTCGGATTTAGCATCCCTTAAAGCATAAGTTTGCAAGTTTTCAGCCCGATAGCTCAAACCTAAAGTATTCGGTACAAAATCCATTTTTTCATAAGGGGTTAGTATAGCAAAACTTTGGGAAATCTTTGTCGGGCCATAACTCAAAAACTCAGGGCTAAAACGTTCTGAAACCTATTTATTCGGATTTAGCATCCCTTAAAGCATAAGTATGCAAGTTTTCAGCCCGATAACTCAAACTTAAAGTATTCGGTACAAAATCCATTTTTTCATAAGGGGTTAGTATAGGAAAACTTTGGGAAATCCTTGTCGGGCCATAACTCAAAAACTAAGGCCTAAAACGTTCTGAAACCTATTTATTCGGATTCAGCATCCCTTAAAGCATAAGTATACAAGTTTTCAGCCCGATAGCTCGAACTTAAAGGTTTCGGTGAAAAATCCATTTTTTCATAAGGGGTTAGTATAGCAAAACTTTGGGAAATCTTCGTCGGGCCATAACTCAAAAACTAAGGCCTAAAACGTTCTGAAACCTATTTATTCGGATTTAGCATCCCTTAAAGCATAAGTATGCAAGTTTTCAGCCCGATAGCTCGAACTTAAAGGTTTCGGTGAAAAATCCATTTTTTCATAAGGGGTTAGTATAGCAAAACTTTGGGAAATCTTTGTCGGGCCATAACTCAAAAACTGAGGGCTAAAACGTTCTGAAACCTATTTATTCGGATTTAGCATCCCTTAAAGCATAAGTATGCAAGTTTTCAGCCCGATAACTCAAACTTAAAGTATTCGGTACAAAATCCATTTTTTCATAAGGGGGTACCCTTTTAAAACTTTGGGAAATCCCTGTCGGCCCATAACTCAAAAACTAAGGGCGAAAACGTTCTGAAACCTATTTATTCGGATTCAGCATCCCTTAAAGCATAAGTATACAAGTTTTCAGCCCGATAGCTCGAACTTAAAGGTTTCGGTACAAAATCCATTTTTTCATAAGGGGGTACCCTTTTAAAACTTTGGGAAATCTTTGTCGGGCCATAACTCAAAAACTAAGGCCTAAAACGTTCTGAAACCTATTTATTCGGATTCAGCATCCCTTAAAGCATAAGTATGCAAGTTTTCAGCCCGATAGCTCGAACTTAAAGGTTTCGGTGAAAAATCCATTTTTTCATAAGGGGTTAGTATAGCAAAACTTTGGGAAATCTTTGTCGGCCCATAACTCAAAAACTAAGGACTCAAACGTTCTGAAACTTATTTATTCGGATTTAGCATCCCTTAAAGCATAAGTATGCAAGTTTTCAGCCCGATAGCTCAAACTTAAAGTATTCGGTACAAAATCCATTTTTTCATAAGGGGGTACCCTTTTAAAACTTTGGGAAATCTTTGTCGGCCCATAACTCAAAAACCAAGGGCTAAAACGTTCTGAAACCTATTTATTCGGATTCAGCATCCCTTAAAGCATAAGTATACAAGTTTTCAGCCCGATAGCTCGAACTTAAAGGTTTCGGTACAAAATCCATTTTTTCATAAGGGGGTACCCTTTTAAAACTTTGGGAAATCTTTGTCGGGCCATAACTCAAAAACTAAGGCCTAAAACGTTCTGAAACCTATTTATTCGGATTCAGCATCCCTTAAAGCATAAGTATGCAAGTTTTCAGCCCGATAGCTCGAACTTAAAGGTTTCGGTGAAAAATCCATTTTTTCATAAGGGGTTAGTATAGGAAAACTTTGGGAAATCTTTGTCGGGCCATAACTCAAAAACTAAGGCCTAAAACGTTCTGAAACCTATTTATTCGGATTCAGCATCCCTTAAAGCATAAGTATACAAGTTTTCAGCCCGATAGCTCGAACTTAAAGGTTTCGGTGAAAAATCCATTTTTTCATAAGGGGTTAGTATAGCAAAACTTTGGGAAATCTTCGTCGGGCCATAACTCAAAAACTAAGGGCTAAAACGTTCTGAAACCTATTTATTCGGATTCAGCATCCCTTAAAGCATAAGTATACAAGTTTTCAGCCCGATAGCTCAAACTTAAAGTATTCGGTACAAAATCCATTTTTTCATAAGGGGGTACCCTTTTAAAACTTTGGGAAATCTTTGTCGGCCCATAACTCAAAAACTAAGGGCTAAAACGTTCTGAAACCTATTTATTCGGATTTAGCATCCCTTAAAGCATAAGTTTGCAAGTTTTCAGCCCGATAGCTCAAACCTAAAGTATTCGGTACAAAATCCATTTTTTCATAAGGGGTTAGTATAGCAAAACTTTGGGAAATCTTTGTCGGGCCATAACTCAAAAACTCAGGGCTAAAACGTTCTGAAACCTATTTATTCGGATTTAGCATCCCTTAAAGCATAAGTATGCAAGTTTTCAGCCCGATAACTCAAACTTAAAGTATTCGGTACAAAATCCATTTTTTCATAAGGGGTTAGTATAGCAAAACTTTGGGAAATACTTGTCGGGCCATAACTCAAAAACTAAGGCCTAAAACGTTCTGAAACCTATTTATTCGGATTCAGCATCCCTTAAAGCATAAGTATACAAGTTTTCAGCCCGATAGCTCGAACTTAAAGGTTTCGGTGAAAAATCCATTTTTTCATAAGGGGTTAGTATAGCAAAACTTTGGGAAATCTTCGTCGGGCCATAACTCAAAAACTAAGGCCTAAAACGTTCTGAAACCTATTTATTCGGATTTAGCATCCCTTAAAGCATAAGTATGCAAGTTTTCAGCCCGATAGCTCGAACTTAAAGGTTTCGGTGAAAAATCCATTTTTTCATAAGGGGTTAGTATAGCAAAACTTTGGGAAATATTTGTCGGGCCATAACTCAAAAACTAAGGGCTAAAACGTTCTGAAACCTATTTATTCGGATTTAGCATCCCTTAAAGCATAAGTATACAAGTTTTCAGTCCGATAGCTCAAACTTAAAGGTTTCTGTGAAAAATCCATTTTTTCATAAGGGGGTACCCTTTTAAAACTTTGGGAAATCTTTGTCGGCCTATAACTCAAAAACTAAGGGCTAAAACGTTCTGAAACCTATTTATTCGGATTTAGCATCCCTTAAAGCATAAGTATACAAGTTTTCAGCCCGATAGCTCGAACTTAAAGTATTCGGTACAAAATCCATTTTTTCATAAGGGGTTAGTATAGGAAAACTTTGGGAAATCCTTGTCGGGCCATAACTCAAAAACTAAGGCCTAAAACGTTCTGAAACCTATTTATTCGGATTTAGCATCCCTTAAAGCATAAGTATGCAAGTTTTCAGCCCGATAGCTCAAACTTAAAGTATTCGGTACAAAATCCATTTTTTCATAAGGGGGTACCCTTTTAAAACTTTGGGAAATCTTTGTCGGCCCATAACTCAAAAACTAAGGGCTAAAACGTTCTGAAAGCTATTTATTCGGATTTAGCATCCCTTAAAGCATAAGTATACAAGTTTTCAGCCCGATAGCTCAAACTTAAAGGTTTCGGTACAAAATCCATTTTTTCATAAGGGGGTACCCTTTTAAAACTTTGGGAAATCTTTGTCGGGCTATAACTCAAAAACTAAAGGCTAAAACGTTCTGAAACCTATTTATTCGGATTCAGCATCCCTTAAAGCATAAGTATACAAGTTTTCAGCCCGATAGCTCGAACTTAAAGTATTCGGTACAAAATCCATTTTTTCATAAGGGGTTATTATAGGAAAACTTTGGGAAATCTTTGTTGGGCCATAACTCAAAAACTAAGGCCTAAAACGTTCTGAAACCTATTTATTCGGATTCAGCATCCCTTAAAGCATAAGTATACAAGTTTTCAGCCCGATAGCTCGAACTTAAAGGTTTCGGTGAAAAATCCATTTTTTCATAAGGGGTTAGTATAGCAAAACTTTGGGAAATCTTTGTCGGGCCATAACTCAAAAACTAAGGCCTAAAACGTTCTGAAACCTATTTATTCGGATTTAGCATCCCTTAAAGCATAAGTATACAAGTTTTCAGCCCGATAGCTCAAACTTAAAGTATTCGGTACAAAATCCATTTTTTCATAAGGGGGTACCCTTTTAAAACTTTGGGAAATCTTTGTCGGCCCATAACTCAAAAACTAAGGGCTAAAACGTTCTGAAACCTATTTATTCGGATTCAGCATCCCTTAAAGCATAAGTATACAAGTTTTCAGCCCGATAGCTCGAACTTAAAGGTTTCGGTGAAAAATCCATTTTTTCATAAGGGGTTAGTATAGCAAAACTTTGGGAAATCTTTGTCGGGCCATAACTCAAAAACTAAGGGCTAAAACGTTCTGAAACCTATTTATTCGGATTTAGCATCCCTTAAAGCATAAGTATACAAGTTTTCAGTCCGATAGCTCAAACTTAAAGGTTTCGGTACAAAATCCATTTTTTCATAAGGGGGTACCCTTTTAAAACTTTGGGAAATCTTTGTCGGGCTATAACTCAAAAACTAAGGGCTAAAACGTTCTGAAACCTATTTATTCGGATTCAGCATCCCTTAAAGCATAAGTATACAAGTTTTCAGCCCGATAGCTCGAACTTAAAGTATTCGGTACAAAATCCATTTTTTCATAAGGGGTTAGTATAGGAAAACTTTGGGAAATCCTTGTCGGGCCATAACTCAAAAACTAAGGCCTAAAACGTTCTGAAACCTATTTATTCGGATTTAGCATCCCTTAAAGAATAAGTATTCAAGTTTTCAGCCCGATAGCTCAAACTTAAAGTATTCGGTACAAAATCCATTTTTTCATAAGGGGGTACCCTTTTAAAACTTTGGGAAATCTTTGTCAGCCCATAACTCAAAAACTAAGGGCTAAAACGTTCTGAAAGCTATTTATTCGGATTCAGCATCCCTTAAAGCATAAGTATACAAGTTTTCAGCCCGATAGCTCAAACTTAAAGGTTTCGGTACAAAATCCATTTTTTCATAAGGGGGTACCCTTTTAAAACTTTGGGAAATCTTTGTCGGGCTATAACTCAAAAACTAAAGGCTAAAACGTTCTGAAACCTATTTATTCGGATTCAGCATCCCTTAAAGCATAAGTATACAAGTTTTCAGCCCGATAGCTCGAACTTAAAGTATTCGGTACAAAATCCATTTTTTCATAAGGGGTTAGTATAGGAAAACTTTGGGAAATCTTTGTCGGGCCATAACTCAAAAACTAAGGCCTAAAACGTTCTGAAACCTATTTATTCGGATTCAGCATCCCTTAAAGCATAAGTATACAAGTTTTCAGCCCGATAGCTCGAACTTAAAGGTTTCGGTGAAAAATCCATTTTTTCATAAGGGGTTAGTATAGCAAAACTTTGGGAAATCTTCGTCGGGCCATAACTCAAAAACTAAGGGCTAAAACGTTCTGAAACCTATTTATTCGGATTCAGCATCCCTTAAAGCATAAGTATACAAGTTTTCAGCCCGATAGCTCAAACTTAAAGTATTCGGTACAAAATCCATTTTTTCATAAGGGGGTACCCTTTTAAAACTTTGGGAAATCTTTGTCGGCCCATAACTCAAAAACTAAGGGCTAAAACGTTCTGAAACCTATTTATTCGGATTTAGCATCCCTTAAAGCATAAGTTTGCAAGTTTTCAGCCCGATAGCTCAAACCTAAAGTATTCGGTACAAAATCCATTTTTTCATAAGGGGTTAGTATAGCAAAACTTTGGGAAATCTTTGTCGGTCCATAACTCAAAAACTCAGGGCTAAAACGTTCTGAAACCTATTTATTCGGATTTAGCATCCCTTAAAGCATAAGTATGCAAGTTTTCAGCCCGATAACTCAAACTTAAAGTATTCGGTACAAAATCCATTTTTTCATAAGGGGTTAGTATAGGAAAACTTTGGGAAATCCTTGTCGGGCCATAACTCAAAAACTAAGGCCTAAAACGTTCTGAAACCTATTTATTCGGATTCAGCATCCCTTAAAGCATAAGTATACAAGTTTTCAGCCCGATAGCTCGAACTTAAAGGTTTCGGTGAAAAATCCATTTTTTCATAAGGGGTTAGTATAGCAAAACTTTGGGAAATCTTCGTCGGGCCATAACTCAAAAACTAAGGCCTAAAACGTTCTGAAACCTAGTTATTCGGATTTAGCATCCCTTAAAGCATAAGTATGCAAGTTTTCAGCCCGATAGCTCGAACTTAAAGGTTTCGGTGAAAAATCCATTTTTTCATAAGGGGTTAGTATAGCAAAACTTTGGGAAATCTTCGTCGGGCCATAACTCAAAAACTGAGGGCTAAAACGTTCTGAAACCTATTTATTCGGATTTAGCATCCCTTAAAGCATAAGTATGCAAGTTTTCAGCCCGATAACTCAAACTTAAAGTATTCGGTACAAAATCCATTTTTTCATAAGGGGGTACCCTTTTAAAACTTTGGGAAATCCCTGTCGGCCCATAACTCAAAAACTAAGGGCGAAAACGTTCTGAAACCTATTTATTCGGATTCAGCATCCCTTAAAGCATAAGTATACAAGTTTTCAGCCCGATAGCTCGAACTTAAAGGTTTCGGTACAAAATCCATTTTTTCATAAGGGGGTACCCTTTTAAAACTTTGGGAAATCTTTGTCGGGCCATAACTCAAAAACTAAGGCCTAAAACGTTCTGAAACCTATTTATTCGGATTCAGCATCCCTTAAAGCATAAGTATGCAAGTTTTCAGCCCGATAGCTCGAACTTAAAGGTTTCGGTGAAAAATCCATTTTTTCATAAGGCGTTAGTATAGCAAAACTTTGGGAAATCTTTGTCGGCCCATAACTCAAAAACTAAGGACTCAAACGTTCTGAAACTTATTTATTCGGATTTAGCATCCCTTAAAGCATAAGTATGCAAGTTTTCAGCCCGATAGCTCAAACTTAAAGTATTCGGTACAAAATCCATTTTTTCATAAGGGGGTACCCTTTTAAAACTTTGGGAAATCTTTGTCGGCCCATAACTCAAAAACCAAGGGCTAAAACGTTCTGAAACCTATTTATTCGGATTTAGCATCCCTTAAAGCATAAGTATGCAAGTTTTCAGCCCGATAGCTCAAACCTAAAGTATTCGGTACAAAATCCATTTTTTCATAAGGGGTTAGTATAGCAAAACTTTGGGAAATCTTTGTCGGGCCATAACTCAAAAACTAAGTGCTAAAACGTTCTGAAACCTATTTATTCGGATTTAGCATCCCTTAAAGCATAAGTATGCAAGTTTTCAGCCCGATAGCTCAAACTTAAAGTATTCGGTACAAAATCCATTTTTTCATAAGGGGTTAGTATAGGAAAACTTTGGGAAATCTTTGTCGGGCCATAACTCAAAAACTAAGGCCTAAAACGTTCTGAAACCTATTTATTCGGATTCAGCATCCCTTAAAGCATAAGTATACAAGTTTTCAGCCCGATAGCTCGAACTTAAAGGTTTCGGTGAAAAATCCATTTTTTCATAAGGGGTTAGTATAGCAAAACTTTGGGAAATCTTCGTCGGGCCATAACTCAAAAACTAAGGGCTAAAACGTTCTGAAACCTATTTATTCGGATTCAGCATACCTTAAAGCATAAGTATACAAGTTTTCAGCCCGATAGATCAAACTTAAAGTATTCGGTACAAAATCCATTTTTTCATAAGGGGGTACCCTTTTAAAACTTTGGGAAATCCCTGTCGGCCCATAACTCAAAAACTAAGGGCTAAAACGTTCTGAAACCTATTTATTCGGATTCAGCATCCCTTAAAGCATAAGTATACAAGTTTTCAGCCCGATAGCTCGAACTTAAAGGTTTCGGTGAAAAATCCATTTTTTCATAAGGGGTTAGTATAGCAAAACTTTGGGAAGTCTTCGTCGGGCCATAACTCAAAAACTGAGGGCTAAAACGTTCTGAAACCTATTTATTCGGATTTAGCATCCCTTAAAGCATAAGTATGCAAGTTTTCAGCCCGAAAGCTCAAACTTAAAGTATTCGGTACAAAATCCATTTTTTCATAAGGGGGTACCCTTTTAAAACTTTGGGAAATCTTTGTCGGCCCATAACTCAAAAACTAAGGGCTAAAACGTTCTGAAACCTATTTATTCGGATTCAGCATCCCTTAAAGCATAAGTATACAAGTTTTCAGCCCGATAGCTCGAACTTAAAGGTTTCGGTGAAAAATCCATTTTTTCATAAGGGGTTAGTATAGCAAAACTTTGGGAAATCTTTGTCGGGCCATAACTCAAAAACTAAGGGCTAAAACGTTCTGAAACCTATTTATTCGGATTTAGCATCCCTTAAAGCATAAGTATACAAGTTTTCAGTCCGATAGCTCAAACTTAAAGGTTTCGGTACAAAATCCATTTTTTCATAAGGGGGTACCCTTTTAAAACTTTGGGAAATATTTGTCGGGCTATAACTCAAAAACTAAGGGCTAAAACGTTCTGAAACCTATTTATTCGGATTCAGCATCCCTTAAAGCATAAGTATACAAGTTTTCAGCCCGATAGCTCGAACTTAAAGTATTCGGTACAAAATCCATTTTTTCATAAGGGGTTAGTATAGGAAAACTTTGGGAAATCCTTGTCGGGCCATAACTCAAAAACTAAGGCCTAAAACGTTCTGAAACCTATTTATTCGGATTTAGCATCCCTTAAAGCATAAGTATGCAAGTTTTCAGCCCGATAGCTCAAACTTAAAGTATTCGGTACAAAATCCATTTTTTCATAAGGGGGTACCCTTTTAAAACTTTGGGAAATCTTTGTCGGCCCATAACTCAAAAACTAAGGGCTAAAACGTTCTGAAAGCTATTTATTCGGATTCAGCATCCCTTAAAGCATAAGTATACAAGTTTTCAGCCCGATAGCTCAAACTTAAAGGTTTCGGGACAAAATCCATTTTTTCATAAGGGGGTACCCTTTTAAAACTTTGGGAAATCTTTGTCGGGCTATAACTCAAAAACTAAAGGCTAAAACGTTCTGAAACCTATTTATTCGGATTCAGCATCCCTTAAAGCATAAGTATACAAGTTTTCAGCCCGATAGCTCGAACTTAAAGTATTCGGTACAAAATCCATTTTTTCATAAGGGGTTAGTATAGGAAAACTTTGGGAAATCTTTGTCGGGCCATAACTCAAAAACTAAGGCCTAAAACGTTCTGAAACCTATTTATTCGGATTTAGCATCCCTTAAAGCATAAGTATGCAAGTTTTCAGCCCGATAGCTCAAACCTAAAGTATTCGGTACAAAATCCATTTTTTCATAAGGGGTTAGTATAGCAAAACTTTGGGAAATCTTTGTCGGGCCATAACTCAAAAACTCAGGGCTAAAACGTTCTGAAACCTATTTATTCGGATTTAGCATCCCTTAAAGCATAAGTATGCAAGTTTTCAGCCCGATAACTCAAACTTAAAGTATTCGGTACAAAATCCATTTTTTCATAAGGGGGTACCCTTTTAAAACTTTGGGAAATCTTTGTCGGCCCATAACTCAAAAACTAAGGGCTAAAACGTTCTGAAACCTATTTATTCGGATTTAGCATCCCTTAAAGCATAAGTTTGCAAGTTTTCAGCCCGATAGCTCAAACCTAAAGTATTCGGTACAAAATCCATTTTTTCATAAGGGGGTACCCTTTTAAAACTTTGGGAAATCTTTGTCGGCCCATAACTCAAAAACTAAGGGCTAAAACGTTCTGAAACCTATTTATTCGGATTTAGCATCCCTTAAAGCATAAGTTTGCAAGTTTTCAGCCCGATAGCTCAAACCTAAAGTATTCGGTACAAAATCCATTTTTTCATAAGGGGTTAGTATAGCAAAACTTTGGGAAATCTTTGTCGGGCCATAACTCAAAAACTCAGGGCTAAAACGTTCTGAAACCTATTTATTCGGATTTAGCATCCCTTAAAGCATAAGTATGCAAGTTTTCAGCCCGATAACTCAAACTTAAAGTATTCGGTACAAAATCCATTTTTTCATAAGGGGTTAGTATAGGAAAACTTTGGGAAATCCTTGTCGGGCCATAACTCAAAAACTAAGGCCTAAAACGTTCTGAAACCTATTTATTCGGATTCAGCATCCCTTAAAGCATAAGTATACAAGTTTTCAGCCCGATAGCTCGAACTTAAAGGTTTCGGTGAAAAATCCATTTTTTCATAAGGGGTTAGTATAGCAAAACTTTGGGAAATCTTCGTCGGGCCATAACTCAAAAACTAAGGCCTAAAACGTTCTGAAACCTATTTATTCGGATTTAGCATCCCTTAAAGCATAAGTATGCAAGTTTTCAGCCCGATAGCTCGAACTTAAAGGTTTCGGTGAAAAATCCATTTTTTCATAAGGGGTTAGTATAGCAAAACTTTGGGAAATCTTTGTCGGGCCATAACTCAAAAACTGAGGGCTAAAACGTTCTGAAACCTATTTATTCGGATTTAGCATCCCTTAAAGCATAAGTATGCAAGTTTTCAGCCCGATAACTCAAACTTAAAGTATTCGGTACAAAATCCATTTTTTCATAAGGGGGTACCCTTTTAAAACTTTGGGAAATCCCTGTCGGCCCATAACTCAAAAACTAAGGGCGAAAACGTTCTGAAACCTATTTATTCGGATTCAGCATCCCTTAAAGCATAAGTATACAAGTTTTCAGCCCGATAGCTCGAACTTAAAGGTTTCGGTACAAAATCCATTTTTTCATAAGGGGGTACCCTTTTAAAACTTTGGGAAATCTTTGTCGGGCCATAACTCAAAAACTAAGGCCTAAAACGTTCTGAAACCTATTTATTCGGATTCAGCATCCCTTAAAGCATAAGTATGCAAGTTTTCAGCCCGATAGCTCGAACTTAAAGGTTTCGGTGAAAAATCCATTTTTTCATAAGGGGTTAGTATAGCAAAACTTTGGGAAATCTTTGTCGGCCCATAACTCAAAAACTAAGGACTCAAACGTTCTGAAACTTATTTATTCGGATTTAGCATCCCTTAAAGCATAAGTATGCAAGTTTTCAGCCCGATAGCTCAAACTTAAAGTATTCGGTACAAAATCCATTTTTTCATAAGGGGGTACCCTTTTAAAACTTTGGGAAATCTTTGTCGGCCCATAACTCAAAAACCAAGGGCTAAAACGTTCTGAAACCTATTTATTCGGATTTAGCATCCCTTAAAGCATAAGTATGCAAGTTTTCAGCCCGATAGCTCAAACCTAAAGTATTCGGTACAAAATCCATTTTTTCATAAGGGGTTAGTATAGCAAAACTTTGGGAAATCTTTGTCGGGCCATAACTCAAAAACTAAGTGCTAAAACGTTCTGAAACCTATTTATTCGGATTTAGCATCCCTTAAAGCATAAGTATACAAGTTTTCAGCCCGATAACTCAAACTTAAAGGTTTCGGTACAAAATCCATTTTTTCATAAGGGGGTACCCTTTTAAAACTTTGGGAAATCTTTGTCGGGCCATAACTCAAAAACTAAGGCCTAAAACGTTCTGAAACCTATTTATTCGGATTCAGCATCCCTTAAAGCATAAGTATGCAAGTTTTCAGCCCGATAGCTCGAACTTAAAGGTTTCGGTGAAAAATCCATTTTTTCATAAGGGGTTAGTATAGCAAAACTTTGGGAAATCTTTGTCGGCCCATAACTCAAAAACTAAGGACTCAAACGTTCTGAAACTTATTTATTCGGATTTAGCATCCCTTAAAGCATAAGTATGCAAGTTTTCAGCCCGATAGCTCAAACTTAAAGTATTCGGTACAAAATCCATTTTTTCATAAGGGGGTACCCTTTTAAAACTTTGGGAAATCTTTGTCGGCCCATAACTCAAAAACCAAGGGCTAAAACGTTCTGAAACCTATTTATTCGGATTCAGCATCCCTTAAAGCATAAGTATACAAGTTTTCAGCCCGATAGCTCGAACTTAAAGTATTCGGTACAAAATCCATTTTTTCATAAGGGGTTAGTATAGGAAAACTTTGGGAAATCCTTGTCGGGCCATAACTCAAAAACTAAGGCCTAAAACGTTCTGAAACCTATTTATTCGGATTTAGCATCCCTTAAAGAATAAGTATGCAAGTTTTCAGCCCGATAGCTCAAACTTAAAGTATTCGGTACAAAATCCATTTTTTCATAAGGGGGTACCCTTTTAAAACTTTGGGAAATCTTTGTCAGCCCATAACTCAAAAACTAAGGGCTAAAACGTTCTGAAAGCTATTTATTCGGATTCAGCATCCCTTAAAGCATAAGTATACAAGTTTTCAGCCCGATAGCTCAAACTTAAAGGTTTCGGTACAAAATCCATTTTTTCATAAGGGGGTACCCTTTTAAAACTTTGGGAAATCTTTGTCGGGCTATAACTCAAAAACTAAAGGCTAAAACGTTCTGAAACCTATTTATTCGGATTCAGCATCCCTTAAAGCATAAGTATACAAGTTTTCAGCCCGATAGCTCGAACTTAAAGTATTCGGTACAAAATCCATTTTTTCATAAGGGGTTAGTATAGGAAAACTTTGGGAAATCTTTGTCGGGCCATAACTCAAAAACTAAGGCCTAAAACGTTCTGAAACCTATTTATTCGGATTCAGCATCCCTTAAAGCATAAGTATACAAGTTTTCAGCCCGATAGCTCGAACTTAAAGGTTTCGGTGAAAAATCCATTTTTTCATAAGGGGTTAGTATAGCAAAACTTTGGGAAATCTTCGTCGGGCCATAACTCAAAAACTAAGGGCTAAAACGTTCTGAAACCTATTTATTCGGATTCAGCATCCCTTAAAGCATAAGTATACAAGTTTTCAGCCCGATAGCTCAAACTTAAAGTATTCGGTACAAAATCCATTTTTTCATAAGGGGGTACCCTTTTAAAACTTTGGGAAATCTTTGTCGGCCCATAACTCAAAAACTAAGGGCTAAAACGTTCTGAAACCTATTTATTCGGATTTAGCATCCCTTAAAGCATAAGTTTGCAAGTTTTCAGCCCGATAGCTCAAACCTAAAGTATTCGGTACAAAATCCATTTTTTCATAAGGGGTTAGTATAGCAAAACTTTGGGAAATCTTTGTCGGTCCATAACTCAAAAACTCAGGGCTAAAACGTTCTGAAACCTATTTATTCGGATTTAGCATCCCTTAAAGCATAAGTATGCAAGTTTTCAGCCCGATAACTCAAACTTAAAGTATTCGGTACAAAATCCATTTTTTCATAAGGGGTTAGTATAGGAAAACTTTGGGAAATCCTTGTCGGGCCATAACTCAAAAACTAAGGCCTAAAACGTTCTGAAACCTATTTATTCGGATTCAGCATCCCTTAAAGCATAAGTATACAAGTTTTCAGCCCGATAGCTCGAACTTAAAGGTTTCGGTGAAAAATCCATTTTTTCATAAGGGGTTAGTATAGCAAAACTTTGGGAAATCTTCGTCGGGCCATAACTCAAAAACTAAGGCCTAAAACGTTCTGAAACCTATTTATTCGGATTTAGCATCCCTTAAAGCATAAGTATGCAAGTTTTCAGCCCGATAGCTCGAACTTAAAGGTTTCGGTGAAAAATCCATTTTTTCATAAGGGGTTAGTATAGCAAAACTTTGGGAAATCTTCGTCGGGCCATAACTCAAAAACTGAGGGCTAAAACGTTCTGAAACCTATTTATTCGGATTTAGCATCCCTTAAAGCATAAGTATGCAAGTTTTCAGCCCGATAACTCAAACTTAAAGTATTCGGTACAAAATCCATTTTTTCATAAGGGGGTACCCTTTTAAAACTTTGGGAAATCCCTGTCGGCCCATAACTCAAAAACTAAGGGCGAAAACGTTCTGAAACCTATTTATTCGGATTCAGCATCCCTTAAAGCATAAGTATACAAGTTTTCAGCCCGATAGCTCGAACTTAAAGGTTTCGGTACAAAATCCATTTTTTCATAAGGGGGTACCCTTTTAAAACTTTGGGAAATCTTTGTCGGGCCATAACTCAAAAACTAAGGCCTAAAACGTTCTGAAACCTATTTATTCGGATTCAGCATCCCTTAAAGCATAAGTATGCAAGTTTTCAGCCCGATAGCTCGAACTTAAAGGTTTCGGTGAAAAATCCATTTTTTCATAAGGGGTTAGTATAGCAAAACTTTGGGAAATCTTTGTCGGCCCATAACTCAAAAACTAAGGACTCAAACGTTCTGAAACTTATTTATTCGGATTTAGCATCCCTTAAAGCATAAGTATGCAAGTTTTCAGCCCGATAGCTCAAACTTAAAGTATTCGGTACAAAATCCATTTTTTCATAAGGGGGTACCCTTTTAAAACTTTGGGAAATCTTTGTCGGCCCATAACTCAAAAACCAAGGGCTAAAACGTTCTGAAACCTATTTATTCGGATTTAGCATCCCTTAAAGCATAAGTATGCAAGTTTTCAGCCCGATAGCTCGAACTTAAAGTATTCGGTACAAAATCCATTTTTTCATAAGGGGTTAGTATAGCAAAACTTTGGGAAATCTTTGTCGGGCCATAACTCAAAAACTAAGTGCTAAAACGTTCTGAAACCTATTTATTCGGATTTAGCATCCCTTAAAGCATAAGTATGCAAGTTTTCAGCCCGATAACTCAAACTTAAAGTATTCGGTACAAAATCCATTTTTTCATAAGGGGTTAGTATAGGAAAACTTTGGGAAATCTTTGTCGGGCCATAACTCAAAAACTAAGGCCTAAAACGTTCTGAAACCTATTTATTCGGATTCAGCATCCCTTAAAGCATAAGTATACAAGTTTTCAGCCCGATAGCTCGAACTTAAAGGTTTCGGTGAAAAATCCATTTTTTCATAAGGGGTTAGTATAGCAAAACTTTGGGAAATCTTCGTCGGGCCATAACTCAAAAACTAAGGGCTAAAACGTTCTGAAACCTATTTATTCGGATTCAGCATACCTTAAAGCATAAGTATACAAGTTTTCAGCCCGATAGATCAAACTTAAAGTATTGGGTACAAAATCCATTTTTTCATAAGGGGGTACCCTTTTAAAATTTTGGGAAATCCCTGTCGGCCCATAACTCAAAAACTAAGGGCTAAAACGTTCTGAAACCTATTTATTCGGATTCAGCATCCCTTAAAGCATAAGTATACAAGTTTTCAGCCCGATAGCTCGAACTTAAAGGTTTCGGTGAAAAATCCATTTTTTCATAAGGGGTTAGTATAGCAAAACTTTGGGAAGTCTTCGTCGGGCCATAACTCAAAAACTGAGGGCTAAAACGTTCTGAAACCTATTTATTCGGATTTAGCATCCCTTAAAGCATAAGTATGCAAGTTTTCAGCCCGATAGCTCAAACTTAAAGTATTCGGTACAAAATCCATTTTTTCATAAGGGGGTACCCTTATAAAACTTTGGGAAATCTTTGTCGGCCCATAACTCAAAAACTAAGGGCTAAAACGTTCTGAAACCTATTTATTCGGATTCAGCATCCCTTAAAGCATAAGTATACAAGTTTTCAGCCCGATAGCTCGAACTTAAAGGTTTCGGTGAAAAATCCATTTTTTCATAAGGGGTTAGTATAGCAAAACTTTGGGAAATCTTTGTCGGGCCATAACTCAAAAACTAAGGGCTAAAACGTTCTGAAACCTATTTATTCGGATTTAGCATCCCTTAAAGCATAAGTATACAAGTTTTCAGTCCGATAGCTCAAACTTAAAGGTTTCGGTACAAAATCCATTTTTTCATAAGGGGGTACCCTTTTAAAACTTTGGGAAATCTTTGTCGGGCTATAACTCAAAAACTAAGGGCTAAAACGTTCTGAAACCTATTTATTCGGATTCAGCATCCCTTAAAGCATAAGTATACAAGTTTTCAGCCCGATAGCTCGAACTTAAAGTATTCGGTACAAAATCCATTTTTTCATAAGGGGTTAGTATAGGAAAACTTTGGGAAATCCTTGTCGGGCCATAACTCAAAAACTAAGGCCTAAAACGTTCTGAAACCTATTTATTCGGATTTAGCATCCCTTAAAGCATAAGTATGCAAGTTTTCAGCCCGATAGCTCAAACTTAAAGTATTCGGTACAAAATCCATTTTTTCATAAGGGGGTACCCTTTTAAAACTTTGGGAAATCTTTGTCGGCCCATAACTCAAAAACTAAGGGCTAAAACGTTCTGAAAGCTATTTATTCGGATTCAGCATCCCTTAAAGCATAAGTATACAAGTTTTCAGCCCGATAGCTCAAACTTAAAGGTTTCGGTACAAAATCCATTTTTTCATAAGGGGGTACCCTTTTAAAACTTTGGGAAATCTTTGTCGGGCTATAACTCAAAAACTAAAGGCTAAAACGTTCTGAAACCTATTTATTCGGATTCAGCATCCCTTAAAGCATAAGTATACAAGTTTTCAGCCCGATAGCTCGAACTTAAAGTATTCGGTACAAAATCCATTTTTTCATAAGGGGTTAGTATAGGAAAACTTTGGGAAATCTTTGTCGGGCCATAACTCAAAAACTAAGGCCTAAAACGTTCTGAAACCTATTTATTCGGATTCAGCATCCCTTAAAGCATAAGTATACAATTTTTCAGCCCGATAGCTCGAACTTAAAGGTTTCGGTGAAAAATCCATTTTTTCATAAGGGGTTAGTATAGCAAAACTTTGGGAAATCTTCGTCGGGCCATAACTCAAAAACTAAGGGCTAAAACGTTCTGAAACCTATTTATTCGGATTCAGCATCCCTTAAAGCATAAGTATACAAGTTTTCAGCCCGATAGCTCAAACTTAAAGTATTCGGTACAAAATCCATTTTTTCATAAGGGGGTACCCTTTTAAAACTTTGGGAAATCTTTGTCGGCCCATAACTCAAAAACTAAGGGCTAAAACGTTCTGAAACCTATTTATTCGGATTTAGCATCCCTTAAAGCATAAGTTTGAAAGTTTTCAGCCCGATAGCTCAAACCTAAAGTATTCGGTACAAAATCCATTTTTTCATAAGGGGTTAGTATAGCAAAACTTTGGGAAATCTTTGTCGGGCCATAACTCAAAAACTCAGGGCTAAAACGTTCTGAAACCTATTTATTCGGATTTAGCATCCCTTAAAGCATAAGTATGCAAGTTTTCAGCCCGATAACTCAAACTTAAAGTATTCGGTACAAAATCCATTTTTTCATAAGGGGTTAGTATAGGAAAACTTTGGGAAATCCTTGTCGGGCCATAACTCAAAAACTAAGGCCTAAAACGTTCTGAAACCTATTTATTCGGATTCAGCATCCCTTAAAGCATAAGTATACAAGTTTTCAGCCCGATAGCTCGAACTTAAAGGTTTCGGTGAAAAATCCATTTTTTCATAAGGGGTTAGTATAGCAAAACTTTGGGAAATCTTCGTCGGGCCATAACTCAAAAACTAAGGCCTAAAACGTTCTGAAACCTATTTATTCGGATTTAGCATCCCTTAAAGCATAAGTATGCAAGTTTTCAGCCCGATAGCTCGAACTTAAAGGTTTCGGTGAAAAATCCATTTTTTCATAAGGGGTTAGTATAGCAAAACTTTGGGAAATCTTTGTCGGGCCATAACTCAAAAACTGAGGGCTAAAACGTTCTGAAACCTATTTATTCGGATTTAGCATCCCTTAAAGCATAAGTATGCAAGTTTTCAGCCCGATAACTCAAACTTAAAGTATTCGGTACAAAATCCATTTTTTCATAAGGGGGTACCCTTTTAAAACTTTGGGAAATCCCTGTCGGCCCATAACTCAAAAACTAAGGGCGAAAACGTTCTGAAACCTATTTATTCGGATTCAGCATCCCTTAAAGCATAAGTATACAAGTTTTCAGCCCGATAGCTCGAACTTAAAGGTTTCGGTACAAAATCCATTTTTTCATAAGGGGGTACCCTTTTAAAACTTTGGGAAATCTTTGTCGGGCCATAACTCAAAAACTAAGGCCTAAAACGTTCTGAAACCTATTTATTCGGATTCAGCATCCCTTAAAGCATAAGTATGCAAGTTTTCAGCCCGATAGCTCGAACTTAAAGGTTTCGGTGAAAAATCCATTTTTTCATAAGGGGTTAGTATAGCAAAACTTTGGGAAATCTTTGTCGGCCCATAACTCAAAAACTAAGGACTCAAACGTTCTGAAACTTATTTATTCGGATTTAGCATCCCTTAAAGCATAAGTATGCAAGTTTTCAGCCCGATAGCTCAAACTTAAAGTATTCGGTACAAAATCCATTTTTTCATAAGGGGGTACCCTTTTAAAACTTTGGGAAATCTTTGTCGGCCCATAACTCAAAAACCAAGGGCTAAAACGTTCTGAAACCTATTTATTCGGATTTAGCATCCCTTAAAGCATAAGTATGCAAGTTTTCAGCCCGATAGCTCAAACCTAAAGTATTCGGTACAAAATCCATTTTTTCATAAGGGGTTAGTATAGCAAAACTTTGGGAAATCTTTGTCGGGCCATAACTCAAAAACTAAGTGCTAAAACGTTCTGAAACCTATTTATTCGGATTTAGCATCCCTTAAAGCATAAGTATGCAAGTTTTCAGCCCGATAACTCAAACTTAAAGTATTCGGTACAAAATCCATTTTTTCATAAGGGGTTAGTATAGGAAAACTTTGGGAAATCTTTGTCGGGCCATAACTCAAAAACTAAGGCCTAAAACGTTCTGAAACCTATTTATTCGGATTCAGCATCCCTTAAAGCATAAGTATACAAGTTTTCAGCCCGATAGCTCGAACTTAAAGGTTTCGGTGAAAAATCCATTTTTTCATAAGGGGTTAGTATAGCAAAACTTTGGGAAATCTTCGTCGGGCCATAACTCAAAAACTAAGGGCTAAAACGTTCTGAAACCTATTTATTCGGATTCAGCATCCCTTAAAGCATAAGTATACAAGTTTTCAGCCCGATAGCTCAAACTTAAAGTATTCGGTACAAAATCCATTTTTTCATAAGGGGGTACCCTTTTAAAACTTTGGGAAATCTTTGTCGGCCCATAACTCAAAAACTAAGGGCTAAAACGTTCTGAAACCTATTTATTCGGATTTAGCATCCCTTAAAGCATAAGTATACAAGTTTTCAGCCCGATAGCTCAAACTTAAAGGTTTCGGTACAAAATCCATTTTTTCATAAGGGGGTACCCTTTTAAAACTTTGGGAAATCTTTGTCGGGCTATAACTCAAAAACTAAAGGCTAAAACGTTCTGAAACCTATTTATTCGGATTCAGCATCCCTTAAAGCATAAGTATACAAGTTTTCAGCCCGATAGCTCGAACTTAAAGTATTCGGTACAAAATCCATTTTTTCATAAGGGGTTAGTATAGGAAAACTTTGGGAAATCTTTGTCGGGCCATAACTCAAAAACTAAGGCCTAAAACGTTCTGAAACCTATTTATTCGGATTCAGCATCCCTTAAAGCATAAGTATACAATTTTTCAGCCCGATAGCTCGAACTTAAAGGTTTCGGTGAAAAATCCATTTTTTCATAAGGGGTTAGTATAGCAAAACTTTGGGAAATCTTCGTCGGGCCATAACTCAAAAACTAAGGGCTAAAACGTTCTGAAACCTATTTATTCGGATTCAGCATCCCTTAAAGCATAAGTATACAAGTTTTCAGCCCGATAGCTCAAACTTAAAGTATTCGGTACAAAATCCATTTTTTCATAAGGGGGTACCCTTTTAAAACTTTGGGAAATCTTTGTCGGCCCATAACTCAAAAACTAAGGGCTAAAACGTTCTGAAACCTATTTATTCGGATTTAGCATCCCTTAAAGCATAAGTTTGAAAGTTTTCAGCCCGATAGCTCAAACCTAAAGTATTCGGTACAAAATCCATTTTTTCATAAGGGGTTAGTATAGCAAAACTTTGGGAAATCTTTGTCGGGCCATAACTCAAAAACTCAGGGCTAAAACGTTCTGAAACCTATTTATTCGGATTTAGCATCCCTTAAAGCATAAGTATGCAAGTTTTCAGCCCGATAACTCAAACTTAAAGTATTCGGTACAAAATCCATTTTTTCATAAGGGGTTAGTATAGGAAAACTTTGGGAAATCCTTGTCGGGCCATAACTCAAAAACTAAGGCCTAAAACGTTCTGAAACCTATTTATTCGGATTCAGCATCCCTTAAAGCATAAGTATACAAGTTTTCAGCCCGATAGCTCGAACTTAAAGGTTTCGGTGAAAAATCCATTTTTTCATAAGGGGTTAGTATAGCAAAACTTTGGGAAATCTTCGTCGGGCCATAACTCAAAAACTAAGGCCTAAAACGTTCTGAAACCTATTTATTCGGATTTAGCATCCCTTAAAGCATAAGTATGCAAGTTTTCAGCCCGATAGCTCGAACTTAAAGGTTTCGGTGAAAAATCCATTTTTTCATAAGGGGTTAGTATAGCAAAACTTTGGGAAATCTTTGTCGGGCCATAACTCAAAAACTGAGGGCTAAAACGTTCTGAAACCTATTTATTCGGATTTAGCATCCCTTAAAGCATAAGTATGCAAGTTTTCAGCCCGATAACTCAAACTTAAAGTATTCGGTACAAAATCCATTTTTTCATAAGGGGGTACCCTTTTAAAACTTTGGGAAATCCCTGTCGGCCCATAACTCAAAAACTAAGGGCGAAAACGTTCTGAAACCTATTTATTCGGATTCAGCATCCCTTAAAGCATAAGTATACAAGTTTTCAGCCCGATAGCTCGAACTTAAAGGTTTCGGTACAAAATCCATTTTTTCATAAGGGGGTACCCTTTTAAAACTTTGGGAAATCTTTGTCGGGCCATAACTCAAAAACTAAGGCCTAAAACGTTCTGAAACCTATTTATTCGGATTCAGCATCCCTTAAAGCATAAGTATGCAAGTTTTCAGCCCGATAGCTCGAACTTAAAGGTTTCGGTGAAAAATCCATTTTTTCATAAGGGGTTAGTATAGCAAAACTTTGGGAAATCTTTGTCGGCCCATAACTCAAAAACTAAGGACTCAAACGTTCTGAAACTTATTTATTCGGATTTAGCATCCCTTAAAGCATAAGTATGCAAGTTTTCAGCCCGATAGCTCAAACTTAAAGTATTCGGTACAAAATCCATTTTTTCATAAGGGGGTACCCTTTTAAAACTTTGGGAAATCTTTGTCGGCCCATAACTCAAAAACCAAGGGCTAAAACGTTCTGAAACCTATTTATTCGGATTTAGCATCCCTTAAAGCATAAGTATGCAAGTTTTCAGCCCGATAGCTCAAACCTAAAGTATTCGGTACAAAATCCATTTTTTCATAAGGGGTTAGTATAGCAAAACTTTGGGAAATCTTTGTCGGGCCATAACTCAAAAACTAAGTGCTAAAACGTTCTGAAACCTATTTATTCGGATTTAGCATCCCTTAAAGCATAAGTATGCAAGTTTTCAGCCCGATAACTCAAACTTAAAGTATTCGGTACAAAATCCATTTTTTCATAAGGGGTTAGTATAGGAAAACTTTGGGAAATCTTTGTCGGGCCATAACTCAAAAACTAAGGCCTAAAACGTTCTGAAACCTATTTATTCGGATTCAGCATCCCTTAAAGCATAAGTATACAAGTTTTCAGCCCGATAGCTCGAACTTAAAGGTTTCGGTGAAAAATCCATTTTTTCATAAGGGGTTAGTATAGCAAAACTTTGGGAAATCTTCGTCGGGCCATAACTCAAAAACTAAGGGCTAAAACGTTCTGAAACCTATTTATTCGGATTCAGCATACCTTAAAGCATAAGTATACAAGTTTTCAGCCCGATAGATCAAACTTAAAGTATTCGGTACAAAATCCATTTTTTCATAAGGGGGTACCCTTTTAAAACTTTGGGAAATCCCTGTCGGCCCATAACTCAAAAACTAAGGGCGAAAACGTTCTGAAACCTATTTATTCGGATTCAGCATCCCTTAAAGCATAAGTATACAAGTTTTCAGCCCGATAGCTCGAACTTAAAGGTTTCGGTACAAAATCCATTTTTTCATAAGGGGGTACCCTTTTAAAACTTTGGGAAATCTTTGTCGGGCCATAACTCAAAAACTAAGGCCTAAAACGTTCTGAAACCTATTTATTCGGATTCAGCATCCCTTAAAGCATAAGTATGCAAGTTTTCAGCCCGATAGCTCGAACTTAAAGGTTTCGGTGAAAAATCCATTTTTTCATAAGGGGTTAGTATAGCAAAACTTTGGGAAATCTTTGTCGGCCCATAACTCAAAAACTAAGGACTCAAACGTTCTGAAACTTATTTATTCGGATTTAGCATCCCTTAAAGCATAAGTATGCAAGTTTTCAGCCCGATAGCTCAAACTTAAAGTATTCGGTACAAAATCCATTTTTTCATAAGGGGGTACCCTTTTAAAACTTTGGGAAATCTTTGTCGGCCCATAACTCAAAAACCAAGGGCTAAAACGTTCTGAAACCTATTTATTCGGATTTAGCATCCCTTAAAGCATAAGTATGCAAGTTTTCAGCCCGATAGCTCAAACCTAAAGTATTCGGTACAAAATCCATTTTTTCATAAGGGGTTAGTATAGGAAAACTTTGGGAAATCTTTGTCGGGCCATAACTCAAAAACTAAGTGCTAAAACGTTCTGAAACCTATTTATTCGGATTTAGCATCCCTTAAAGCATAAGTATACAAGTTTTCAGCCCGATAGCTCGAACTTAAAGGTTTCGGTGAAAAATCCATTTTTTCATAAGGGGTTAGTATAGCAAAACTTTGGGAAATCTTTGTCGGCCCATAACTCAAAAACTAAGGGCTAAAACGTTCTGAAACCTATTTATTCGGATTTAGCATCCCTTAAAGCATAAGTATGCAAGTTTTCAGCCCGATAGCTCAAACCTAAAGTATTCGGTACAAAATCCATTTTTTCGTAAGGGGTTAGTATAGCAAAACTTTGGGAAATCTTTGTCGGGCCATAACTCAAAAACTCAGGGCTAAAACGTTCTGAAACCTATTTATTCGGATTTAGCATCCCTTAAAGCATAAGTATGCAAGTTTTCAGCCCGATAGCTCAAACCTAAAGTATTCGGTACAAAATCCATTTTTTCGTAAGGGGTTAGTATAGCAAAACTTTGGGAAATCTTTGTCGGGCCATAACTCAAAAACTCAGGGCTAAAACGTTCTGAAACCTATTTATTCGGATTTAGCATCCCTTAAAGCATAAGTATGCAAGTTTTCAGCCCGATAACTCAAACTTAAAGTATTCGGTACAAAATCCATTTTTTCATAAGGGGTTAGTATAGGAAAACTTTGGGAAATCTTTGTCGGGCCATAACTCAAAAACTAAGGGCTAAAACGTTCTGAAACCTATTTATTCGGATTCAGCATCCCTTAAAGCATAAGTATACAAGTTTTCAGCCCGATAGCTCAAACTTAAAGATATTCGGTACAAAATCCATTTTTTCATAAGGGGGTACCCTTTTAAAACTTTGGGAAATCCCTGTCGGCCCATAACTCAAAAACTAAGGGCTAAAACGTTCTGAAACCTATTTATTCGGATTCAGCATCCCTTAAAGCATAAGTATACAAGTTTTCAGCCCGATAGCTCGAACTTAAAGGTTTCGGTGAAAAATCCATTTTTTCATAAGGGGTTAGTATAGCAAAACTTTGGGAAATCTTTGTCGGGCCATAACTCAAAAAATAAGGCCTAAAACGTTCTGAAACCTATTTATTCGGATTTAGCATCCCTTAAAGCATAAGTATACAAGTTTTCAGCCCGATAGCTCGAACTTAAAGGTTTCGGTGAAAAATCCATTTTTTCATAAGGGGTTAGTATAGCAAAACTTTGGGAAATCTTTGTCGGGCCATAACTCAAAAACTAAGGGCTAAAACGTTCTGAAACCTATTTATTCGGATTTAACATCCCTTAAAGCATAAGTATGCAAGTTTTCAGCCCGATAGCTCAAACTTAAAGTATTCGGTACAAAATCCATTTTTTCATAAGGGGGTACCCTTTTAAAACTTTGGGAAATCTTTGTCGGCCCATAACTCAAAAACTAAGGGCTAAAACGTTCTGAAAGCTATTTATTCGGATTCAGCATCCCTTAAAGCATAAGTATACAAGTTTTCAGCCCGATAGCTCAAACTTAAAGTATTCGGTACAAAATCCATTTTTTCATAAGGGGGTACCCTTTTAAAACTTTGGGAAATCTTTGTCGGCCCATAACTCAAAAACTAAGGGCTAAAACGTTCTGAAACCTATTTATTCGGATTCAGCATCCCTTAAAGCATAAGTATACAAGTTTTCAGCCCGATAGCTCGAACTTAAAGGTTTCGGTGAAAAATCCATTTTTTCATAAGGGGTTAGTATAGCAAAACTTTGGGAAATCTTTGTCGGGCCATAACTCAAAAACTAAGGACTCAAACGTTCTGAAACTTATTTATTCGGATTTAGCATCCCTTAAAGCATAAGTATGCAAGTTTTCAGCCCGATAGCTCAAACTTAAAGTATTCGGTACAAAATCCATTTTTTCATAAGGGGGTACCCTTTTAAAACTTTGGGAAATCTTTGTCGGCCCATAACTCAAAAACTAAGAGCTAAAACGTTCTGAAACCTATTTATTCGGATTTAGCATCCCTTAAAGCATAAGTATGCAAGTTTTCAGCCCGATAGCTCAAACCTAAAGTATTCGGTACAAAATCCATTTTTTCATAAGGGGTTAGTATAGCAAAACTTTGGGAAATCTTTGTCGGGCCATAACTCAAAAACTAAGGGCTAACACGTTCTGAAACCTATTTATTCGGATTTAGCATCCCTTAAAGCATAGGTATGCAAGTTTTCAGCCCGATAACTCAAACTTAAAGTATTCGGTACAAAATCCATTTTTTCATAAGGGGTTAGTATAGGAAAACATTTTTGAAATCTTTGTCGGGCCATAACTCAAAAACTAAGGCCTGAAACGTTCTGAAACCTATTTATTCGGATTCAGCATCCCTTAAAGCATAAGTATACAAGTTTTCAGCCCGATAGCTCAAACTTAAAGGTTTCGGTGAAAAATCCATTTTTTCATAAGGGGTTAGTATAGCAAAACTTTGGGAAATCTGTGTCGGGCCATAACTCAAATACTAAGGACTCAAACGTTCTGAAACCTATTTATTCGGATTTAGCATCCCTTAAAGCATAAGTATACAAGTTTTCAGCCCGATAGCTCAAACTTAAAGTATTCGGTACAAAATCCATTTTTTCATAAGGGGGTACCCTTTTAAAACTTTGGGAAATCTTTGTCGGGCCATAACTCAAAAACTCAGGGCTAAAACGTTCTGAAACCTATTTATTCGGATTTAGCATCCCTTAAAGCATAAGTATGCAAGTTTTCAGCCCGATAGCTCAAACCTAAAGTATTCGGTACAAAATCCATTTTTTCGTAAGGGGTTAGTATAGCAAAACTTTGGGAAATCTTTGTCGGGCCATAACTCAAAAACTCAGGGCTAAAACGTTCTGAAACCTATTTATTCGGATTTAGCATCCCTTAAAGCATAAGTATGCAAGTTTTCAGCCCGATAACTCAAACTTAAAGTATTCGGTACAAAATCCATTTTTTCATAAGGGGTTAGTATAGGAAAACTTTGGGAAATCTTTGTCGGGCCATAACTCAAAAACTAAGGGCTAAAACGTTCTGAAACCTATTTATTCGGATTCAGCATCCCTTAAAGCATAAGTATACAAGTTTTCAGCCCGATAGCTCAAACTTAAAGATATTCGGTACAAAATCCATTTTTTCATAAGGGGGTACCCTTTTAAAACTTTGGGAAATCCCTGTCGGCCCATAACTCAAAAACTAAGGGCTAAAACGTTCTGAAACCTATTTATTCGGATTCAGCATCCCTTAAAGCATAAGTATACAAGTTTTCAGCCCGATAGCTCGAACTTAAAGGTTTCGGTGAAAAATCCATTTTTTCATAAGGGGTTAGTATAGCAAAACTTTGGGAAATCTTTGTCGGGCCATAACTCAAAAACTAAGGCCTAAAACGTTCTGAAACCTATTTATTCGGATTTAGCATCCCTTAAAGCATAAGTATACAAGTTTTCAGCCCGATAGCTCGAACTTAAAGGTTTCGGTGAAAAATCCATTTTTTCATAAGGGGTTAGTATAGCAAAACTTTGGGAAATCTTTGTCGGGCCATAACTCAAAAACTAAGGGCTAAAACGTTCTGAAACCTATTTATTCGGATTTAACATCCCTTAAAGCATAAGTATGCAAGTTTTCAGCCCGATAGCTCAAACTTAAAGTATTCGGTACAAAATCCATTTTTTCATAAGGGGGTACCCTTTTAAAACTTTGGGAAATCTTTGTCGGCCCATAACTCAAAAACTAAGGGCTAAAACGTTCTGAAAGCTATTTATTCGGATTCAGCATCCCTTAAAGCATAAGTATACAAGTTTTCAGCCCGATAGCTCAAACTTAAAGTATTCGGTACAAAATCAACTTTTTCATAAGGGGGTACCCTTTTAAAACTTTGGGAAATCTTTGTCGGCCCATAACTCAAAAACTAAGGGCTAAAACGTTCTGAAACCTATTTATTCGGATTCAGCATCCCTTAAAGCATAAGTATACAAGTTTTCAGCCCGATAGCTCGAACTTAAAGGTTTCGGTGAAAAATCCATTTTTTCATAAGGGGTTAGTATAGCAAAACTTTGGGAAATCTTTGTCGGGCCATAACTCAAAAACTAAGGACTCAAACGTTCTGAAACTTATTTATTCGGATTTAGCATCCCTTAAAGCATAAGTATGCAAGTTTTCAGCCCGATAGCTCAAACTTAAAGTATTCGGTACAAAATCCATTTTTTCATAAGGGGGTACCCTTTTAAAACTTTGGGAAATCTTTGTCGGCCCATAACTCAAAAACTAAGAGCTAAAACGTTCTGAAACCTATTTATTCGGATTTAGCATCCCTTAAAGCATAAGTATGCAAGTTTTCAGCCCGATAGCTCAAACCTAAAGTATTCGGTACAAAATCCATTTTTTCATAAGGGGTTAGTATAGCAAAACTTTGGGAAATCTTTGTCGGGCCATAACTCAAAAACTAAGGGCTAACACGTTCTGAAACCTATTTATTCGGATTTAGCATCCCTTAAAGCATAAGTATGCAAGTTTTCAGCCCGATAGCTCAAACCTAAAGTATTCGGTACAAAATCCATTTTTTCGTAAGGGGTTAGTATAGCAAAACTTTGGGAAATCTTTGTCGGGCCATAACTCAAAAACTCAGGGCTAAAACGTTCTGAAACCTATTTATTCGGATTTAGCATCCCTTAAAGCATAAGTATGCAAGTTTTCAGCCCGATAACTCAAACTTAAAGTATTCGGTACAAAATCCATTTTTTCATAAGGGGTTAGTATAGGAAAACTTTGGGAAATCTTTGTCGGGCCATAACTCAAAAACTAAGGGCTAAAACGTTCTGAAACCTATTTATTCGGATTCAGCATCCCTTAAAGCATAAGTATACAAGTTTTCAGCCCGATAGCTCAAACTTAAAGATATTCGGTACAAAATCCATTTTTTCATAAGGGGGTACCCTTTTAAAACTTTGGGAAATCCCTGTCGGCCCATAACTCAAAAACTAAGGGCTAAAACGTTCTGAAACCTATTTATTCGGATTCAGCATCCCTTAAAGCATAAGTATACAAGTTTTCAGCCCGATAGCTCGAACTTAAAGGTTTCGGTGAAAAATCCATTTTTTCATAAGGGGTTAGTATAGCAAAACTTTGGGAAATCTTTGTCGGGCCATAACTCAAAAACTAAGGCCTAAAACGTTCTGAAACCTATTTATTCGGATTTAGCATCCCTTAAAGCATAAGTATACAAGTTTTCAGCCCGATAGCTCGAACTTAAAGGTTTCGGTGAAAAATCCATTTTTTCATAAGGGGTTAGTATAGCAAAACTTTGGGAAATCTTTGTCGGGCCATAACTCAAAAACTAAGGGCTAAAACGTTCTGAAACCTATTTATTCGGATTTAACATCCCTTAAAGCATAAGTATGCAAGTTTTCAGCCCGATAGCTCAAACTTAAAGTATTCGGTACAAAATCCATTTTTTCATAAGGGGGTACCCTTTTAAAACTTTGGGAAATCTTTGTCGGCCCATAACTCAAAAACTAAGGGCTAAAACGTTCTGAAAGCTATTTATTCGGATTCAGCATCCCTTAAAGCATAAGTATACAAGTTTTCAGCCCGATAGCTCAAACTTAAAGTATTCGGTACAAAATCAATTTTTTCATAAGGGGGTACCCTTTTAAAACTTTGGGAAATCTTTGTCGGCCCATAACTCAAAAACTAAGGGCTAAAACGTTCTGAAACCTATTTATTCGGATTCAGCATCCCTTAAAGCATAAGTATACAAGTTTTCAGCCCGATAGCTCGAACTTAAAGGTTTCGGTGAAAAATCCATTTTTTCATAAGGGGTTAGTATAGCAAAACTTTGGGAAATCTTTGTCGGGCCATAACTCAAAAACTAAGGACTCAAACGTTCTGAAACTTATTTATTCGGATTTAGCATCCCTTAAAGCATAAGTATGCAAGTTTTCAGCCCGATAGCTCAAACTTAAAGTATTCGGTACAAAATCCATTTTTTCATAAGGGGGTACCCTTTTAAAACTTTGGGAAATCTTTGTCGGCCCATAACTCAAAAACTAAGAGCTAAAACGTTCTGAAACCTATTTATTCGGATTTAGCATCCCTTAAAGCATAAGTATGCAAGTTTTCAGCCCGATAGCTCAAACCTAAAGTATTCGGTACAAAATCCATTTTTTCATAAGGGGTTAGTATAGCAAAACTTTGGGAAATCTTTGTCGGGCCATAACTCAAAAACTAAGGCCTAACACGTTCTGAAACCTATTTATTCGGATTTAGCATCCCTTAAAGCATAAGTATGCAAGTTTTCAGCCCGATAGCTCAAACCTAAAGTATTCGGTACAAAATCCATTTTTTCGTAAGGGGTTAGTATAGCAAAACTTTGGGAAATCTTTGTCGGGCCATAACTCAAAAACTCAGGGCTAAAACGTTCTGAAACCTATTTATTCGGATTTAGCATCCCTTAAAGCATAAGTATGCAAGTTTTCAGCCCGATAACTCAAACTTAAAGTATTCGGTACAAAATCCATTTTTTCATAAGGGGTTAGTATAGGAAAACTTTGGGAAATCTTTGTCGGGCCATAACTCAAAAACTAAGGCCTAAAACGTTCTGAAACCTATTTATTCGGATTCAGCATCCCTTAAAGCATAAGTATACAAGTTTTCAGCCCGATAGCTCAAACTTAAAGATATTCGGTACAAAATCCATTTTTTCATAAGGGGGTACCCTTTTAAAACTTTGGGAAATCCCTGTCGGCCCATAACTCAAAAACTAAGGGCTAAAACGTTCTGAAACCTATTTATTCGGATTCAGCATCCCTTAAAGCATAAGTATACAAGTTTTCAGCCCGATAGCTCGAACTTAAAGGTTTCGGTGAAAAATCCATTTTTTCATAAGGGGTTAGTATAGCAAAACTTTGGGAAATCTTTGTCGGGCCATAACTCAAAAACTAAGGCCTAAAACGTTCTGAAACCTATTTATTCGGATTTAGCATCCCTTAAAGCATAAGTATACAAGTTTTCAGCCCGATAGCTCGAACTTAAAGGTTTCGGTGAAAAATCCATTTTTTCATAAGGGGTTAGTATAGCAAAACTTTGGGAAATCTTTGTCGGGCCATAACTCAAAAACTAAGGGCTAAAACGTTCTGAAACCTATTTATTCGGATTTAACATCCCTTAAAGCATAAGTATGCAAGTTTTCAGCCCGATAGCTCAAACTTAAAGTATTCGGTACAAAATCCATTTTTTCATAAGGGGTTAGTATAGGAAAACATTTTTGAAATCTTTGTCGGGCCATAACTCAAAAACTAAGGCCTGAAACGTTCTGAAACCTATTTATTCGGATTCAGCATCCCTTAAAGCATAAGTATACAAGTTTTCAGCCCGATAGCTCAAACTTAAAGGTTTCGGTGAAAAATCCATTTTTTCATAAGGGGTTAGTATAGCAAAACTTTGGGAAATCTGTGTCGGGCCATAACTCAAATACTAAGGACTCAAACGTTCTGAAACCTATTTATTCGGATTTAGCATCCCTTAAAGCATAAGTATACAAGTTTTCAGCCCGATAGCTCAAACTTAAAGTATTCGGTACAAAATCCATTTTTTCATAAGGGGGTACCCTTTTAAAACTTTGGGAAATCTTTGTCGGGCCATAACTCAAAAACTAAGGGCTAAAACGTTCTGAAACCTATTTATTCGGATTCAGCATCCCTTAAAGCATAAGTATACAAGTTTTCAGCCCGATAGCTCGAACTCAAAGGTATCGGTGAAAAATCCATTTTTTCATAAGGGGTTAGTATAGCAAAACTTTGGGAAATCTTTGTCGGGCCATAACTCAAAAACTAAGGGCTAAAACGTTCTGAAACCTATTTATTCGGATTGAGCATCCCTTAAAGCATAAGTATGCAAGTTTTCAGCCCGATAGCTCAAACTTAAAGGTTTCGGTACAAAATCCATTTTTTCATAAGGGGGTACCCTTTTAAAACTTTGGGAAATCTTTGTCGGGCCATAACTCAAAAACTAAAGGCTAAAACGTTCTGAAACCTATTTATTCGGATTTAGCATCCCTTAAAGCATAGGTATGCAAGTTTTCAGCCCGATAACTCAAACTTAAAGTATTCGGTACAAAATCCATTTTTTCATAAGGGGTTAGTATAGGAAAACTTTGGGAAATCTTTGTCGGGCCATAACTCAAAAACTAAGGCCTGAAACGTTCTGAAACCTATTTATTCGGATTCAGCATCCCTTAAAGCGTAAGTATACAAGTTTTCAGCCCGATAGCTCGAACTTAAAGGTTTCGGTGAAAAATCCATTTTTTCATAAGGGGTTAGTATAGCAAAACTTTGGGAAATCTTCGTCGGGCCATAACTCAAAAACTAAGGGCTAAAACGTTCTGAAACCTATTTATTCGGATTCAGCATCCCTTAAAGCATAAGTATACAAGTTTTCAGCCCGATAGCTCAAACTTAAAGTATTCGGTACAAAATCCATTTTTTCATAAGGGGGTACCGTTTTAAAACTTTGGGAAATCCCTGTCGGCCCATAACTCAAAAACTAAGGGCTAAAACGTTCTGAAACCTATTTATTCGGATTCAGCATCCCTTAAAGCATAAGTATACAAGTTTTCAGCCCGATAGCTCGAACTTAAAAGTTTCGGTGAAAAATCCATTTTTTCATAAGGCGTTAGTATAGCAAAACTTTGGGAAATCTTTGTCGGGCCATAACTCAAAAACTAAGGCCTAAAACGTTCTGAAACCTATTTATTCGGATTCAGCATCCCTTAAAGCATAAGTATACAAGTTTTCAGCCCGATAGCTCGAACTTAAAGGTTTCGGTGAAAAATCCATTTTTTCATAAGGGGTTAGTATAGCAAAACTTTGGGAAATCTTTGTCGGGCCATAACTCAAAAACTAAGGCCTAAAACGTTCTGAAACCTATTTATTCGGATTCAGCATCCCTTAAAGCATAAGTATACAAGTTTTCAGCCCGATAGCTCGAACTTAAAGGTTTCGGTGAAAAATCCATTTTTTCATAAGGGGTTAGTATAGCAAAACTTTGGGAAATCTTTGTCGGGCCATAACTCAAAAACTAAGGACTCAAACGTTCTGAAACCTATTTATTCGGATTTAGCATCCCTTAAAGCATAAGTATGCAAGTTTTCAGCCCGATAGCTCGAACTTAAAGGTTTCGGTGAAAAATCCATTTTTTCATAAGGGGTTAGTATAGCAAAACTTTAGGAAATCTTTGCCGGGCCATAACTCAAAAACTAAGGGCTAAAACGTTCTGAAACCTATTTATTCGGATTTAGCATCCCTTAAAGCATAAGTATGCAAGTTTTCAGCCCGATAACTCAAACTTAAAGTATTCGGTACAAAATCCATTTTTTCATAAGGGGTTAGTATAGGAAAACTTTGGGAAATCCTTGTCGGGCCATAACTCAAAAACTAAGGCCTAAAACGTTCTGAAACCTATTTATTCGGATTTAGCATCCCTTAAAGCATAAGTATACAAGTTTTCAGCCCGATAGCTCGAACTTAAAGGTTTCGGTGAAAAATCCATTTTTTCATAAGGGGTTAGTATAGCAAAACTTTGGGAAATCTTTGTCGGGCCATAACTCAAAAACTAAGGCCTAAAACGTTCTGAAACCTATTTATTCGGATTTAGCATCCCTTAAAGCATAAGTATACAAGTTTTTAGCCCGATAGCTCGAACTTAAAGGTTTCGGTGAAAAATCCATTTTTTCATAAGGGGTTAGTATAGCAAAACTTTGGGAAATCTTCGTCGGGCCATAACTCAAAAACTGAGGGCTAAAACGTTCTGAAACCTATTTATTCGGATTTAGCATCCCTTAAAGCATAAGTATGCAAGTTTTCAGCCCGATAACTCAAACTTAAAGTATTCGGTACAAAATCCATTTTTTCATAAGGGGTTAGTATAGGAAAACTTTGGGAAATCCTTGTCGGGCCATAACTCAAAAACTAAGGCCTAAAACGTTCTGAAACCTATTTATTCGGATTTAGCATCCCTTAAAGCATAAGTATAGAAGTTTTCAGCCCGATAGCTCGAACTTAAAGGTTTCGGTGAAAAATCCATTTTTTCATAAGGGGTTAGTATAGCAAAACTTTGGGAAATCTTTGTCGGGCCATAACTCAAAAACTGAGGGCTAAAACGTTCTGAAACCTATTTATTCGGATTTAGCATCACTTAAAGCATAAGTATGCAAGTTTTCAGCCCGATAGCTCAAACTTAAAGTATTCGGTACAAAATCCATTTTTTCATAAGGGGGTACCCTTTTAAAACTTTGGGAAATCTTTGTCGGCCCATAACTCAAAAACTAAGGGCTAAAACGTTCTGAAACCTATTTATTCGGATTCAGCATCCCTTAAAGCATAAGTATACAAGTTTTCAGCCCGATAGCTCGAACTTAAAGGTTTCGGTGAAAAATCCATTTTTTCATAAGGGGTTAGTATAGCAAAACTTTGGGAAATCTTTGTCGGGCCATAACTCAAAAACTAAGGGCTAAAACGTTCTGAAACCTATTTATTCGAATTTAGCATCCCTTAAAGCATACGTATACAAGTTTTCAGTCCGATAGCTCGAACTTAAAGGTTTCGGTGAAAAATCCATTTTTTCATAACGGGTTCGTATAGCAAAACTTTGGGAAATCTTCGTCGCGCCATAACTCAAAAACTAAGGGCTAAAACGTTCTGAAACCTATTTATTCGGATTTAGCATCCCTTAAAGCATAAGTATGCAAGTTTTCAGCCCGATAGCTCAAACTTAAAGTATTCGGTACAAAATCCATTTTTTCATAAGGGGGTACCCTTTTAAAACTTTGGGAAATCTTTGTCGGCCCATAACTCAAAAACTAAGGGCTAAAACGTTCTGAAACCTATTTATTCGGATTTAGCATCCCTTAAAGCATAAGTATGCAAGTTTTCAGCCCGATAGCTCAAACCTAAAGTATTCGGTACAAAATCCATTTTTTCATAAGGGGGTACCCTTTTAAAACTTTGGGAAATCCCTGTCGGCCCATAACTCAAAAACTAAGGGCTAAAACGTTCTGAAACCTATTTATTCGGATTCAGCATCCCTTAAAGCATAAGTATACAAGTTTTCAGCCCGATAGCTCGAACTTAAAGGTTTCGGTGAAAAATCCATTTTTTCATAAGGGGTTAGTATAGCAAAACTTTGGGAAATCTTTGTCGGGACATAACTCAAAAACTAAGTCCTAAAACGTTCTGAAACCTATTTATTCGGATTTAGCATCCCTTAAAGCATAAGTATACAAGTTTTCAGCCCGATAGCTCGAACTTAAAGGTTTCGGTGAAAAATCCATTTTTTCATAAGGGGTTAGTATAGCAAAACTTTGGGAAATCTTTGTCGGGCCATAACTCAAAAACTAAGGGCTAAAACGTTCTGAAACCTATTTATTCGGATTTAGCATCCCTTAAAGCATAAGTATGCAAGTTTTCAGCCCGATAGCTCAAACTTAAAGTATTCGGTACAAAATCCATTTTTTCATAAGGGGGTACCCTTTTAAAACTTTGGGAAATCTTTGTCGGGCCATAACTCAAAAACTCAGGGCTAAAACGTTCTGAAACCTATTTATTCGGATTTAGCATCCCTTAAAGCATAAGTATGCAAGTTTTCAGCCCGATAGCTCAAACCTAAAGTATTCGGTACAAAATCCATTTTTTCGTAAGGGGTTAGTATAGCAAAACTTTGGGAAATCTTTGTCGGGCCATAACTCAAAAACTCAGGGCTAAAACGTTCTGAAACCTATTTATTCGGATTTAGCATCCCTTAAAGCATAAGTATGCAAGTTTTCAGCCCGATAACTCAAACTTAAAGTATTCGGTACAAAATCCATTTTTTCATAAGGGGTTAGTATAGGAAAACTTTGGGAAATCTTTGTCGGGCCATAACTCAAAAACTAAGGGCTAAAACGTTCTGAAACCTATTTATTCGGATTCAGCATCCCTTAAAGCATAAGTATACAAGTTTTCAGCCCGATAGCTCAAACTTAAAGATATTCGGTACAAAATCCATTTTTTCATAAGGGGGTACCCTTTTAAAACTTTGGGAAATCCCTGTCGGCCCATAACTCAAAAACTAAGGGCTAAAACGTTCTGAAACCTATTTATTCGGATTCAGCATCCCTTAAAGCATAAGTATACAAGTTTTCAGCCCGATAGCTCGAACTTAAAGGTTTCGGTGAAAAATCCATTTTTTCATAAGGGGTTAGTATAGCAAAACTTTGGGAAATCTTTGTCGGGCCATAACTCAAAAACTAAGGCCTAAAACGTTCTGAAACCTATTTATTCGGATTTAGCATCCCTTAAAGCATAAGTATACAAGTTTTCAGCCCGATAGCTCGAACTTAAAGGTTTCGGTGAAAAATCCATTTTTTCATAAGGGGTTAGTATAGCAAAACTTTGGGAAATCTTTGTCGGGCCATAACTCAAAAACTAAGGGCTAAAACGTTCTGAAACCTATTTATTCGGATTTAACATCCCTTAAAGCATAAGTATGCAAGTTTTCAGCCCGATAGCTCAAACTTAAAGTATTCGGTACAAAATCCATTTTTTCATAAGGGGGTACCCTTTTAAAACTTTGGGAAATCTTTGTCGGCCCATAACTCAAAAACTAAGGGCTAAAACGTTCTGAAAGCTATTTATTCGGATTCAGCATCCCTTAAAGCATAAGTATACAAGTTTTCAGCCCGATAGCTCAAACTTAAAGTATTCGGTACAAAATCAACTTTTTCATAAGGGGGTACCCTTTTAAAACTTTGGGAAATCTTTGTCGGCCCATAACTCAAAAACTAAGGGCTAAAACGTTCTGAAACCTATTTATTCGGATTCAGCATCCCTTAAAGCATAAGTATACAAGTTTTCAGCCCGATAGCTCGAACTTAAAGGTTTCGGTGAAAAATCCATTTTTTCATAAGGGGTTAGTATAGCAAAACTTTGGGAAATCTTTGTCGGGCCATAACTCAAAAACTAAGGACTCAAACGTTCTGAAACTTATTTATTCGGATTTAGCATCCCTTAAAGCATAAGTATGCAAGTTTTCAGCCCGATAGCTCAAACTTAAAGTATTCGGTACAAAATCCATTTTTTCATAAGGGGGTACCCTTTTAAAACTTTGGGAAATCTTTGTCGGCCCATAACTCAAAAACTAAGAGCTAAAACGTTCTGAAACCTATTTATTCGGATTTAGCATCCCTTAAAGCATAAGTATGCAAGTTTTCAGCCCGATAGCTCAAACCTAAAGTATTCGGTACAAAATCCATTTTTTCATAAGGGGTTAGTATAGCAAAACTTTGGGAAATCTTTGTCGGGCCATAACTCAAAAACTAAGGGCTAACACGTTCTGAAACCTATTTATTCGGATTTAGCATCCCTTAAAGCATAAGTATGCAAGTTTTCAGCCCGATAGCTCAAACCTAAAGTATTCGGTACAAAATCCATTTTTTCGTAAGGGGTTAGTATAGCAAAACTTTGGGAAATCTTTGTCGGGCCATAACTCAAAAACTCAGGGCTAAAACGTTCTGAAACCTATTTATTCGGATTTAGCATCCCTTAAAGCATAAGTATGCAAGTTTTCAGCCCGATAACTCAAACTTAAAGTATTCGGTACAAAATCCATTTTTTCATAAGGGGTTAGTATAGGAAAACTTTGGGAAATCTTTGTCGGGCCATAACTCAAAAACTAAGGGCTAAAACGTTCTGAAACCTATTTATTCGGATTCAGCATCCCTTAAAGCATAAGTATACAAGTTTTCAGCCCGATAGCTCAAACTTAAAGATATTCGGTACAAAATCCATTTTTTCATAAGGGGGTACCCTTTTAAAACTTTGGGAAATCCCTGTCGGCCCATAACTCAAAAACTAAGGGCTAAAACGTTCTGAAACCTATTTATTCGGATTCAGCATCCCTTAAAGCATAAGTATACAAGTTTTCAGCCCGATAGCTCGAACTTAAAGGTTTCGGTGAAAAATCCATTTTTTCATAAGGGGTTAGTATAGCAAAACTTTGGGAAATCTTTGTCGGGCCATAACTCAAAAACTAAGGCCTAAAACGTTCTGAAACCTATTTATTCGGATTTAGCATCCCTTAAAGCATAAGTATACAAGTTTTCAGCCCGATAGCTCGAACTTAAAGGTTTCGGTGAAAAATCCATTTTTTCATAAGGGGTTAGTATAGCAAAACTTTGGGAAATCTTTGTCGGGCCATAACTCAAAAACTAAGGGCTAAAACGTTCTGAAACCTATTTATTCGGATTTAACATCCCTTAAAGCATAAGTATGCAAGTTTTCAGCCCGATAGCTCAAACTTAAAGTATTCGGTACAAAATCCATTTTTTCATAAGGGGGTACCCTTTTAAAACTTTGGGAAATCTTTGTCGGCCCATAACTCAAAAACTAAGGGCTAAAACGTTCTGAAAGCTATTTATTCGGATTCAGCATCCCTTAAAGCATAAGTATACAAGTTTTCAGCCCGATAGCTCAAACTTAAAGTATTCGGTACAAAATCAATTTTTTCATAAGGGGGTACCCTTTTAAAACTTTGGGAAATCTTTGTCGGCCCATAACTCAAAAACTAAGGGCTAAAACGTTCTGAAACCTATTTATTCGGATTCAGCATCCCTTAAAGCATAAGTATACAAGTTTTCAGCCCGATAGCTCGAACTTAAAGGTTTCGGTGAAAAATCCATTTTTTCATAAGGGGTTAGTATAGCAAAACTTTGGGAAATCTTTGTCGGGCCATAACTCAAAAACTAAGGACTCAAACGTTCTGAAACTTATTTATTCGGATTTAGCATCCCTTAAAGCATAAGTATGCAAGTTTTCAGCCCGATAGCTCAAACTTAAAGTATTCGGTACAAAATCCATTTTTTCATAAGGGGGTACCCTTTTAAAACTTGGGGAAATCTTTGTCGGCCCATAACTCAAAAACTAAGAGCTAAAACGTTCTGAAACCTATTTATTCGGATTTAGCATCCCTTAAAGCATAAGTATGCAAGTTTTCAGCCCGATAGCTCAAACCTAAAGTATTCGGTACAAAATCCATTTTTTCATAAGGGGTTAGTATAGCAAAACTTTGGGAAATCTTTGTCGGGCCATAACTCAAAAACTAAGGCCTAACACGTTCTGAAACCTATTTATTCGGATTTAGCATCCCTTAAAGCATAAGTATGCAAGTTTTCAGCCCGATAGCTCAAACCTAAAGTATTCGGTACAAAATTCATTTTTTCGTAAGGGGTTAGTATAGCAAAACTTTGGGAAATCTTTGTCGGGCCATAACTCAAAAACTCAGGGCTAAAACGTTCTGAAACCTATTTATTCGGATTTAGCATCCCTTAAAGCATAAGTATGCAAGTTTTCAGCCCGATAACTCAAACTTAAAGTATTCGGTACAAAATCCATTTTTTCATAAGGGGTTAGTATAGGAAAACTTTGGGAAATCTTTGTCGGGCCATAACTCAAAAACTAAGGCCTAAAACGTTCTGAAACCTATTTATTCGGATTCAGCATCCCTTAAAGCATAAGTATACAAGTTTTCAGCCCGATAGCTCAAACTTAAAGATATTCGGTACAAAATCCATTTTTTCATAAGGGGGTACCCTTTTAAAACTTTGGGAAATCCCTGTCGGCCCATAACTCAAAAACTAAGGGCTAAAACGTTCTGAAACCTATTTATTCGGATTCAGCATCCCTTAAAGCATAAGTATACAAGTTTTCAGCCCGATAGCTCGAACTTAAAGGTTTCGGTGAAAAATCCATTTTTTCATAAGGGGTTAGTATAGCAAAACTTTGGGAAATCTTTGTCGGGCCATAACTCAAAAACTAAGGCCTAAAACGTTCTGAAACCTATTTATTCGGATTTAGCATCCCTTAAAGCATAAGTATACAAGTTTTCAGCCCGATAGCTCGAACTTAAAGGTTTCGGTGAAAAATCCATTTTTTCATAAGGGGTTAGTATAGCAAAACTTTGGGAAATCTTTGTCGGGCCATAACTCAAAAACTAAGGGCTAAAACGTTCTGAAACCTATTTATTCGGATTTAACATCCCTTAAAGCATAAGTATGCAAGTTTTCAGCCCGATAGCTCAAACTTAAAGTATTCGGTACAAAATCCATTTTTTCATAAGGGGTTAGTATAGGAAAACATTTTTGAAATCTTTGTCGGGCCATAACTCAAAAACTAAGGCCTGAAACGTTCTGAAACCTATTTATTCGGATTCAGCATCCCTTAAAGCATAAGTATACAAGTTTTCAGCCCGATAGCTCAAACTTAAAGGTTTCGGTGAAAAATCCATTTTTTCATAAGGGGTTAGTATAGCAAAACTTTGGGAAATCTGTGTCGGGCCATAACTCAAATACTAAGGACTCAAACGTTCTGAAACCTAATTATTCGGATTTAGCATCCCTTAAAGCATAAGTATACAAGTTTTCAGCCCGATAGCTCAAACTTAAAGTATTCGGTACAAAATCCATTTTTTCATAAGGGGGTACCCTTTTAAAACTTTGGGAAATCTTTGTCGGGCCATAACTCAAAAACTAAGGGCTAAAACGTTCTGAAACCTATTTATTCGGATTCAGCATCCCTTAAAGCATAAGTATACAAGTTTTCAGCCCGATAGCTCGAACTCAAAGGTATCGGTGAAAAATCCATTTTTTCATAAGGGGTTAGTATAGCAAAACTTTGGGAAATCTTTGTCGGGCCATAACTCAAAAACTAAGGGCTAAAACGTTCTGAAACCTATTTATTCGGATTGAGCATCCCTTAAAGCATAAGTATGCAAGTTTTCAGCCCGATAGCTCAAACTTAAAGGTTTCGGTACAAAATCCATTTTTTCATAAGGGGGTACCCTTTTAAAACTTTGGGAAATCTTTGTCGGGCCATAACTCAAAAACTAAAGGCTAAAACGTTCTGAAACCTATTTATTCGGATTTAGCATCCCTTAAAGCATAGGTATGCAAGTTTTCAGCCCGATAACTCAAACTTAAAGTATTCGGTACAAAATCCATTTTTTCATAAGGGGTTAGTATAGGAAAACTTTGGGAAATCTTTGTCGGGCCATAACTCAAAAACTAAGGCCTGAAACGTTCTGAAACCTATTTATTCGGATTCAGCATCCCTTAAAGCATAAGTATACAAGTTTTCAGCCCGATAGCTCGAACTTAAAGGTTTCGGTGAAAAATCCATTTTTTCATAAGGGGTTAGTATAGCAAAACTTTGGGAAATCTTCGTCGGGCCATAACTCAAAAACTAAGGGCTAAAACGTTCTGAAACCTATTTATTCGGATTCAGCATCCCTTAAAGCATAAGTATACAAGTTTTCAGCCCGATAGCTCAAACTTAAAGTATTCGGTACAAAATCCATTTTTTCATAAGGGGGTACCGTTTTAAAACTTTGGGAAATCCCTGTCGGCCCATAACTCAAAAACTAAGGGCTAAAACGTTCTGAAACCTATTTATTCGGATTCAGCATCCCTTAAAGCATAAGTATACAAGTTTTCAGCCCGATAGCTCGAACTTAAAAGTTTCGGTGAAAAATCCATTTTTTCATAAGGCGTTAGTATAGCAAAACTTTGGGAAATCTTTGTCGGGCCATAACTCAAAAACTAAGGGCTAAAACGTTCTGAAACCTATTTATTCGGATTTAGCATCCGTTAAAGCATAAGTATACAAGTTTTCAGCCCGATAGCTCGAACTTAAAGGTTTCGGTGAAAAATCCATTTTTTCATAAGGGGTTAGTATAGCAAAACTTTGGGAAATCTTTGTCGGGCCATAACTCAAAAACTAAGGCCTAAAACGTTCTGAAACCTATTTATTCGGATTCAGCATCCCTTAAAGCATAAGTATACAAGTTTTCAGCCCGATAGCTCGAACTTAAAGGTTTCGGTGAAAAATCCATTTTTTCATAAGGGGTTAGTATAGCAAAACTTTGGGAAATCTTTGTCGGGCCATAACTCAAAAACTAAGGACTCAAACGTTCTGAAACCTATTTATTCGGATTTAGCATCCCTTAAAGCATAAGTATGCAAGTTTTCAGCCCGATAGCTCGAACTTAAAGGTTTCGGTGAAAAATCCATTTTTTCATAAGGGGTTAGTATAGCAAAACTTTGGGAAATCTTTGCCGGGCCATAACTCAAAAACTAAGGGCTAAAACGTTCTGAAACCTATTTATTCGGATTTAGCATCCCTTAAAGCATAAGTATGCAAGTTTTCAGCCCGATAACTCAAACTTAAAGTATTCGGTACAAAATCCATTTTTTCATAAGGGGTTAGTATAGGAAAACTTTGGGAAATCCTTGTCGGGCCATAACTCAAAAACTAAGGCCTAAAACGTTCTGAAACCTATTTATTCGGATTTAGCATCCCTTAAAGCATAAGTATACAAGTTTTCAGCCCGATAGCTCGAACTTAAAGGTTTCGGTGAAAAATCCATTTTTTCATAAGGGGTTAGTATAGCAAAACTTTGGGAAATCTTTGTCGGGCCATAACTCAAAAACTAAGGCCTAAAACGTTCTGAAACCTATTTATTCGGATTTAGCATCCCTTAAAGCATAAGTATACAAGTTTTTAGCCCGATAGCTCGAACTTAAAGGTTTCGGTGAAAAATCCATTTTTTCATAAGGGGTTAGTATAGCAAAACTTTGGGAAATCTTCGTCGGGCCATAACTCAAAAACTGAGGGCTAAAACGTTCTGAAACCTATTTATTCGGATTTAGCATCCCTTAAAGCATAAGTATGCAAGTTTTCAGCCCGATAACTCAAACTTAAAGTATTCGGTACAAAATCCATTTTTTCATAAGGGGTTAGTATAGGAAAACTTTGGGAAATCCTTGTCGGGCCATAACTCAAAAACTAAGGCCTAAAACGTTCTGAAACCTATTTATTCGGATTTAGCATCCCTTAAAGCATAAGTATAGAAGTTTTCAGCCCGATAGCTCGAACTTAAAGGTTTCGGTGAAAAATCCATTTTTTCATAAGGGGTTAGTATAGCAAAACTTTGGGAAATCTTTGTCGGGCCATAACTCAAAAACTGAGGGCTAAAACGTTCTGAAACCTATTTATTCGGATTTAGCATCACTTAAAGCATAAGTATGCAAGTTTTCAGCCCGATAGCTCAAACTTAAAGTATTCGGTACAAAATCCATTTTTTCATAAGGGGGTACCCTTTTAAAACTTTGGGAAATCTTTGTCGGCCCATAACTCAAAAACTAAGGGCTAAAACGTTCTGAAACCTATTTATTCGGATTCAGCATCCCTTAAAGCATAAGTATACAAGTTTTCAGCCCGATAGCTCGAACTTAAAGGTTTCGGTGAAAAATCCATTTTTTCATAAGGGGTTAGTATAGCAAAACTTTGGGAAATCTTTGTCGGGCCATAACTCAAAAACTAAGGGCTAAAACGTTCTGAAACCTATTTATTCGGATTTAGCATCCCTTAAAGCATACGTATACAAGTTTTCAGTCCGATAGCTCGAACTTAAAGGTTTCGGTGAAAAATCCATTTTTTCATAACGGGTTCGTATAGCAAAACTTTGGGAAATCTTCGTCGCGCCATAACTCAAAAACTAAGGGCTAAAACGTTCTGAAACCTATTTATTCGGATTTAGCATCCCTTAAAGCATAAGTATGCAAGTTTTCAGCCCGATAGCTCAAACTTAAAGTATTCGGTACAAAATCCATTTTTTCATAAGGGGGTACCCTTTTAAAACTTTGGGAAATCTTTGTCGGCCCATAACTCAAAAACTAAGGGCTAAAACGTTCTGAAACCTATTTATTCGGATTTAGCATCCCTTAAAGCATAAGTATGCAAGTTTTCAGCCCGATAGCTCAAACCTAAAGTATTCGGTACAAAATCCATTTTTTCATAAGGGGGTACCCTTTTAAAACTTTGGGAAATCCCTGTCGGCCCATAACTCAAAAACTAAGGGCTAAAACGTTCTGAAACCTATTTATTCGGATTCAGCATCCCTTAAAGCATAAGTATACAAGTTTTCAGCCCGATAGCTCGAACTTAAAGGTTTCGGTGAAAAATCCATTTTTTCATAAGGGGTTAGTATAGCAAAACTTTGGGAAATCTTTGTCGGGACATAACTCAAAAACTAAGTCCTAAAACGTTCTGAAACCTATTTATTCGGATTTAGCATCCCTTAAAGCATAAGTATACAAGTTTTCAGCCCGATAGCTCGAACTTAAAGGTTTCGGTGAAAAATCCATTTTTTCATAAGGGGTTAGTATAGCAAAACTTTGGGAAATCTTTGTCGGGCCATAACTCAAAAACTAAGGGCTAAAACGTTCTGAAACCTATTTATTCGGATTTAGCATCCCTTAAAGCATAAGTATGCAAGTTTTCAGCCCGATAGCTCAAACTTAAAGTATTCGGTACAAAATCCATTTTTTCATAAGGGGTTAGTATAGGAAAACTTTGGGAAATCTTTGTCGGCCCATAACTCAAAAACTAAGGGCTAAAACGTTCTGAAACCTATTTATTCGGATTTAGCATCCCTTAAAGCATAAGTATGCAAGTTTTCAGCCCGATAGCTCAAACCTAAAGTATTCGGTACAAAATCCATTTTTTCATAAGGGGTTAGTATAGCAAAACTTTGGGAAATCTTTGTCGGGCCATAACTCAAAAACTCAGGGCTAAAACGTTCTGAAACCTATTTATTAGGATTTAGCATCCCTTAAAGCATAAGTATGCAAGTTTTCAGCCCGATAACTCAAACTTAAAGTATTCGGTACAAAATCCATTTTTTCATAAGGGGTTAGTATAGGAAAACTTTGGGAAATCTTTGTCGGGCCATAACTCAAAAACTAAGGCCTAAAACGTTCTGAAACCTATTTATTCGGATTTAGCATCCCTTAAAGCATAAGTATACAAGTTTTCAGCCCGATAGCTCGAACTTAAAGGTTTCGGTGAAAAATCCATTTTTTCATAAGGGGTTAGTATAGCAAAACTTTGGGAAATCTTTGTCGGGCCATAACTCAAAAACTAAGGCCTAAAACGTTCTGAAACCTATTTATTCGGATTTAGCATCCCTTAAAGCATAAGTATGCAAGTTTTCAGCCCGATAGCTCAAACTTAAAGTATTCGGTACAAAATCCATTTTTTCATAAGGGGGTACCCTTTTAAAACTTTGGGAAATCTTTGTCGGCCCATAACTCAAAAACTAAGGGCTAAAACGTTCTGAAACCTATTTATTCGGATTCAGCATCCCTTAAAGCATAAGTATACAAGTTTTCAGCCCGATAGCTCGAACTTAAAGGTTTCGGTGAAAAATCCATTTTTTCATAAGGGGTTACTATAGCAAAACTTTGGGAAATCTTTAATGGGCCATAACTCAAAAACTAAGGCCTAAAACGTTCTGAAACCTATTTATTCGGATTTAGCATCCCTTAAAGCATAAGTATGCAAGTTTTCAGCCCGATAGCTCAAACTTAAAGTATTCGGTACAAAATCCATTTTTTCATAAGGGGGTACCCTTTTAAAACTTTGGGAAATCTTTGTCGGGCCATAACTCAAAAACTAAGGGCTAAAACGTTCTGAAACCTATTTATTCGGATTCAGCATCCCTTAAAGCATAAGTATACAAGTTTTCAGCCCGATAGCTTGAACTTAAAGGTTTCGGTGAAAAATCCATTTTTTCATAAGGGGTTAGTATAGCAAAACTTTGGGAAATCTTTGTCGGGCCATAACTCAAAAACTAAGTCCTAAAACGTTCTGAAACCTATTTATTCGGATTTAGCATCCCTTAAAGCATAAGTATACAAGTTTTCAGCCCGATAGCTCGAACTTAAAGGTTTCGGTGAAAAATCCATTTTTTCATAAGGGGTTAGTATAGCAAAACTTTGGGAAATCTTCGTCGGGCCATAACTCAAAAACTAAGGGCTAAAACGTTCTGAAACCTATTTATTCGGATTTAGCATCCCTTAAAGCATAAGTATACAAGTTTTCAGCCCGATAGCTCGAACTTAAAGGTTTCGGTGAAAAATCCATTTTTTCATAAGGGGTTAGTATAGCAAAACTTTGGGAAATCTTCGTCGGGCCATAACTCAAAAACTAAGGGATAAAACGTTCTGAAACCTATTTATTCGGATTCAGCATCCCTTAAAGCATAAGTATACAAGTTTTCAGCCCGATAGCTCAAACTTAAAGTATTCGGTACAAAATCCATTTTTTCATAAGGGGGTACCCTTTTAAAACTTTGGGAAATCTTTGTCGGCCCATAACTCAAAAACTAAGGGCTAAAACGTTCTGAAAGCTATTTATTCGGATTCAGCATCCCTTAAAGCATAAGTATACAAGTTTTCAGCCCGATAGCTCAAACTTAAAGTATTCGGTACAAAATCCATTTTTTCATAAGGGGGTACCCTTTTAAAACTTTGGGAAATCTTTGTCGGGCCATAACTCAAAAACTAAGGACTCAAACGTTCTGAAACCTATTTATTCGGATTTAGCATCCCTTAAAGCATAAGTATGCAAGTTTTCAGCCCGATAGCTCAAACTTAAAGTATTCGGTACAAAATCCATTTTTTCATAAGGGGGTACCCTTTTAAAACTTTGGGAAATCTTTGTCGGCCCATAACTCAAAAACTAAGGGCTAAAACGTTCTGAAACCTATTTATTCGGATTTAGCATCCCTTAAAGCATAAGTATGCAAGTTTTCAGCCCGATAGCTCAAACTTAAAGTATTCGGTACAAAATCCATTTTTTCATAAGGGGGTACCCTTTTAAAACTTTGGGAAATCTTTGTCGGCCCATAACTCAAAAACTTAGGGCTAAAACGTTCTGAAACCTATTTATTCGGATTTAGCATCCCTTAAAGCATAAGTATGCATGTTTTCAGCCCGATAGCTCAAACCTAAAGTATTCGGTACAAAATCCATTTTTTCATAAGGGGTTAGTATAGCAAAACTTTGGGAAATCTTTGTCGGGCCATAACTCAAAAACTCAGGGCTAAAACGGTCTGAAACCTATTTATTCGGATTTAGCATCCCTTAAAGCATAAGTATGCAAGTTTTCAGCCCGATAACTCAAACTTAAAGTATTCGGTACAAAATCCATTTTTTCATAAGGGGTTAGTATAGGAAAACTTTGGGAAATCTTTGTCGGGCCATAACTCAAAAACTAAGGCCTAAAACGTTCTGAAACCTATTTATTCGGATTTAGCATCCCTTAAAGCATAAGTATACAAGTTTTCAGCCCGATAGCTCGAACTTAAAGGTTTCGGTGAAAAATCCATTTTTTCATAAGGGGTTAGTATAGCAAAACTTTGGGAAATCTTTGTCGGGCCATAACTCAAAAACTAAGGCCTAAAACGTTCTGAAACCTATTTATTCGGATTTAGCATCCCTTAAAGCATAAGTATGCAAGTTTTCAGCCCGATAGCTCAAACTTAAAGTATTCGGTACAAAATCCATTTTTTCATAAGGGGGTACCCTTTTAAAACTTTGGGAAATCTTTGTCGGCCCATAACTCAAAAACTAAGGGCTAAAACGATCTGTAACCTATTTATTCGGATTCAGCATCCCTTAAAGCATAAGTATACAAGTTTTCAGCCCGATAGCTCGAACTTAAAGGTTTCGGTGAAAAATCCATTTTTTCATAAGGGGTTAGTATAGCAAAACTTTGGGAAATCTTTATTGGGCCATAACTCAAAAACTAAGGCCTAAAACGTTCTGAAACCTATTTATTCGGATTTAGCATCCCTTAAAGCATAAGTATGCAAGTTTTCAGCCCGATAGCTCAAACTTAAAGTATTCGGTACAAAATCCATTTTTTCATAAGGGGGTACCCTTTTAAAACTTTGGGAAATCTTTGTCGGCCCATAACTCAAAAACTAAGGGCTAAAACGTTCTGAAACCTATTTATTCGGATTCAGCATCCCTTAAAGCATAAGTATACAAGTTTTCAGCCCGATAGCTTGAACTTAAAGGTTTCGGTGAAAAATCCATTTTTTCATAAGGGGTTAGTATAGCAAAACTTTGGGAAATCTTTGTCGGGCCATAACTCAAAAACTAAGTCCTAAAACGTTCTGAAACCTATTTATTCGGATTTAGCATCCCTTAAAGCATAAGTATACAAGTTTTCAGCCCGATAGCTCGAACTTAAAGGTTTCGGTGAAAAATCCATTTTTTCATAAGGGGGTAGTATAGCAAAACTTTGGGAAATCTTCGTCGGGCCATAACTCAAAAACTAAGGCCTAAAACGTTCTGAAACCTATTTATTCGGATTTAGCATCCCTTAAAGCATAAGTATGCAAGTTTTCAGCCCGATAACTCAAACTTAAAGTATTCGGTACAAAATCCATTTTTTCATAAGGGGTTAGTATAGGAAAACTTTGGGAAATCTTTGTCGGGCCATAACTCAAAAACTAAGGCCTAAAACGTTCTGAAACCTATTTATTCGGATTCAGCATCCCTTAAAGCATAAGTATACAAGTTTTCAGCCCGATAGCTCGAACTTAAAGGTTTCGGTGAAAAATCCATTTTTTCATAAGGGGTTAGTATAGCAAAACTTTGGGAAATCTTCGTCGGGCCATAACTCAAAAACTAAGGGCTAAAACGTTCTGAAAGCTATTTATTCGGATTCAGCATCCCTTAAAGCATAAGTATACAAGTTTTCAGCCCGATAGCTCAAACTTAAAGTATTCGGTACAAAATCCATTTTTTCATAAGGGGGTACCCTTTTAAAACTTTGGGAAATCTTTGTCGGGCCATAACTCAAAAACTAAGGGCTAAAACGTTCTGAAACCTATTTATTCGGATTCAGCATCCCTTAAAGCATAAGTATACAAGTTTTCAGCCCGATAGCTCGAACTTAAAGGTTTCGGTGAAAAATCCATTTTTTCATAAGGGGTTAGTATAGCAAAACTTTGGGAAATCTTTGTCGGGCCATAACTCAAAAACTAAGGCCTAAAACGTTCTGAAACCTATTTATTCGGATTCAGCATCCCTTAAAGCATAAGTATACAAGTTTTCAGCCCGATAGCTCGAACTTAAAGGTTTCGGTGAAAAATCCATTTTTTCATAAGGGGTTAGTATAGCAAAACTTTGGGAAATCTTTGTCGGGCCATAACTCAAAAACTAAGGCCTCAAACGTTCTGAAACCTATTTATTCGGATTCAGCATCCCTTAAAGCATAAGTATGCAAGTTTTCAGCCCGATAGCTCAAACTTAAAGTATTCGGTACAAAATCCATTTTTTCATAAGGGGTTAGTATAGCAAAACTTTGGGAAATCTTTGTCGGACCATAACTCAAAAACTAAGGGCTAAAACGTTCTGAAACCTATTTATTCGGATTTAGCATCCCTTAAAGCATAAGTATACAAGTTTTCAGCCCGATAGCTCGAACTTAAAGGTTTCGGTGAAAAATCCATTTTTTCATAAGGGGTTAGTATAGCAAAACTTTGGGAAATCTTTGTCGGGCCATAACTCAAAAACTAAGAGCTAAAACGTTCTGAAACCTATTTATTCGGATTTAGCATCCCTTAAAGCATAAGTATACAAGTTTTCAGCCCGATAGCTCGAACTTAAAGGTTTCGGTGAAAATCCATTTTTTCATAAGGGGTTAGTATAGCAAAACTTTGCGAAATCTTTGTCGGGCCATAACTCAAAAACTAAGGGCTAAAACGTTCTGAAACCTATTTATTCGGATTTAGCATCCCTTAAAGCATAAGTATGCAAGTTTTCAGCCCGATAGCTCAAACTTAAAGTATTCGGTACAAAATCCATTTTTTCATAAGGGAGTACCCTTTTAAAACTTTGGGAAATCTTTGTCGGCCCATAACTCAAAAACTAAGGGCTAAAACGTTCTGAAACCTATTTATTCGGATTCAGCATCCCTTAAAGCATAAGTATACAAGTTTTCAGCCCGATAGCTCAAACTTAAAGTATTCGGTACAAAATCCATTTTTTCATAAGGGGGTACCCTTTTAAAACTTTGGGAAATCTTTGTCGGGCCATAACTCAAAAACTAAGTCCTAAAACGTTCTGAAACCTATTTATTCGGATTCAGCATCCCTTAAAGCATAAGTATACAAGTTTTCAGCCCGATAGCTCGAACTTAAAGGTTTCGGTGAAAAATCCATTTTTTCATAAGGGGTTAGTATAGCAAAACTTTGGGAAATCTTTGTCGGGCCATAACTCAAAAACTAAGGCCTAAAACGTTCTGAAACCTATTTATTCGGATTCAGCATCCCTTAAAGCATAAGTATACAAGTTTTCAGCCCGATAGCTCGAACTTAAAGGTTTCGGTGAAAAATCCATTTTTTCATAAGGGGTTAGTATAGCAAAACTTTGGGAAATCTTTGTCGGGCCATAACTCAAAAACTAAGGACTCAAACGTTCTGAAACCTATTTATTCGGATTTAGCATCCCTTAAAGCATAAGTATGCAAGTTTTCAGCCCGATAGCTCAAACTTAAAGTATTCGGTACAAAATCCATTTTTTCATAAGGGGGTACCCTTTTAAAACTTTGGGAAATCTTTGTCGGCCCATAACTCAAAAACTAAGGGCTAAAACGTTCTGAAACCTATTTATTCGGATTTAGCATCCCTTAAAGCATAAGTATGAAAGTTTTCAGCCCGATAGCTCAAACCTAAAGTATTCGGTACAAAATCCATTTTTTCATAAGGGGTTAGTATAGCAAAACTTTGGGAAATCTTTGTCGGGCCATAACTCAAAAACTAAGGGCTAAAACGTTCTGAAACCTATTTATTCGGATTTAGCATCCCTTAAAGCATAAGTATGCAAGTTTTCAGCCCGATAACTCAAACTTAAAGTATTCGGTGAAAAATCCATTTTTTCATAAGGGGTTAGTATAGCAAAACTTTGGGAAATTTTTGTCGGGCCATAACTCAAAAACTAAGGCCTAAAACGTTCTGAAACCTATTTATTCGGATTTAGCATCCCTTAAAGCATAAGTATGCAAGTTTTCAGCCCGATAGCTCAAACTTAAAGTATTCGGTACAAAATCCATTTTTTCATAAGGGGGTACCCTTTTAAAACTTTGGGAAATCTTTGTCGGCCCATAACTCAAAAACTAAGGGCTAAAACGTTCTGAAACCTATTTATTCGGATTCAGCATCCCTTAAAGCATAAGTATACAAGTTTTCAGCCCGATAGCTCGAACTTCAAGGTTTCGGTGAAAAATCCATTTTTTCATAAGGGGTTAGTATAGCAAAACTTTGGGAAATCTTTATCGGGCCATAACTCAAAAACTAAGGCCTAAAACGTTCTGAAACCTATTTATTCGGATTTAGCATCCCTTAAAGCATAAGTATGCAAGTTTTCAGCCCGATAGCTCAAACTTAAAGTATTCGGTACAAAATCCATTTTTTCATAAGGGGTTAGTATAGCAAAACTTTGGGAAATCTTCGTCGGGCCATAACTCAAAAACTAAGGGCTAAAGCTGAAACTGAAACCTATTTATTCGGATTCAGCATCCCTTAAAGCATAAGTATACAAGTTTTCAGCCCGATAGCTCGAACTTAAAGGTTTCGGTGAAAAATCCATTTTTTCATAAGGGGTTAGTATAGCAAAACTTTGGGAAATCTTTGTCGGACCATAACTCAAAACTAAGGCCTAAAACGTTCTGAAACCTATTTATTCGGATTCAGCATCCCTTAAAGCATATGTATACAAGTTTTCAGCCCGATAGCTCGAACTTAAAGTATTCGGTGAAAAATCCATTTTTTCATAAGGGGGTTAGTATAGCAAAACTTTGGGAAATCTTTGTCGGGCCATAACTCAAAAACTAAGGGCTCAAACGTTCTGAAACCTATTTATTCGGATTTAGCATCCCTTAAAGCATAAGTATGCAAGTTTTCAGCCCGATAGCTCAAACTTAAAGTATTCGGTACAAAATCCATTTTTTCATAAGGGGTTAGTATAGCAAAACTTTGGGAAATCTTTGTCGGACCATAACTCAAAAACTAAGTGCTAAAACGTTCTGAAACCTATTTATTCGGATTTAGCATCCCTTAAAGCATAAGTATACAAGTTTTCAGCCCGATAGCTCGAACTTAAAGGTTTCGGTGAAAAATCCATTTTTTCATAAGGGGTTAGTATAGCAAAACTTTGGGAAATCTTTGTCGGGCCATAACTCAAAAACTAAGAGCTAAAACGTTCTGAAACCTATTTATTCGGATTTAGCATCCCTTAAAGCATAAGTATGCAAGTTTTCAGCCCGATAGCTCAAACTTAAAGTATTCGGTACAAAATCCATTTTTTCATAAGGGGGTACCCTTTTAAAACTTTGGGAAATCTTTGTCGGCCCATAACTCAAAAACTAAGGGCTAAAACGTTCTGAAAGCTATTTATTCGGATTCAGCATCCCTTAAAGCATAAGTATACAAGTTTTCAGCCCGATAGCTCAAACTTAAAGTATTCGGTACAAAATCCATTTTTTCATAAGGGGGTACCCTTTTAAAACTTTGGGAAATCTTTGTCGGCCCATAACGCAAAAACTAAGGCCTAAAACGTTCTGAAACCTATTTATTCGGATTCAGCATCCCTTAAAGCATAAGTATACAAGTTTTCAGCCCGATTGCTCGAACTTAAAGGTTTCGGTGAAAAATCCATTTTTCATAACGGGTTAGTATAGCAAAACTTTGGGAAATCTTTGTCGGGCCATAACTCAAAAACTAAGGACTCAAACGTTCTGAAACCTATTTATTCGGATTTAGCATCCCTTAAAGCATAAGTATGCAAGTTTTCAGCCCAATAGCTCAAACTTAAAGTATTCGGTACAAAATCCATTTTTTCATAAGGGGGTACCCTTTTAAAACTTTGGGAAATCTTTGTCGGCCCATAACTCAAAAACTAAGGGCTAAAACGTTCTGAAACCTATTTATTCGGATTTAGCATCCCTTAAAGCATAAGTATGCAAGTTTTCAGCCCGATAGCTCAAACCTAAAGTATTCGGTACAAAATCCATTTTTTCATAAGGGGTTAGTATAGCAAAACTTTGGGAAATCTTTGTCGGGCCATAACTCAAAAACTCAGGGCTAAAACGTTCTGAAACCTATTTATTCGGATTTAGCATCCCTTAAAGCATAAGTATGCAAGTTTTCAGCCCGATAACTCAAACTTAAAGGTTTCGGTGAAAAATCCATTTTTTCATAAGGGGTTAGTATAGCAAAACTTTGGGAAATCTTTGTCGAGCCATAACTCAAAAACTAAGGCCTAAAACGTTCTGAAACCTATTTATTCGGATTTAGCATCCCTTAAAGCATAAGTATGCAAGTTTTCAGCCCGATAGCTCAAACTTCAAGTATTCGGTACAAAATCCATTTTTTCATAAGGGGGTACCCTTTTAAAACTTTGGGAAATCTTTGTCGGCCCATAACTCAAAAACTAAGGGCTAAAACGTTCTGAAACCTATTTATTCGGATTCAGCATCCCTTAAAGCATAATTATACAAGTTTTCAGCCCGATAGCTCGAACTTAAAGGTTTCGGTGAAAAAATCCATTTTTTCATAAGGGGTTAGTATAGCAAAACTTTGGGAAATCTTTGTCGGGCCATAACTCAAAAACTAAGGGCTAAAACGTTCTGAAACCTATTTATTCGGATTTAGCATCCCTTAAAGCATAAGTGTACAAGTTTTCAATCCGATAGCTCGAACTTAAAGGTTTCGGTGAAAAATCCATTTTTTCATAAGGGGTTCGTATAGCAAAACTTTGGGAAATCTTCGTCGGGCCATAACTCAAAAACTAAGGGCTAAAACGTTCTGAAACCTATTTATTCGGATTTAGCATCCCTTAAAGCATAAGTATGCAAGTTTTCAGCCCGATAGCTCAAACTTAGAGTATTCGGTACAAAATCCATTTTTTCATAAGGGGGTACCCTTTTAAAACTTTGGGAAATCTTTGTCGGGCCATAACTCAAAAACTAAGGGCTAAAACGTTCTGAAACCTATTTATTCGGATTCAGCATCCCTTAAAGCATAAGTATACAAGTTTTCAACCCGATAGCTCGAACTTAACGGTTTCGGTGAAAAATCCATTTTTTCATAAGGGGTTAGTATAGCAAAACTTTGGGAAATCTTTGTCGGGCCATAACTCAAAAACTAAGGCCTAAAACGTTCTGAAACCTATTTATTCGGATTTAGCATCCCTTAAAGCATAAGTATACAAGTTTTCAGCCCGATAGCTCGAACTTAAAGGTTTCGGTGAAAAATCCAATTTTTCATAAGGGGTTAGTATAGCAAAACTTTGGGAAATCTTCGTCGGGCCATAACTCAAAAACTAAGGGCTAAAACGTTCTGAAACCTATTTATTCGGATTCAGCATCCCTTAAAGCATAAGTATACAAGTTTTCAGCCCGATAGCTCGAACTTAAAGGTTTCGGTGAAAAATCCATTTTTTCATAAGGGGGTACCCTTTTAAAACTTTGGGAAATCTTTGTCGGCCCATAACTCAAAAACTAAGGGCTAAAACGTTCTGAAAGCTACTTATTCGGATTCAGCATCCCTTAAAGCATAAGTATACAAGTTTTCAGCCCGATAGCTCGAACTTAAAGGTTTCGGTGAAAAATACATTTTTTCATAAGGGGTTAGTATAGCAAAACTTTGGGAAATCTTTGTCGGGCCATAACTCAAAAACTAAGGGCTAAAACGTTCTGAAACCTATTTATTCGGATTCAGCATCCCTTAAAGCATAAGTATACAAGTTTTCAGCCCGATAGCTCGAACTTAAAGGTTTCGGTGAAAAATCCATTTTTTCATAAGGGGTTAGTATAGCAAAACTTTGGGAAATCTTCGTCGGGCCATAACTCAAAAACTAAGGGCTAAAACGTTCTGAAACCTATTTATTCGGATTTAGCATCCCTTAAAGCATAAGTATGCAAGTTTTCAGCCCGATAGCTCAAACTTAAAGTATTCGGTACAAAATCCATTTTTTCAGAAGGGGGTACCCTTTTAAAACTTTGGGAAATCTTTGTCGGCCCATAACTCAAAAACTAAGGGCTAAAACGTTCTGAAAGCTATTTATTCGGATTCAGCATCCCTTAAAGCATAAGTATACAAGTTTTCAGCCCGATAGCTCAAACTTAAAGTATTCGGTACAAAATCCATTTTTTCATAAGGGGGTACCCTTTTAAAACTTTGGGAAATCTTTGTCGGGCCATAACTCAAAAACTAAGGGCTAAAACGTTCTGAAACCTATTTATTCGGATTCAGCATCCCTTAAAGCATAAGTATACAAGTTTTCAGCCCGATAGCTTGAACTTAAAGGTTTCGGTGAAAAATCCATTTTTTCATAAGGGGTTAGTATAGCAAAACTTTGGGAAATCTTTGTCGGACCATAACTCAAAAACTAAGTCCTAAAACGTTCTGAAACCTATTTATTCGGATTTAGCATCCCTTAAAGCATAAGTATACAAGTTTTCAGCCCGATAGCTCGAACTTAAAGGTTTCGGTGAAAAATCCATTTTTTCATAAGGGGTTAGTATAGCAAAACTTTGTGAAATCTTCGTTGGGCCATAACTCAAAAACTAAGGGCTAAAACGTTCTGAAACCTATTTATTCGGATTTAGCATCCCTTAAAGCATAAGTATGCAAGTTTTCAGCCCGATAGCTCAAACTTAAAGTATTCGGTACAAAATCCATTTTTTCATAAGGGGGTACCCTTTTAAAACTTTGGGAAATCTTTGTCGGCCCATAACTCAAAAACTAAGGCCTGAAACGTTCTGAAACCTGTTTATTCGGATTCAGCATCCCTTAAAGCATAAGTATACAAGTTTTCAGCCCGATAGCTCGAACTTAAAGGTTTCGGTGAAAAATCCATTTTTTCATAAGGGGTTAGTATAGCAAAACTTTGGGAAATCTTTGTCGGCCCATAACTCAAAAACTAAGGGCTAAAACGTTCTGAAACCTATTTATTCGGATTCAGCATCCCTTAAAGCATAAGTATACAAGTTTTCAGCCCGATAGCTTGAACTTAAAGGTTTCGGTGAAAAATCCATTTTTTCATAAGGGGTTAGTATAGCAAAACTTTGGGAAATCTTTGTCGGGCCATAACTCAAAAACTAAGTCCTAAAACGTTCTGAAACCTATTTATTCGGATTTATCATCCCTTAAAGCATAAGTATACAAGTTTTCAGCCCGATAGCTCGAACTTAAAGGTTTCGGTGAAAAATCCATTTTTTCATAAGGGGTTAGTATAGCAAAACTTTGGGAAATCTTCGTCGGGCCATAACTCAAAAACTAAGGGCTAAAACGTTCTGAAACCTATTTATTCGGATTTAGCATCCCTTAAAGCATAAGTATACAAGTTTTCAGCCCGATAGCTCGAACTTAAAGGTTTCGGTGAAAAATCCATTTTTTCATAAGGGGTTAGTATAGCAAAACTTTGGGAAATCTTTGTCGGGCCATAACTCAAAAACTAAGGCCTAAAACGTTCTGAAACCTATTTATTCGGATTCAGCATCCCTTAAAGCATAAGTATACAAGTTTTCAGCCCGATAGCTCGAACTTAAAGGTTTCGGTGAAAAATCCATTTTTTCATAAGGGGTTAGTATAGCAAAACTTTGGGAAATCTTTGTCGGGCCATAACTCAAAAACTAAGGCCTAAAACGTTCTGAAACCTATTTATTCGGATTCAGCATCCCTTAAAGCATAAGTATACAAGTTTTCAGCCCGATAGCTCGAACTTAAAGGTTTCGGTGAAAAATCCATTTTTTCATAAGGGGTTAGTATAGCAAAACTTTGGGAAATCTTTGTCGGGCCATAACTCAAAAACTAAGGGCTCAAACGTTCTGAAACCTATTTATTCGGATTTAGCATCCCTTAAAGCATAAGTATGCAAGTTTTCAGCCCGATAGCTCAAACTTAAAGTATTCGGTACAAAATCCATTTTTTCATAAGGGGTTAGTATAGCAAAACTTTGGGAAATCTTTGTCGGACCATAACTCAAAAACTAAGGGCTAAAACGTTCTGAAACCTATTTATTCGGATTTAGCATCCCTTAAAGCATAAGTATACAAGTTTTCAGCCCGATAGCTCGAACTTAAAGGTTTCGGTGAAAAATCCATTTTTTCATAAGGGGTTAGTATAGCAAAACTTTGGGAAATCTTTGTCGGGCCATAACTCAAAAACTAAGAGCTAAAACGTTCTGAAACCTATTTATTCGGATTTAGCATCCCTTAAAGCATAAGTATACAAGTTTTCAGCCCGATAGCTCGAACTTAAAGGTTTCGGTGAAAATCCATTTTTTCATAAGGGGTTAGTATAGCAAAACTTTGCGAAATCTTTGTCGGGCCATAACTCAAAAACTAAGGGCTAAAACGTTCTGAAACCTATTTATTCGGATTTAGCATCCCTTAAAGCATAAGTATGCAAGTTTTCAGCCCGATAGCTCAAACTTAAAGTATTCGGTACAAAATCCATTTTTTCATAAGGGAGTACCCTTTTAAAACTTTGGGAAATCTTTGTCAGGCCATAACTCAAAAACTAAGGGCTAAAACGTTCTGAAAGCTATTTATTCGGATTCAGCATCCCTTAAAGCATAAGTATACAAGTTTTCAGCCCGATAGCTCAAACTTAAAGTATTCGGTACAAAATCCATTTTTTCATAAGGGGGTACCCTTTTAAAACTTTGGGAAATCTTTGTCGGGCCATAACTCAAAAACTAAGGGCTAAAACGTTCTGAAAGCTATTTATTCGGATTCAGCATCCCTTAAAGCATAAGTATACAAGTTTTCAGCCCGATAGCTCAAACTTAAAGTATTCGGTACAAAATCCATTTTTTCATAAGGGAGTACCCTTTTAAAACTTTGGGAAATCTTTGTCAGGCCATAACTCAAAAACTAAGGGCTAAAACGTTCTGAAAGCTATTTATTCGGATTCAGCATCCCTTAAAGCATAAGTATGCAAGTTTTCAGCCCGATAGCTCAAACTTAAAGTATTCGGTACAAAATCCATTTTTTCATAAGGGAGTACCCTTTTAAAACTTTGGGAAATCTTTGTCAGGCCATAACTCAAAAACTAAGGGCTAAAACGTTCTGAAAGCTATTTATTCGGATTCAGCATCCCTTAAAGCATAAGTATGCAAGTTTTCAGCCCGATAGCTCAAACTTAAAGTATTCGGTACAAAATCCATTTTTTCATAAGGGGTTAGTATAGCAAAACTTTGGGAAATCTTTGTCGGACCATAACTCAAAAACTAAGGGCTAAAACGTTCTGAAACCTATTTATTCGGATTTAGCATCCCTTAAAGCATAAGTATACAAGTTTTCAGCCCGATAGCTCGAACTTAAAGGTTTCGGTGAAAAATCCATTTTTTCATAAGGGGTTAGTATAGCAAAACTTTGGGAAATCTTTGTCGGGCCATAACTCAAAAACTAAGAGCTAAAACGTTCTGAAACCTATTTATTCGGATTTAGCATCCCTTAAAGCATAAGTATACAAGTTTTCAGCCCGATAGCTCGAACTTAAAGGTTTCGGTGAAAATCCATTTTTTCATAAGGGGTTAGTATAGCAAAACTTTGCGAAATCTTTGTCGGGCCATAACTCAAAAACTAAGGGCTCAAACGTTCTGAAACCTATTTATTCGGATTTAGCATCCCTTAAAGCATAAGTATGCAAGTTTTCAGCCCGATAGCTCAAACTTAAAGTATTCGGTACAAAATCCATTTTTTCATAAGGGAGTACCCTTTTAAAACTTTGGGAAATCTTTGTCAGGCCATAACTCAAAAACTAAGGGCTAAAACGTTCTGAAAGCTATTTATTCGGATTCAGCATCCCTTAAAGCATAAGTATACAAGTTTTCAGCCCGATAGCTCAAACTTAAAGTATTCGGTACAAAATCCATTTTTTCATAAGGGGGTACCCTTTTAAAACTTTGGGAAATCTTTGTCGGGCCATAACTCAAAAACTAAGGCCTAAAACGTTCTGAAACCTATTTATTCGGATTCAGCATCCCTTAAAGCATAAGTATACAAGTTTTCAGCCCGATAGCTCGAACTTAAAGGTTTCGGTGAAAAATCCATTTTTTCATAAGGGGTTAGTATAGCAAAACTTTGGGAAATCTTTGTCGGGCCATAACTCAAAAACTAAGGCCTAAAACGTTCTGAAACCTATTTATTCGGATTCAGCATCCCTTAAAGCATAAGTATACAAGTTTTCAGCCCGATAGCTCGAACTTAAAGGTTTCGGTGAAAAATCCATTTTTTCATAAGGGGTTAGTATAGCAAAACTTTGGGAAATCTTTGTCGGGCCATAACTCAAAAACTAAGGACTCAAACGTTCTGAAACCTATTTATTCGGATTTAGCATCCCTTAAAGCATAAGTATGCAAGTTTTCAGCCCGAAAGCTCAAACTTAAAGTATTCGGTACAAAATCCATTTTTTCATAAGGGGGTACCCTTTTAAAACTTTGGGAAATCTTTGTCGGCCCATAACTCAAAAACTAAGGGCTAAAACGTTCTGAAACCTATTTATTCGGATTTAGCATCCCTTAAAGCATAAGTATGAAAGTTTTCAGCCCGATAGCTCAAACCTAAAGTATTCGGTACAAAATCCATTTTTTCATAAGGGGTTAGTATAGCAAAACTTTGGGAAATCTTTGTCGGGCCATAACTCAAAAACTAAGGGCTAAAACGTTCTGAAACCTATTTATTCGGATTTAGCATCCCTTAAAGCATAAGTATGCAAGTTTTCAGCCCGATAACTCAAAGTTAAAGTATTCGGTACAAAATCCATTTTTTCATAAGGGGTTAGTATAGGAAAACTTTGGGAAATCTTTGTCGGGCCATAACTCAAAAACTAAGGCCTAAAACGTTCTGAAACCTATTTATTCGGATTTAGCATCCCTTAAAGCATAAGTATACAAGTTTTCAGCCCGATAGCTCGAACTTAAAGGTTTCGGTGAAAAATCCATTTTTTCATAAGGGGTTAGTATAGCAAAACTTTGGGAAATCTTTGTCGGGCCATAACTCAAAAACTAAGGCCTAAAACGTTCTGAAACCTATTTATTCGGATTTAGCATCCCTTAAAGCATAAGTATGCAAGTTTTCAGCCCGATAGCTCAAACTTAAAGTATTCGGTACAAAATCCATTTTTTCATAAGGGGGTACCCTTTTAAAACTTTGGGAAATCTTTGTCGGCCCATAACTCAAAAACTAAGGGCTAAAACGTTCTGAAACCTATTTATTCGGATTCAGCATCCCTTAAAGCATAAGTATACAAGTTTTCAGCCCGATAGCTCGAACTTCAAGGTTTCGGTGAAAAATCCATTTTTTCATAAGGGGTTAGTATAGCAAAACTTTGGGAAATCTTTATCGGGCCATAACTCAAAAACTAAGGCCTAAAACGTTCTGAAACCTATTTATTCGGATTTAGCATCCCTTAAAGCATAAGTATGCTAGTTTTCAGCCCGATAGCTCAAACTTAAAGTATTCGGTACAAAATCCATTTTTTCATAAGGGGTTAGTATAGCAAAACTTTGGGAAATCTTCGTCGGGCCATAACTCAAAAACTAAGGGCTAAAACGTTCTGAAACCTATTTATTCGGATTCAGCATCCCTTAAAGCATAAGTATACAAGTTTTCAGCCCGATAGCTCGAACTTAAAGGTTTCGGTGAAAAATCCATTTTTTCATAAGGGGTTAGTATAGCAAAACTTTGGGAAATCTTTGTGGGGCCATAACTCAAAAACTAAGGCCTAAAACGTTCTGAAACCTATTTATTCGGATTCAGCATCCCTTAAAGCATATGTATACAAGTTTTCAGCCCGATAGCTCGAACTTAAAGGTTTCGGTGAAAAATCCATTTTTTCATAAGGGGTTAGTATAGCAAAACTTTGGGAAATCTTTGTCGGGCCATAACTCAAAAACTAAGGGCTCAAACGTTCTGAAACCTATTTATTCGGATTTAGCATCCCTTAAAGCATAAGTATGCAAGTTTTCAGCCCGATAGCTCAAACTTAAAGTATTCGGTACAAAATCCATTTTTTCATAAGGGGTTAGTATAGCAAAACTTTGGGAAATCTTTGTCGGACCATAACTCAAAAACTAAGTGCTAAAACGTTCTGAAACCTATTTATTCGGATTTAGCATCCCTTAAAGCATAAGTATACAAGTTTTCAGCCCGATAGCTCGAACTTAAAGGTTTCGGTGAAAAATCCATTTTTTCATAAGGGGTTAGTATAGCAAAACTTTGGGAAATCTTTGTCGGGCCATAACTCAAAAACTAAGAGCTAAAACGTTCTGAAACCTATTTATTCGGATTTAGCATCCCTTAAAGCATAAGTATGCAAGTTTTCAGCCCGATAGCTCAAACTTAAAGTATTCGGTACAAAATCCATTTTTTCATAAGGGGGTACCCTTTTAAAACTTTGGGAAATCTTTGTCGGCCCATAACTCAAAAACTAAGGGCTAAAACGTTCTGAAAGCTATTTATTCGGATTCAGCATCCCTTAAAGCATAAGTATACAAGTTTTCAGCCCGATAGCTCAAACTTAAAGTATTCGGTACAAAATCCATTTTTTCATAAGGGGGTACCCTTTTAAAACTTTGGGAAATCTTTGTCGGCCCATAACTCAAAAACTAAGGCCTAAAACGTTCTGAAACCTATTTATTCGGATTCAGCATCCCTTAAAGCATAAGTATACAAGTTTTCAGCCCGATTGCTCGAACTTAAAGGTTTCGGTGAAAAATCCATTTTTTCATAAGGGGTTAGTATAGCAAAACTTTGGGAAATCTTTGTCGGCCCATAACTCAAAAACTAAGGCCTAAAACGTTCTGAAACCTATTTATTCGGATTCAGCATCCCTTAAAGCATAAGTATACAAGTTTTCAGCCCGATAGCTCGAACTTAAAGGTTTCGGTGAAAAATCCATTTTTTCATAAGGGGTTAGTATAGCAAAACTTTGGGAAATCTTTGTCGGGCCATAACTCAAAAACTAAGGACTCAAACGTTCTGAAACCTATTTATTCGGATTTAGCATCCCTTAAAGCATAAGTATGCAAGTTTTCAGCCCGATAGCTCAAACTTAAAGTATTCGGTACAAAATCCATTTTTTCATAAGGGGGTACCCTTTTAAAACTTTGGGAAATCTTTGTCGGCCCATAACTCAAAAACTAAGGGCTAAAACGTTCTGAAACCTATTTATTCGGATTCAGCATCCCTTAAAGCATAAGTATACAAGTTTTCAGCCCGATAGCTCGAACTTCAAGGTTTCGGTGAAAAATCCATTTTTTCATAAGGGGTTAGTATAGCAAAACTTTGGGAAATCTTTATCGGCCATAACTCAAAAACTAAGGCCTAAAACGTTCTGAAACCTATTTATTCGGATTTAGCATCCCTTAAAGCATAAGTATGCTAGTTTTCAGCCTGATAGCTCAAACTTAAAGTATTCGGTACAAAATCCATTTTTTCATAAGGGGTTAGTATAGCAAAACTTTGGGAAATCTTCGTCGGGCCATAACTCAAAAACTAAGGGCTAAAACGTTCTGAAACCTATTTATTCGGATTCAGCATCCCTTAAAGCATAAGTATACAAGTTTTCAGCCCGATAGCTCGAACTTAAAGGTTTCGGTGAAAAATCCATTTTTTCATAAGGGGTTAGTATAGCAAAACTTTGGGAAATCTTTGTCGGGCCATAACTCAAAAACTAAGGGCTAAAACGTTCTGAAACCTATTTATTCGGATTCAGCATCCCTTAAAGCATATGTATACAAGTTTTCAGCCCGATAGCTCGAACTTAAAGGTTTCGGTGAAAAATCCATTTTTTCATAAGGGGTTAGTATAGCAAAACTTTGGGAAATCTTTGTCGGGCCATAACTCAAAAACTAAGGGCTCAAACGTTCTGAAACCTATTTATTCGGATTTAGCATCCCTTAAAGCATAAGTATGCAAGTTTTCAGCCCGATAGCTCAAACTTAAAGTATTCGGTACAAAATCCATTTTTTCATAAGGGGTTAGTATAGCAAAACTTTGGGAAATCTTTGTCGGACCATAACTCAAAAACTAAGTGCTAAAACGTTCTGAAACCTATTTATTCGGATTTAGCATCCCTTAAAGCATAAGTATACAAGTTTTCAGCCCGATAGCTCGAACTTAAAGGTTTCGGTGAAAAATCCATTTTTTCATAAGGGGTTAGTATAGCAAAACTTTGGGAAATCTTTGTCGGGCCATAACTCAAAAACTAAGAGCTAAAACGTTCTGAAACCTATTTATTCGGATTTAGCATCCCTTAAAGCATAAGTATGCAAGTTTTCAGCCCGATAGCTCAAACTTAAAGTATTCGGTACAAAATCCATTTTTTCATAAGGGGGTACCCTTTTAAAACTTTGGGAAATCTTTGTCGGCCCATAACTCAAAAACTAAGGGCTAAAACGTTCTGAAAGCTATTTATTCGGATTCAGCATCCCTTAAAGCATAAGTATACAAGTTTTCAGCCCGATAGCTCAAACTTAAAGTATTCGGTACAAAATCCATTTTTTCATAAGGGGGTACCCTTTTAAAACTTTGGGAAATCTTTGTCGGCCCATAACTCAAAAACTAAGGGCTAAAACGTTCTGAAACCTATTTATTCGGATTTAGCATCCCTTAAAGCATAAGTATGCAAGTTTTCAGCCCGATAGCTCAAACCTAAAGTATTCGGTACAAAATCCATTTTTTCATAAGGGGTTAGTATAGCAAAACTTTGGGAAATCTTTGTCGGCCCATAACTCAAAAACTCAGGGCTAAAACGTTCTGAAACCTATTTATTCGGATTTAGCATCCCTTACAGCATAAGTATGCAAGTTTTCAGCCCGATAACTCAAACTTAAAGGTTTCGGTGAAAAATCCATTTTTTCATAAGGGGTTAGTATAGCAAAACTTTGGGAAATCTTTGTCGAGCCATAACTCAAAAACTAAGGCCTAAAACGTTCTGAAACCTATTTATTCGGATTTAGCATCCCTTAAAGCATAAGTATGCAAGTTTTCAGCCCGATAGCTCAAACTTAAAGTATTCGGTACAAAATCCATTTTTTCATAAGGGGGTACCCTTTTAAAACTTTGGGAAATCTTTGTCGGCCCATAACTCAAAAACTAAGGGCTAAAACGTTCTGAAACCTATTTATTCGGATTCAGCATCCCTTAAAGCATAATTATACAAGTTTTCAGCCCGATAGCTCGAACTTAAAGGTTTCGGTGAAAAAATCCATTTTTTCATAAGGGGTTAGTATAGCAAAACTTTGGGAAATCTTTGTCGGGCCATAACTCAAAAACTAAGGGCTAAAACGTTCTGAAACCTATTTATTCGGATTTAGCATCCCTTAAAGCATAAGTATACAAGTTTTCAATCCGATAGCTCGAACTTAAAGGTTTCGGTGAAAAATCCATTTTTTCATAAGGGGTTCGTATAGCAAAACTTTGGGAAATCTTCGTCGGGCCATAACTCAAAAACTAAGGGCTAAAACGTTCTGAAACCTATTTATTCGGATTTAGCATCCCTTAAAGCATAAGTATACAAGTTTTCAGCCCGATAGCTCGAACTTAAAGGTTTCGGTGAAAAATCCAATTTTTCATAAGGGGGTACCCTTTTAAAACTTTGGGAAATCTTTGTCGGCCCATAACTCAAAAACTAAGGGCTAAAACGTTCTGAAAGCTATTTATTCGGATTCAGCATCCCTTAAAGCATAAGTATACAAGTTTTCAGCCCGATAGCTCGAACTTAAAGGTTTCGGTGAAAAATACATTTTTTCATAAGGGGTTAGTATAGCAAAACTTTGGGAAATCTTTGTCGGGCCATAACTCAAAAACTAAGGGCCAAAACGTTCTGAAACCTATTTATTCGGATTCAGCATCCCTTAAAGCATAAGTATACAAGTTTTCAGCCCGATAGCTCGAACTTAAAGGTTTCGGTGAAAAATCCATTTTTTCATAAGGGGTTAGTATAGCAAAACTTTGGGAAATCTTCGTCGGGCCATAACTCAAAAACTAAGGGCTAAAACGTTCTGAAACCTATTTATTCGGATTTAGCATCCCTTAAAGCATAAGTATGCAAGTTTTCAGCCCGATAGCTCAAACTTGAAGTATTCGGTACAAAATCCATTTTTTCAGAAGGGGGTACCCTTTTAAAACTTTGGGAAATCTTTGTCGGCCCATAACTCAAAAACTAAGGGCTAAAACGTTCTGAAACCTATTTATTCGGATTCAGCATCCCTTAAAGCATAAGTATACAAGTTTTCAGCCCGATAGCTCGAACTTAAAGGTTTCGGTGAAAAATCCATTTTTTCATAAGGGGTTAGTATAGCAAAACTTTGGGAAATCTTCGTCGGGCCATAACTCAAAAACTAAGGGCTAAAACGTTCTGAAACCTATTTATTCGGATTTAGCATCCCTTAAAGCATAAGTATACAAGTTTTCAGCCCGATAGCTCAAACTTAAAGTATTCGGTACAAAATCCATTTTTTCATAAGGGGGTACCCTTTTAAAACTTTGGGAAATCTTTGTCGGGCCATAACTCAAAAACTAAGGGCTAAAACGTTCTGAAACCTATTTATTCGGATTCAGCATCCCTTAAAGCATAAGTATACAAGTTTTCAACCCGATAGCTCGAACTTAACGGTTTCGGTGAAAAATCCATTTTTTCATAAGGGGTTAGTATAGCAAAACTTTGGGAAATCTTTGTCGGGCCATAACTCAAAAACTAAGGCCTAAAACGTTCTGAAACCTATTTATTCGGATTTAGCATCCCTTAAAGCATAAGTATACAAGTTTTCAGCCCGATAGCTCGAACTTAAAGGTTTCGGTGAAAAATCCAATTTTTCATAAGGGGTTAGTATAGCAAAACTTTGGGAAATCTTCGTCGGGCCATAACTCAAAAACTAAGGGCTAAAACGTTCTGAAACCTATTTATTCGGATTCAGCATCCCTTAAAGCATAAGTATACAAGTTTTCAGCCCGATAGCTCGAACTTAAAGGTTTCGGTGAAAAATCCAATTTTTCATAAGGGGGTACCCTTTTAAAACTTTGGGAAATCTTTGTCGGCCCATAACTCAAAAACTAAGGGCTAAAACGTTCTGAAAGCTATTTATTCGGATTCAGCATCCCTTAAAGCATAAGTATACAAGTTTTCAGCCCGAAAGCTCGAACTTAAAGGTTTCGGTGAAAAATACATTTTTTCATAAGGGGTTAGTATAGCAAAACTTTGGGAAATCTTTGTCGGGCCATAACTCAAAAACTAAGGGCTAAAACGTTCTGAAACCTATTTATTCGGATTCAGCATCCCTTAAAGCATAAGTATACAAGTTTTCAGCCCGATAGCTCGAACTTAAAGGTTTCGGTGAAAAATCCATTTTTTCATAAGGGGTTAGTATAGCAAAACTTTGGGAAATCTTCGTCGGGCCATAACTCAAAAACTAAGGGCTAAAACGTTCTGAAACCTATTTATTCGGATTTAGCATCCCTTAAAGCATAAGTATGCAAGTTTTCAGCCCGATAGCTCAAACTTAAAGTATTCGGTACAAAATCCATTTTTTCAGAAGGGGGTACCCTTTTAAAACTTTGGGAAATCTTTGTCGGCCCATAACTCAAAAACTAAGGGCTAAAACGTTCTGAAAGCTATTTATTCGGATTCAGCATCCCTTAAAGCATAAGTATACAAGTTTTCAGCCCGATAGCTCAAACTTAAAGTATTCGGTACAAAATCCATTTTTTCATAAGGGGGTACCCTTTTAAAACTTTGGGAAATCTTTGTCGGGCCATAACTCAAAAACTAAGGGCTAAAACGTTCTGAAACCTATTTATTCGAATTCAGCATCCCTTAAAGCATAAGTATACAAGTTTTCAGCCCGATAGCTCGAACTTAAAGGTTTCGGTGAAAAATCCATTTTTTCATAAGGGGTTAGTATAGCAAAACTTTGGGAAATCTTTGTCGGGCCACAACTCAAAAACTAAGGGCTAAAACGTTCTGAAACCTATTTATTCGGATTTAGCATCCCTTAAAGCATAAGTATACAAGTTTTCAGCCCGATAGCTCGAACTTAAAGGTTTCGGTGAAAAATCCAATTTTTCATAAGGGGTTAGTATAGCAAAACTTTGGGAAATCTTTGTCGGGCCATAACTCAAAAACTAAGTCCTAAAACGTTCTGAAACCTATTTATTCGGATTTAGCATCCCTTAAAGCATAAGTATACAAGTTTTCAGCCCGATAGCTCAAACTTAAAGTATTCGGTACAAAATCCATTTTTTCATAAGGGGGTAACCTTTTAAAACTTTGGGAAATCTTTGTCGGGCCATAACTCAAAAACTAAGGGCTAAAACGTTCTGAAACCTATTTATTCGGATTTAGCATCCCTTAAAGCATAAGTATGCAAGTTTTCAGCCCGATAGCTCAAACTTAAAGTATTCGGTACAAAATCCATTTTTTCATAAGGGGTTAGTATAGCAAAACTTTGGGAAATCTTTGTCGGGCCATAACTCAAAAACTAAGTCCTAAAACGTTCTGAAACCTATTTATTCGGATTTAGCATCCCTTAAAGCATAAGTATACAAGTTTTCAGCCCGATAGCTCGAACTTAAAGGTTTCGGTGAAAAATCCATTTTTTCATAAGGGGTTAGTATAGCAAAACTTTGGGAAATCTTTGTCGGGCCATAACTCAAAAACTAAGTGCTAAAACGTTCTGAAACCTATTTATTCGGATTTAGCATCCCTTAAAGCATAAGTATGCAAGTTTTCAGCCCGATAACTCAAACTTAAAGTATTCGGTACAAAATCCATTTTTTCATAAGGGGTTAGTATAGGAAAACTTTGGGAAATCTTTGTCGGGCCATAACTCAAAAACTAAGGCCCAAAACGTTCTGAAACCTATTTTTTCGGATTCAGCATCCCTTAAAGCATAAGTATACAAGTTTTCAGCCCGATAGCTCGAACTTAAAGGTTTCGGTGAAAAATCCATTTTTTCATAAGGGGTTAGTATAGCAAAACTTTGGGAAATCTTCGTCGGGCCATAACTCAAAAACTAAGGGCTAAAACGTTCTGAAACCTATTTATTCGGATTCAGCATCCCTTAAAGCATAAGTATACAAGTTTTCAGCCCGATAGCTCGAACTTAAAGGTTTCGGTGAAAAATCCATTTTTTCATAAGGGGTTAGTATAGCAAAACTTTGGGAAATCCCTGTCGGCCCATAACTCAAAAACTAAGGGCTAAAACGTTCTGAAACCTATTTATTCGGATTCAGCATCCCTTAAAGCATAAGTATGCAAGTTTTCAGCCCGATAGCTCGAACTTAAAGGTTTCGGTGAAAAATCCATTTTTTCATAAGGGGTTAGTATAGCAAAACTTTGGGAAATCTTTGTCGGGCCATAACTCAAAAACTAAGTCCTAAAACGTTCTGAAACCTATTTATTCGGATTTAGCATCCCTTAAAGCATAAGTATACAAGTTTTCAGCCCGATAGCTCGAACTTAAAGGTTTCGGTGAAAAATCCATTTTTTCATAAGGGGTTAGTATAGCAAAACTTTGGGAAATCTTTGTCGGGCCATAACTCAAAAACTAAGGGCTAAAACGTTCTGAAACCTATTTATTCGGATTTAGCATCCCTTAAAGCATAAGTATGCAAGTTTTCAGCCCGATAGCTCATACTTAAAGTATTCGGTACAAAATCCATTTTTTCATAAGGGGGTACCCTTTTAAAACATTGGGAAATCTTTGTCGGGCCATAACTCAAAAACTAAGGCCTAAAACGTTCTGAAACCTATTTATTCGGATTTAGCATCCCTTAAAGCATAAGTATACAAGTTTTCAGCCCGATAGCTCGAACTTAAAGGTTTCGGTGAAAAATCCATTTTTTCATAAGGGGTTAGTATAGCAAAACTTTGGGAAATCTTTGTCGGGCCATAACTCAAAAACTAAGGACTCAAACGTTCTGAAACCTATTTATTCGGATTTAGCATCCCTTGAAGCATAAGTATGCAAGTTTTCAGCCCGATAGCTCAAACTTAAAGTATTCGGTACAGAATCCATTTTTTCATAAGGGGGTACCCTTTTAAAACTTTGGGAAATCTTTGTCGGCCCATAACTCAAAAACTAAGGGCTAAAACGTTCTGAAACCTATTTATTCGGATTTAGCATCCCTTAAAGCATAAGTATGCAAGTTTTCAGCCCGATAACTCAAACTTAAAGTATTCGGTACAAAATCCATTTTTTCATAAGGGGTTAGTATAGCAAAACTTTGGGAAATCTTTGTCGGGCCATAACTCAAAAACTAAGGCCTAAAACGTTCTGAAACCTATTTATTCGGATTTAGCATCCCTTAAAGCATAAGTATACAAGTTTTCAGCCCGATAGCTCGAACTTAAAGGTTTCGGTGAAAAATCCATTTTTTCATAAGGGGTTAGTATAGCAAAACTTTGGGAAATCTTCGTCGGGCCATAACTCAAAAACTAAGGGCTAAAACGTTCTGAAACCTATTTATTCGGATTTAGCATCCCTTAAAGCATTAGTATGCAAGTTTTCAGCCCGATAGCTCAAACTTAAAGTATTCGGTACAAAATCCATTTTTTCATAAGGGGTTAGTATAGCAAAACTTTGGGAAATCTTCGTCGGGCCATAACTCAAAAACTAAGGGCTAAAACGTTCTGAAACCTATTTATTCGGATTCAGCATCCCTTAAAGCATAAGTATACAAGTTTTCAGCCCGATAGCTCGAACTTAAAGGTTTCGGTGAAAAATCCATTTTTTCATAAGGGGTTAGTATAGCAAAACTTTGGGAAATCTTTGTCGGGCCATAACTCAAAAACTAAGGCCTAAAACGTTCTGAAACCTATTTATTCGGATTTAGCATCCCTTAAAGCATAAGTATACAAGTTTTCAGCCCGATAGCTCGAACTTAAAGGTTTCGGTGAAAAATCCATTTTTTCATAAGGGGTTAGTATAGCAAAACTTTGGGAAATCTTCGTCGGGCCATAACTCAAAAACTAAGGGCTAAAACGTTCTGAAACCTATTTATTCGGATTTAGCATCCCTTAAAGCATTAGTATGCAAGTTTTCAGCCCGATAGCTCAAACTTAAAGTATTCGGTACAAAATCCATTTTTTCATAAGGGGGTACCCTTTTAAAACTTTGGGAAATCTTTGTCGGGCCATAACTCAAAAACTAAGGGCTAAAACGTTCTGAAACCTATTTATTCGGATTCAGCATCCCTTAAAGCATAAGTATACAAGTTTTCAGCCCGATAGCTCGAACTTAAAGGTTTCGGTGAAAAATCCATTTTTTCATAAGGGGTTAGTATAGCAAAACTTTGGGAAATCTTTGTCGGGCCATAACTCAAAAACTAAGGCCTAAAACGTTCTGAAACCTATTTATTCGGATTTAGCATCCCTTAAAGCATAAGTATACAAGTTTTCAGCCCGATAGCTCGAACTTAAAGGTTTCGGTGAAAAATCCATTTTTTCATAAGGGGTTAGTATAGCAAAACTTTGGGAAATCTTCGTCGGCCCATAACTCAAAAACTAAGGGCTAAAACGTTCTGAAACCCATTTATTCGGATTTAGCATCCCTTAAAGCATAAGTATACAAGTTTTCAGCCCGATAGCTCAAACTTAAAGTATTCGGTACAAAATCCATTTTTTCAGAAGGGGGTACCCTTTTAAAACGTTGGGAAATCTTTGTCGGGCCATAACTCAAAAACTAAGGGCTAAAACGTTCTGAAAGCTATTTATTCGGATTCAGCATCCCTTAAAGCATAAGTATACAAGTTTTCAGCCCGATAGCTCAAACTTAAAGTATTCGGTACAAAATCCATTTTTTCATAAGGGGGTACCCTTTTAAAACTTTGGGAAATCTTTGTCGGGCCATAACTCAAAAACTAAGGGCTAAAACGTTCTGAAACCTATTTATTCGGATTCAGCATCCCTTAAAGCATAAGTATACAAGTTTTCAGCCCGATAGCTCGAACTTAAAGGTTTCGGTGAAAAATCCATTTTTTCATAAGGGGTTAGTATAGCAAAACTTTGGGAAATCTTTGTCGGGCCATAACTCAAAAACTAAGGGCTAAAACGTTCTGAAACCTATTTATTCGGATTCAGCATCCCTTAAAGCATAAGTATACAAGTTTTCAGCCCGATAGCTCAAACTTAAAGTATTCGGTACAAAATCCATTTTTTTCATAAGGGGTTAGTATAGCAAAACTTTGGGAAATCTTTGTCGGGCCATAACTCACAAACTCAGGGCTAAAACGTTCTGAAACCTATTTATTCGGATTTAGCATCCCTTAAAGCATAAGTATGCAAGTTTTCAGCCCGATAACTCAAACTTAAAGTATTCGGTACAAAATCCATTTTTTCATAAGGGGTTAGTATAGGAAAACTTTGGGAAATCCTTGTCGGGCCATAACTCAAAAACTAAGGCCTAAAACGTTCTGAAACCTATTTATTCGGATTTAGCATCCCTTAAAGCATAAGTATACAAGTTTTCAGCCCGATAGCTCGAACTTAAAGGTTTCGGTGAAAAATCCATTTTTTCATAAGGGGTTAGTATAGCAAAACTTTGGGAAATCTTTGCCGGGCCATAACTCAAAAACTAAGGGCTAAAACGTTCTGAAACCTATTTATTCGGATTTAGCATCCCTTAAAGCATAAGTATGCAAGTTTTCAGCCCGATAGCTCAAACTTAAAGTATTCGGTACAAAATCCATTTTTTCATAAGGGGGTACCCTTTTAAAACTTTGGGAAATCTTTGTCGGCCCATAACTCAAAAACTAAGGGCTAAAACGTTCTGAAAGCTATTTATTCGGATTCAGCATCCCTTAAAGCATAAGTATACAAGTTTTCAGCCCGATAGCTCAAACTTAAAGGTTTCGGTACGAAATCCATTTTTTCATAAGGGGGTACCCTTTTAAAACTTTGGGAAATCCCTGTCGGCCCATAACTCAAAAACTAAGGGCTAAAACGTTCTGAAACCTATTTATTCGGATTCAGCATCCCTTAAAGCATAAGTATACAAGTTTTCAGCCCGATAGCTCGAACTTAAAGGTTTCGGTGAAAAATCCATTTTTTCATAAGGGGTTAGTATAGCAAAACTTTGGGAAATCTTTGTCGGGCCATAACTCAAAAACTAAGGCCTAAAACGTTCTGAAACCTATTTATTCGGATTCAGCATCCCTTAAAGCATAAGTATACAAGTTTTCAGCCCGATAGCTCAAACTTAAAGTATTCGGTACAAAATCCATTTTTTTCATAAGGGGTTAGTATAGCAAAACTTTGGGAAATCTTTGTCGGGCCATAACTCACAAACTCAGGGCTAAAACGTTCTGAAACTTATTTATTCGGATTTAGCATCCCTTAAAGCATAAGTATGCAAGTTTTCAGCCCGATAGCTCAAACTTAAAGTATTCGGTACAAAATCCATTTTTTCATAAGGGGTTAGTATAGGAAAACTTTGGGAAATCCTTGTCGGGCCATAACTCAAAAACTAAGGCCTAAAACGTTCTGAAACCTATTTATTCGGATTTAGCATCCCTTAAAGCATAAGTATACAAGTTTGCAGCCCGAAAGCTCGAACTTAAAGGTTTCGGTGAAAAATCCATTTTTTCATAAGGGGTTAGTATAGCAAAACTTTGGGAAATCTTTGCCGGGCCATAACTCAAAAACTAAGGCCTAAAACGTTCTGAAACCTATTTATTCGGATTTAGCATCCCTTAAAGCATAAGTATAGAAGTTTTCAGTCCGATAGCTCGAACTTAAAGGTTTCGGTGAAAAATCCATTTTTTCATAAGGGGTTAGTATAGCAAAACTTTGGGAAATCTTCGTCGGGCCATAACTCAAAAACTGAGGGCTAAAACGTTCTGAAACCTATTTATTCGGATTTAACATCCCTTAAAGCATAAGTATGCAAGTTTTCAGCCCGATAACTCAAACTTAAAGTATTCGGTACAAAATCCATTTTTTCATAAGGGGTTAGTATAGGAAAACTTTGGGAAATCCTTGTCGGGCCATAACTCAAAAACTAAGGCCTAAAACGTTCTGAAACCTATTTATTCGGATTTAGCATCCCTTAAAGCATAAGTATACAAGTTTTCAGCCCGATAGCTCGAACTTAAAGGTTTCGGTGAAAAATCCATTTTTTCATAAGGGGTTAGTATAGCAAAACTTTGGGAAATCTTTGTCGGGCCATAACTCAAAAACTAAGGGCTAAAACGTTCTGAAACCTATTTATTCGGATTTAGCATCCCTTAAAGCATAAGTATACAAGTTTTCAGCCCGATAGCTCGAACTTAAAGGTTTCGGTGAAAAATCCATTTTTTCATAAGGGGTTAGTATAGCAAAACTTTGGGAAATCTTCGTCGGGCCATAACTCAAAAACTGAGGGCTAAAACGTTCTGAAACCTATTTATTCGGATTTAGCATCCCTTAAAGCATAAGTATGCAAGTTTTCAGCCCGATAGCTCAAACTTAAAGTATTCGGTACAAAATCCATTTTTTCATAAGGGAGTACCCTTTTAAAACTTTGGGAAATCTTTGTCGGCCCATAACTCAAAAACTAAGGGCTAAAACGTTCTGAAACCTATTTATTCGGATTCAGCATCCCTTAAAGCATAAGTATACAAGTTTTCAGCCCGATAGCTCGAACTTAAAGGTTTCGGTGAAAAATCCATTTTTTCATAAGGGGTTAGTATAGCAAAACTTTGGGAAATCTTTGTCGGGCCATAACTCAAAAACTAAGGGCTAAAACGTTCTGAAACCTATTTATTCGGATTTAGCATCCCTTAAAGCATAAGTATAGAAGTTTTCAGTCCGATAGCTCGAACTTAAAGGTTTCGGTGAAAAATCCATTTTTTCATAAGGGGTTAGTATAGCAAAACTTTGGGAAATCTTTGTCGCGCCATAACTCAAAAACTAAGGGCTAAAACGTTCTGAAACCTATTTATTCGGATTTAGCATCCCTTAAAGCATAAGTATGCAAGTTTTCAGCCCGATAGCTCAAACTTAAAGTATTCGGTACAAAATCCATTTTTTCATAAGGGGGTACCCTTTTAAAACTTTGGGAAATCTTTGTCGGCCCATAACTCAAAAACTAAGGGCTAAAACGTTCTGAAAGCTATTTATTCGGATTCAGCATCCCTTAAAGCATAAGTATACAAGTTTTCAGCCCGATAGCTCAAACTTAAAGGTTTCGGTACGAAATCCATTTTTTCATAAGGGGGTACCCTTTTAAAACTTTGGGAAATCCCTGTCGGCCCATAACTCAAAAACTAAGGGCTAAAACGTTCTGAAACCTATTTATTCGGATTCAGCATCCCTTAAAGCATAAGTATACAAGTTTTCAGCCCGATAGCTCGAACTTAAAGGTTTCGGTGAAAAATCCATTTTTTCATAAGGGGTTAGTATAGCAAAACTTTGGGAAATCTTTGTCGGGCCATAACTCAAAAACTAAGGCCTAAAACGTTCTGAAACCTATTTATTCGGATTCAGCATCCCTTAAAGCATAAGTATGCAAGTTTTCAGCCCGATAGCTCGAACTTAAAGGTTTCGGTGAAAAATCCATTTTTTCATAAGGGGTTAGTATAGCAAAACTTTGGGAAATCTTTGTCGGGCCATAACTCAAAAACTAAGGGCTAAAACGTTCTGAAACTTATTTATTCGGATTTAGCATCCCTTAAAGCATAAGTATACAAGTTTTCAGCCCGATAGCTCGAACTTAAAGGTTTCGGTGAAAAATCCATTTTTTCATAAGGGGTTAGTATAGCAAAACTTTGGGAAATCTTCGTCGGGCCATAACTCAAAAACTAAGGGCTAAAACGTTCTGAAACCTATTTATTCGGATTTAGTATCCCTTAAAGCATAAGTATGCAAGTTTTCAGCCCGATAGCTCAAACTTAAAGTATTCGGTACAAAATCCATTTTTTCATAAGGGGATACCCCTTTAAAACTTTGGGAAATCCCTGTCGGCCCATAACTCAAAAACTAAGGGCTAAAACGTTCTGAAACCTATTTATTCGGATTCACCATCCCTTAAAGCATAAGTATACAAGTTTTCAGCCCGATAGCTCGAACTTAAAGGTTTCGGTGAAAAATCCATTTTTTCATAAGGGGTTAGTATAGCAAAACTTTGGGAAATCTTTGTCGGGCCATAACTCAAAAACTAAGGCCTAAAACGTTCTGAAACCTATTTATTCGGATTTAGCATCCCTTAAAGCATAAGTATACAAGTTTTCAGCCCGATAGCTCGAACTTAAAGGTTTCGGTGAAAAATCCATTTTTTCATAAGGGGTTAGTATAGGAAAACTTTGGGAAACCTTTGTCGGGCCATAACTCAAAAACTAAGGCCTAAAACGTTCTGAAACCTATTTATTCGGATTTAGCATCCCTTAAAGCATAAGTATAAAAGTTTTCAGCCCGATAGCTCGAACTTAAAGGTTTCGGTGAAAAATCCATTTTTTCATAAGGGGTTAGTATAGCAAAACTTTGGGAAATCTTTGTCGGGCCATAACTCAAAAACTAAGGCCTAAAACGTTCTGAAACCTATTTATTCGGATTTAGCATCCCCTAAAGCATAAGTATACAAGTTTTCAGCCCGATAGCTCGAACTTAAAGTATTCGGTACAAAATCCATTTTTTCATAAGGGGTTAGTATAGCAAAACTTTGGGAAATCTTTGTCGGGCCATAACTCAAAAACTAAGGGCCAAAACGTTATGAAACCTATTTATTTGGATTTAGCATCCCTTATGAAAAAATGGATTTTGTACCGAATACTTTAAGTTTGAGCTATCGGGCTGAAAACTTGTATACTTATGCTTTAATTTTTTCATTTTTCATTTTTTCAAAACTTAAAGTATTCGGTACAAAATCCATTTTTTCATAAGGGGGTACCGTTTTAAAACTTTGGGAAATCTTTGTCGGCCCATAACTCAAAAACTAAGGGCTAAAACGTTCTGAACCCTATTTATTCGGATTTAGCATCCCTTAAAGCATAAGTATGCAAGTTTTCAGCCCGATAGCTCAAACCTAAAGTATTCGGTACAAAATCCATTTTTTCATAAGGGGTTAGTATAGCAAAACTTTGGGAAATCTTTGTCGGGCCATAACTCAAAAACTAAGTGCTAAAACGTTCTGAAACCTATTTATTCGGATTTAGCATCCCTTAAAGCATAAGTATGCAAGTTTTCAGCCCGATAACTCAAACTTAAAGTATTCGGTACAAAATCCATTTTTTCATAAGGGGTTAGTATAGGAAAACTTTGGGAAATCTTTGTCGGGTCATAACTCAAAAACTAAGGCCTAAAACGTTCTGAAACCTATTTATTCGGATTCAGCATCCCTTAAAGCATAAGTACACAAGTTTTCAGCCCGATAGCTCGAACTTAAAGGTTTCGGTGAAAAATCCATTTTTTCATAAGGGGTTAGTATAGCAAAACTTTGGGAAATATTTGTCGGGCCATAACTCAAAAACTAAGGGCTAAAACGTTCTCAAACCTATTTATTCGGATTCAGCATCCCTTAAAGCATAAGTATATAAGTTTTCAGCCCGATAGCTCAAACTTAAAGTATTCGGTACAAAATCCATTTTTTCATAAGGGGGTACCGTTTTAAAACTTTGGGAAATCCCTGTCGGCCCATAACTCAAAAACTAAGGGCTAAAACGTTCTGAAACCTATTTATTCGGATTCAGCATCCCTTAAAGCATAAGTATACAAGTTTTCAGCCCGATAGCTCGAACTTAAAGTATTCGGTACAAAATCTTTGAAACTTTGGGAAATCTTTTGAAACTTTGGGAAATCTTTGTCGGGCCATAACTCAAAAACTAAGGGCTAAAACGTTCTGAAACCTATTTATTCGGATTTAGCATCCCTTAAAGCATAAGTATGCAAGTTTTCAGCCCGATAGCTCAAACTTAAAGTATTCGGTACAAAATCCATTTTTTCATAAGGGGGTACCCTTTTAAAACTTTGGGAAATCTTTGTCGGCCCATAACTCAAAAACTAAGGGCTAAAACGTTCTGAAAGCTATTTATTCGGATTCAGCATCCCTTAAAGCATAAGTATACAAGTTTTCAGCCCGATAGCTCAAACTTAAAGTATTCGGTACAAAATCCATTTTTTCATAAGGGGGTACCCTTTTAAAACTTTGGGAAATCTTTGTCGTTCCATAACTCAAAAACTAAGGGCTAAAACGTTCTGAAACCTATTTATTCGGATTCAGCATCCCTTAAAGCATAAGTATACAAGTTTTCAGCCCGATAGCTCGAACTTATAGGTTTCGGTGAAAAATCCATTTTTTCATAAGGGGTTAGTATAGCAAAACTTTGGGAAATCTTTGTCGGGCCATAACTCAAAAACTAAGGCCTAAAACGTTCTGAAACCTATTTATTCGGATTTAGCATCCCTTAAAGCATAAGTATACAAGTTTTCAGCCCGATAGCTCGAACTTAAAGGTTTCGGTGAAAAATCCATTTTTTCATAAGTGGTTAGTATAGCAAAACTTTGGGAAATCTTCGTCGGGCCATAACTCAAAAACTAAGGGCTAAAACGTTCTGAAACCTATTTATTCGGATTTAGTATCCCTTAAAGCATAAGTATGCAAGTTTTCAGCCCGATAGCTCAAACTTAAAGTATTCGGTACAAAATCCATTTTTTCATAAGGGGTTAGTATAGGAAAACTTTGGGAAATCTTTGTCGGGCCATAACTCAAAAACTAAGGCCTAAAACGTTCTGAAACCTATTTATTCGGATTCAGCATCCCTTAAAGCATAAGTATGCAAGTTTTCAGCCCGATAGCTCAAACTTAAAGTATTCGATACAAAATCCATTTTTTCATAAGGGGTTAGTATAGGAAAACTTTGGGAAATCTTTGTCGGGCCATAACTCAAAAACTAAGGCCTGAAACGTTCTGAAACCTATTTATTCGGATTCAGCATCCCTTAAAGCATAAGTATACAAGTTTTCAGCCCGATAGCTCGAACTTAAAGGTTTCGGTGAAAAATCCATTTTTTCATAAGGGGTTAGTATAGCAAAACTTTGGTAAATCTTTGTCGGGCCATAACTCAAAAACTAAGGGCTAAAACGTTCTGAAACCTATTTATTCGGATTTAGTATCCCTTAAAGCATAAGTATGCAAGTTTTCTGCCCGATAGCTCAAACTTAAAGTATTCGGTACAAAATCCATTTTTTCATATGGGGGTACCCTTTTAAAACTTTGGGAAATCCCTGTCGGCCCATAACTCAAAAACTAAGAGCTAAAACGTTCTGAAACCTATTTATTCGGATTCAGCATCCCTTAAAGCATAAGTATACAAGTTTTCAGCCCGATAGCTCGAACTTAAAGGTTTCGGTGAAAAATCCATTTATTCATAAGGGGTTAGTATAGCAAAACTTTAGTAAATCTTTGTCGGGCTATAACTCAAAAACTAAGGCCTAAAACGTTCTGAAACCTATTTATTCGGATTTAGCATCCCTTAAAGCATAAGTATACAAGTTTTCAGCCCGATAGCTCGAACTTAAAGGTTTCGGTGAAAAATCCATTTTTTCATAAGGGGTTAGTATAGCAAAACTTTGGGAAATCTTCGTCGGGCCATAACTCAAAAACTAAGGGCTAAAACGTTCTGAAACCTATTTATTCGGATTTAGTATCCCTTAAAGCATAAGTATGCAAGTTTTCAGCCCGATAGCTCAAACTTAAAGTATTCGGTACAAAATCCATTTTTTCATAAGGGGATACCCTTTTAAAACTTTGGGAAATCTTCGTCGGCCCATAACTCAAAAACTAAGGGCTAAAACGTTCTGAAACCTATTTATTCGGATTCAGCATCCCTTAAAGCATAAGTATACAAGTTTTCAGCCCGATAGCTCGAACTTAAAGGTTTCGGTGAAAAATCCATTTTTTCATAAGGGGTTAGTATAGCAAAACTTTGGGAAATCTTCGTCGGGCCATAACTCAAAAACTAAGGGCTAAAACGTTCTGAAACCTATTTATTCGGATTTAGCATCCCTTAAAGCATAAGTATACAAGTTTTCAGCCCGATAGCTCGAACTTAAAGGTTTCGGTGAAAAATCCATTTTTTCATAAGGGGTTAGTATAGCAAAACTTTGGGAAATCTTCGTCGGGCCATAACTCAAAAACTAAGGGCTAAAACGTTCTGAAACCTATTTATTCGGATTCAGCATCCCTTAAAGCATAAGTATACAAGTTTTCAGCCCGATAGCTCGAACTTAAAGGTTTCGGTGAAAAATCCATTTTTTCATAAGGGGTTAGTATAGCAAAACTTTGGGAAATCTTCGTCGGGCCATAACTTAAAAACTAAGGCCTAAAACGTTCTGAAACCTATTTATTCGGATTCAGCATCCCTTAAAGCATAAGTATGCAAGTTTTCAGCCCGATAGCTCATACTTAAAGTATTCGATACAAAATCCATTTTTTCATAAGGGGTTAGTATAGGAAAACTTTGGGAAATCTTTGTCGGGCCATAACTCAAAAACTAAGGCCTGAAACGTTCTGAAACCTATTTATTCGGATTCAGCATCCCTTAAAGCATAGGTATACAAGTTTTCAGCCCGATAGCTCGAACTTAAAGGTTTCGGTGAAAAATCCATTTTTTCATAAGGGGTTAGTATAGCAAAACTTTGGTAAATCTTTGTCGGGCCATAACTCAAAAACTAAGGGCTAAAGCGTTCTGAAACCTATTTATTCGGATTTAGTATCCCTTAAAGCATAAGTATGCACGTTTTCTGCCCGATAGCTCAAACTTAAAGTATTCGGTACAAAATCCATTTTTTCATAAGGGGTTAGTATAGCAAAACTTTGGGAAATCTTCGTCGGGCCATAACTCAAAAACTAAGGGCTAAAACGTTCTGAAACCTATTTATTCGGATTTAGTATCCCTTAAAGCATAAGTATGCAAGTTTTCTGCCCGATAGCTCAAACTTAAAGTATTCGGTACAAAATCCATTTTTTCATAAGGGGGTACCCTTTTAAAACTTTGGGAAATCCCTGTCGGCCCATAACTCAAAAACTAAGGGCTAAAACGTTCTGAAACCTATTTATTCGGATTTAGCATCCCTTAAAGCATAAGTATGCAAGTTTTCAGCCCGATAGCTCAAACTTAAAGTATTCGGTACAAAATCCATTTTTTCATAAGGGGGTACCCTTTCAAAACTTTGGGAAATTTTTGTCGTCCCATAACTCAAAAACTAAGGGCTAAAACGTTCTGAAACCTATTTATTCAGATTCAGCATCCCTTAAAGCATAAGTATACACGTTTTCAGCCCGATAGCTCGAACTTATAGGTTTCGGTACAAAATCCATTTTTTCATAAGGGGTTAGTATAGGAAAACTTTGGGAAATCTTTGTCGGGCCATAACTCAAAAACTAAGGCCTAAAACGTTCTGAAACCTATTTATTCGGATTTAGCATCCCTTAAAGCATAAGTATACAAGTTTTCAGCCCGATAGCTCGAACTTAAAGGTTTCGGTGAAAAATCCATTTTTTCATAAGGGGTTAGTATAGCAAAACTTTGGGAAATCTTCGTCGGGCCATAACTCAAAAACTAAGGGCTAAAACGTTCTGAAACCTATTTATTCGGATTTAGTATCCCTTAAAGCATAAGTATGCAAGTTTTCAGCCCGATAGCTCAAACTTAAAGTATTCGGTACAAAATCCATTTTTTCATAAGGGGGTACCCTTTTAAAACTTTGGGAAATCTTTGTCGGGCCATAACTCAAAAACTAAGGGCTAAAACGTTCTGAAACCTATTTATTCGGATTCAGCATCCCTTAAAGCATAAGTATGCAAGTTTTCAGCCCGATAGCTCAAACTTAAAGTATTCGATACAAAATCCATTTTTTCATAAGGGGTTAGTATAGGAAAACTTTGGGAAATCTTTGTCGGGCCATAACTCAAAAACTAAGGCCTGAAACGTTCTGAAACCTATTTATTCGGATTCAGCATCCCTTAAAGTATAAGTATACAAGTTTTCAGCCCGATAGCTCGAACTTAAAGGTTTCGGTGAAAAATCCATTTTTTCATAAGGGGTTAGTATAGCAAAACTTTGGGAAATCTTCGTCGGGCCATAACTCAAAAACTAAGGGCTAAAACGTTCTGAAACCTATTTATTCGGATTTAGTATCCCTTAAAGCATAAGTATGCAAGTTTTCTGCCCGATAGCTCAAACTTAAAGTATTCGGTACAAAATCCATTTTTTCATAAGGGGGTGCCCTTTTAAAACATTGGGAAATCTTCGTCGGCCCATAACTCAAAAACTAAGGGCTAAAACGTTCTGAAACCTATTTATTCGGATTCAGCATCCCTTAAAGCATAAGTATACAAGTTTTCAGCCCGATAGCTCGAACTTAAAGGTTTCGGTGAAAAATCCATTTTTTCATAAGGGGTTAGTATAGCAAAACTTTTGGAAATCTTTGTCGGGCCATAACTCAAAAACTAAGGCCTAAAACGTTCTGAAACCTATTTATTCGGATTTAGCATCCCTTAAAGCATAAGTATACAAGTTTTCAGCCCGATAGCTCGAACTTAAAGGTTTCGGTGAAAAATCCATTTTTTCATAAGGGGTTAGTATAGCAAAACGTTGGGAAATCTTTGTCGGGCCATAACTCAAAAACTAAGGGCTAAAACGTTCTGAAACCTATTTATTCGGATTTAGCATCCCTTAAAGCATAAGTATGCAAGTTTTCAGCCCGATAGCTCAAACTTAAAGTATTCGGTACAAAATCCATTTTTTCATAAGGGGTTAGTATAGCAAAACTTTGGGATATCTTTGTCGGGCCATAACTCAAAAACTAAGGCCTGAAACGTTCTGAAACCTATTTATTCGGATTTAGATCCCCTAAAAGCATAAGTATACAAGTTTTCAGCCCGATAGCTCGAACTTAAAGGTTTCGGTGAAAAATCCATTTTTTCATAAGGGGTTAGTATAGCAAAACTTTGGGAAATCTTTGTCGGGGCATAACTCAAAAACTAAGGCCTAAAACGTTCTGAAACCTATTTATTCGGATTTAGCATCCCTTAAAGCATAAGTATACAAGTTTTCAGCCCGATAGCTCGAACTTAAAGGTTTCGGTGAAAAATCCATTTTTTCATAAGGGGTTAGTATAGCAAAACTTTGGGAAATCTTCGTCGGGCCATAACTCAAAAACTAAGGCCTAAAACGTTCTGAAACCTATTTATTCGGATTTAGCATCCCTTAAAGCATAAGTATACAAGTTTTCAGCCCGATAGCTCAAACTTAAAGTATTCGGTACAAAATCCATTTTTTCATAAGGGGGTACCCTGTTAAAACTTTGGGAAATCTTTGTCGGGCCATAACTCAAAAACTAAGGGCTAAAACGTTCTGAAACCTATTTATTCGGATTCAGCATCCCTTAAAGCATAAGTATACAAGTTTTCAGCCCGATAGCTCAAACTTAAAGTATTCGGTATAAAATCCATTTTTTCATAAGGGGTTAGTATAGCAAACCTTTGGGAAATCTTTGTCGGGCCATAACTCAAAAACTAAGGCCTAAAACGTTCTGAAACCTATTTATTCGGATTTAGCATCCCTTAAAGCATAAGTATACAAGTTTTCAGCCCGATAGCTCGAACTTAAAGGTTTCGGTGAAAAATCCATTTTTTCATAAGGGGTTAGTATAGCAAAACGTTGGGAAATCTTTGTCGGGCCATAACTCAAAAACTAAGGCCTAAAACGTTCTGAAACCTATTTATTCGGATTTAGCATCCCTTAAAGCATAAGTATGCAAGTTTTCAGCCCGATAGCTCAAACTTAAAGTATTCGGTACAAAATCCATTTTTTCATAAGGGGGTACCCTTTTAAAACTTTGGGAAATCTTTGTCGGGCCATAACTCAAAAACTAAGGCCTGAAACGTTCTGAAACCTATTTATTCGGATTTAGATCCCCTAAAAGCATAAGTATACAACTTTTCAGCCCGATAGCTCGAACTTAAAGGTTTCGGTGAAAAATCCATTTTTTCATAAGGGGTTAGTATAGCAAAACTTTGGGAAATCTTTGTCGGGCCATAACTCAAAAACTAAGGGCTAAAACGTTCTGAAACCTATTTATTCGGATTCAGCATCCCTTAAAGCATAAGTATGCAAGTTTTCAGCCCGATAGCTCAAACATAAAGTATTCGATACAAAATCCATTTTTTCATAAGGGGTTAGTATAGCAAAACTTTGGGAAATCTTTGTCGGGCCATAACTCAAAAACTAAGGGCTAAAACGTTCTGAAACCTGTTTATTCGGATTTAGCATCCCTTAAAGCATAAGTATGCAAGTTTTCAGCCCGATAGCTCAAACTTAAAGTATTCGGTACAAAATCCATTTTTTCATAAGGGGGTACCCTTTTAAAACTTTGGGAAATCTTTGTCGTTCCATAACTCAAAAACTAAGGGCTAAAACGTTCTGAAACCTATTTATTCGGATTCAGCATCCCTTAAAGCATAAGTATACAAGTTTTCAGCCCGATAGCTCGAACTTATAGGTTTCGGTGAAAAATCCATTTTTTCATAAGGGGTTAGTATAGCAAAACTTTGGGAAATCTTTGTCGGGCCATAACTCAAAAACTAAGGCCTAAAACGTTCTGAAACCTATTTATTCGGATTTAGCATCCCTTAAAGCATAAGTATACAAGTTTTCAGCCCGATAGCTCGAACTTAAAGGTTTCGGTGAAAAATCCATTTTTTCATAAGGGGTTAGTATAGCAAAACTTTGGGAAATCTTTGTCGGGCCATAACTCAAAAACTAAGGCCTAAAACGTTCTGAAACCTATTTATTCGGATTCAGCATCCCTTAAAGCATAAGTATGCAAGTTTTCAGCCCGTTAGCTCAAACTTAAAGTATTCGATACAAAATCCATTTTTTCATAAGGGGTTAGTATAGGAAAACTTTGGGAAATCTTTGTCGGGCCATAACTCAAAAACTAAGGCCTGAAACGTTCTGAAACCTATTTATTCGGATTCAGCATCCCTTAAAGCATAAGTATACAAGTTTTCAGCCCGATAGCTCGAACTTAAAGGTTTCGGTGAAAAATCCATTTTTTCATAAGGGGTTAGTATAGCAAAACTTTGGGAAATCTTCGTCGGGCCATAACTCAAAAACTAAGGGCTAAAACGTTCTGAAACCTATTTATTCGGATTTAGTATCCCTTAAAGCATAAGTATACAAGTTTTCAGCCCGATAGCTCAAACTTAAAGTATTCGGTACAAAATCCATTTTTTCATAAGGGGGTACCCTTTTAAAACATTGGGAAATCCCTGTCGGCCCATAACTCAAAAACTAAGGGCTAAAACGTTCTGAAACCTACTTATTCGGATTCAGCATCCCTTAAAGCATAAGTATACACGTTTTCAGCCCGATAGCTCGAACTTAAAGGTTTCGGTGAAAAATCCATTTTTTCATAAGGGGTTAGTATAGCAAAACTTTGGGAAATTTTTGTCGGGCCATAACTCAAAAACTAAGGCCTAAAACATTCTGAAACCTATTTATTCGGATTTAGCATCCCTTAAAGCATAAGTATACAAGTTTTCAGCCCGATAGCTCGAACTTAAAGGTTTCGGTGAAAAATCCATTTTTTCATAAGGGGTTAGTATAGCAAAACTTTGGGAAATCTTTGTCGGGCCATAACTCAAAAACTAAGGGCTAAAACGTTCTGAAACCTATTTATTCGGATTTAGCATCCCTTAAAGCATAAGTATACAAGTTTTCAGCCCGATAGCTCGAACTTAAAGGTTTCGGTGAAAAATCCATTTTTTCATAAGGGGTTAGTATAGCAAAACTTTGGGAAATCTTTGTCGGGCCATAACTCAAAAACTAAGGGCTAAAACGTTCTGAAACCTATTTATTCGGATTTAGCATCCCTTAAAGCATAAGTATGCAAGTTTTCAGCCCGATAGCTCAAACTTAAAGTATTCGGTACAAAACCCATTTTTTCATAAGGGGGTACCCTTTTAAAACTTTGGGAAATCTTTGTCGGCCCATAACTCAAAAACTAAGGGCTAAAACGTTCTAAAACCTATTTATTCGGATTCAGCATCCCTTAAAGCATAAGTATACAAGTTTTCAGCCCGATAGCTCGAACTTAAAGGTTTCGGTGAAAAATCCATTTTTTCATAAGGGGTTAGTATAGCAAAACGTTGGGAAATCTTTGTCGGCCCATAACTCAAAAACTAAGGGCTAAAACGTTCTGAAACCTATTTATTCGGATTCAGCATCCCTTAAAGCATAAGTATGCAAGTTTTCAGCCCGATAGCTCAAAATTAAAGTATTCGGTACAAAATCCATTTTTTCATAAGGGGTTAGTATAGTAAAACTTTGGGAAATCTTTGTCGGGCCATAACTCAAAAACTAAGGCCTGAAACGTTCTGAAACCTATTTATTCGGATTCAGCATCCCTTAAAGCATAAGTATACAAGTTTTCAGCCCGATAGCTCAAACTTAAAGGTTTCGGTGAAAAATCCATTTTTTCATAAGGGGTTAGTATAGCAAAACTTTGGGAAATCTTTGTCGGGCCATAACTCAAAAACTAAGGGCTAAAACGTTCTGAAACATATTTATTCGGATTCAGCATCCCTTAAAGCATAAGTATACAAGTTTTCAGCCCGATAGCTCAAACTTAAAGTATTCGGTATAAAATCCATTTTTTCATAAGGGGTTAGTATAGCAAAACTTTGGGAAATCTTTGTCAGGCCATAACTCAAAAACGAAGGCCTAATACGTTCTGAAACCTATTTATTCGGATTTAGCATCCCTTAAAGCATAAGTATACAAGTTTTCAGCCCGATAGCTCGAACTTAAAGGTTTCGGTGAAAAATCCATTTTTTCATAAGGGGTTAGTATAGCAAAACTTTGGGAAATCTTTGTCGGGCCATAACTCAAAAACTAAGGGCTAAAACGTTCTGAAACCTATTTATTCGGGTTTAGCATCCCTTAAAGCATAAGTATGCAAGTTTTCAGCCCGATAGCTCAAACTTAAAGTATTCGGTACAAAATCCATTTTTTCATAAGGGGGTACCCTTTTAAAAGTTTGGGAAATCTTTGTCGGGCCATAACTCAAAAACTAAGGGCTAAAACGTTCTGAAACCTATTTATTCGGATTCAGCATCCCTTAAAGCATAAGTATACAAGTTTTCAGCCAGATAGCTCAAACTTAAAGTATTCGGTGAAAAATCCATTTTTTCATAAGGGGTTAGTATAGCAAAACTTTGGGAAATCTTTGTCGGGCCATAACTCAAAAACTAAGGCCTAAAACGTTCTGAAACCTATTTATTCGGATTTAGCATCCCTTAAAGCATAAGTATACAAGTTTTCAGCCCGATAGCTCGAATTTAAAGGTTTCGGTGAAAAATCCATTTTTTCATAAGGGGTTAGTATAGCAAAACTTTGGGAAATCTTTGTCGGGCCATAACTCAAAAACTAAGGGCTAAAACGTTCTGAAACCTATTTATTCGGATTTAGCATCCCTTAAAGCATAAGTATGCAAGTTTTCAGCCCGATAGCTCAAACTTAAAGTATTCGGTACAAAATCCATTTTTTCATAAGGGGTTAGTATAGCAAAACTTTGGGATATCTTTTTCGGGCCATAACTCAAAAACTAAGGCCTGAAACGTTCTGAAACCTATTTATTCGGATTTAGATCCCCTAAAAGCATAAGTATACAAGTTTTCAGCCCGATAGCTCGAACTTAAAGGTTTCGGTGAAAAATCCATTTTTTCATAAGGGGTTAGTATAGCAAAACTTTGGTAAATCTTTGTCGGGCCATAACTCAAAAACTAAGGCCTAAAACGTTCTGAAACCTATTTATTCGGATTTAGCATCCCTTAAAGCATAAGTATACAAGTTTTCAGCCCGATAGCTCGAACTTAAAGGTTTCGGTGAAAAATCCATTTTTTCATAAGGGGTTAGTATAGCAAAACTTTGGGAAATCTTTGTCGGGCCATAACTCAAAAACTAAGGGCTAAAACGTTCTGAAACCTATTTATTCGGATTCAGCATCCCTTAAAGCATAAGTATACAAGTTTTCAGCCCGATAGCTCGAACTTAAAGGTTTCGGTGAAAAATCCATTTTTTCATAAGGGGTTAGTATAGCAAAACTTTGGGAAATCTTTGTCGGGCCATAACTCAAAAACTAAGGGCTAAAACGTTCTGAAACCTATTTATTCGGATTTAGCATCCCTTAAAGCATAAGTATGCAAGTTTTCAGCCCGATAGCTCAAACTTAAAGTATTCGGTACAAAACCCATTTTTTCATAAGGGGGTACCCTTTTAAAACTTTGGGAAATCTTTGTCGGCCCATAACTCAAAAACTAAGGGCTAAAACGTTCTAAAACCTATTTATTCGGATTCAGCATCCCTTAAAGCATAAGTATACAAGTTTTCAGCCCGATAGCTCAAACTTAAAGGTTTCGGTGAAAAATCCATTTTTTCATAAGGGGTTAGTATAGCAAAACTTTGGGAAATCTTTGTCGGGCCATAACTCAAAAACTAAGGGCTAAAACGTTCTGAAACCTATTTATTCGGATTTAGCACCCCTTAAAGCATAAGTATGGAAGTTTTCAGCCCGCTAGCTCAAACTTAAAGTATTCGGTACAAAATCCATTTTTTCATAAGGGGGTACCCTTTTAAAACTTTGGGAAATCTTTGTCGGCCCATAACTCAAAAACTAAGGGCTAAAACGTTCTGAAACCTATTTATTCAGATTCAGCATTCAGTTTTCAGCCCGATAGCTCAAACTTAAAGTATTCGGTATAAAATCCATTTTTTCATAAGGGGGTACCCTTTTAAAACTTTGGGAAATCTTTGTCGGCCCATAACTCAAAAACTAAGGGCTAAAACGTTCTGAAACCTATTTATTCAGATTCAGCATCCCTTGAAGCATAAGTATACAAGTTTTCAGCCCGATAGCTCGAACTTAAAGGTTTCGGTGAAAAATCCATTTTTTCATAAGGGGTTAGTATAGCAAAACTTTGGGAAATCTTTGTCGGGCCATAACTCAAAAACTAAGGGCTAAAACGTTCTGAAACCTATTTATTCGGATTTAGCATCCCTTAAAGCATAAGTATGCAAGTTTTCAGCCCGATAGCTCAAACTTAAAGTATTCGGTACAAAATCCATTTTTTCATAAGGGGGTACCCTTTTAAAACTTTGGGAAATCTTTGTCGGCCCATAACTCAAAAACTAAGGGCTAAAACGTTCTAAAAACTATTTATTCGGATTCAGCATCCCTTAAAGCATAAGTATACAAGTTTTCAGCCCGATAGCTCGAACTTAAGGTTTCGGTGAAAAATCCATTTTTTCATAAGGGGTTAGTATAGCAAAACTTTGGGAAATCTTTGTCGGGCCATAACTCAAAAACTAAGGGCTAAAACGTTCTGAAACCTATTTATTCGGATTTAGCATCCCTTAAAGCATAAGTATGCAAGTTTTCAGCCCGATAACTCAAACTTAAAGTATTCGGTACAAAATCCATTTTTTCATAAGGGGTTAGTATAGGAAAACTTTGGGAAATCTTTGTCGGGCCATAACTCAAAAACTAAGGCCTGAAACGTTCTGAAACCTATTTATTCGGATTCAGCATCCCTTAAAGCATAAGTGTACAAGTTTTCAGCCCGATAGCTCAAACTTAAAGGTTTCGGTGAAAAATCCATTTTTTCATAAGGGGTTAGTATAGCAAAACTTTGGGAAATCTTCGTCGGGCCATAACTCAAAAACTAAGGGCTAAAACGTTCTGAAACCTATTTATTCGGATTTAGCATCCCTTAAAGCATAAGTATGGAAGTTTTCAGCCCGATAGCTCAAACTTAAAGTATTCGGTACAAAATCCATTTTTTCATAAGGGGGTACCCTTTTAAAACTTTGGGAAATCTTTGTCGGGCCATAACTCAAAAACTAAAAACTAAAACGTTCTGAAAGCTATTTATTCGGATTCAGCATCCCTTAAAGCATAAGTATACAAGTTTTCAGCCCGATAGCTCAAACTTAAAGTATTCGGTACAAAATCCATTTTTTCATAAGGGGGTACCCTTTTAAAACTTTGGGAAATCTTTGTCGGCCCATAACTCAAAAACTAAGGGCTAAAACGTTCTGAAACCTATTTATTCGGATTCAGCATCCCTTAAAGCATAAGTATACAAGTTTTCAGCCCGATAGCTCAAGCTTAAAGTATTCGGTGAAAAATCCATTTTTTCATAAGGGGTTAGTATAGCAAAACTTTGGGAAATCTTTGTCGGGCCATAACTCAAAAACTAAAGACTAAAACGTTCTGAAAGCTATTTATTCGGATTCAGCATCCCTTAAAGCATAAGTATACAAGTTTTCAGCCCGATAGCTCAAACTTAAAGTATTCGGTACAAAATCCATTTTTTCATAAGGGGGTACCCTTTTAAAACTTTGGGAAATCTTTGTCGGCCCATAACTCAAAAACTAAGGGCTAAAACGTTCTGAAACCTATTTATTCGGATTCAGCATCCCTTAAAGCATAAGTATACAAGTTTTCAGCCCGATAGCTCAAACTTAAAGTATTCGGTACAAAATCCATTTTTTCATAAGGGGGTACCCTTTTAAAACTTTGGGAAATCTTTGTCGGCCCATAACTCAAAAACTAAGGGCTAAAACGTTCTGAAACCTATTTATTCGGATTCAGCATCCCTTAAAGCATAAGTATACAAGTTTTCAGCCCGATAGTTCAAACTTAAAGTATTCGGTATAAAATCCATTTTTTCATAAGGGGTTAGTATAGCCAAACTTTGGGAAATCTTTGTCAGGCCATAACTCAAAAACGAAGGCCTAAAACGTTCTGAAACCTATTTATTCGGATTTAGCATCCCTTAAAGCATAAGTATACAAGTTTTCAGCCCGCTAGCTCAAACTTAAAGTATTCGGTACAAAATCCATTTTTTCATAAGGGGGTACCCTTTTAAAACTTTGGGAAATCTTTGTCGGCCCATAACTCAAAAACTAAGGGCTAAAACGTTCTGAAACCTATTTATTCAGATTCAGCATTCAGTTTTCAGCCCGATAGCTCAAACTTAAAGTATTCGGTATAAAATCCATTTTTTCATAAGGGGGTACCCTTTTAAAACTTTGGGAAATCTTTGTCGGCCCATAACTCAAAAACTAAGTGCTAAAACGTTCTGAAACCTATTTATTCGGATTCAGCATCCCTTAAAGCATAAGTATACAAGTTTTCAGCCCGATAGCTCAAACTTAAAGTATTCGGTATAAAATCCATTTTTTCATAAGGGGGTACCCTTTTAAAACTTTGGGAAATCTTTGTCGGCCCATAACTCAAAAACTAAGGGCTAAAACGTTCTGAAACCTATTTATTCAGATTCAGCATCCCTTGAAGCATAAGTATACAAGTTTTCAGCCCGATAGCTCGAACTTAAAGGTTTCGGTGAAAAATCCATTTTTTCATAAGGGGTTAGTATAGCAAAACTTTGGGAAATCTTTGTCGGGCCATAACTCAAAAACTAAGGGCTAAAACGTTCTGAAACCTATTTATTCGGATTTAGCATCCCTTAAAGCATAAGTATGCAAGTTTTCAGCCCGATAGCTCAAACTTAAAGTATTCGGTACAAAATCCATTTTTTCATAAGGGGGTACCCTTTTAAAACTTTGGGAAATCTTTGTCGGCCCATAACTCAAAAACTAAGGGCTAAAACGTTCTAAAAACTATTTATTCGGATTCAGCATCCCTTAAAGCATAAGTATACAAGTTTTCAGCCCGATAGCTCGAACTTAAGGTTTCGGTGAAAAATCCATTTTTTCATAAGGGGTTAGTATAGCAAAACTTTGGGAAATCTTTGTCGGGCCATAACTCAAAAACTAAGGGCTAAAACGTTCTGAAACCTATTTATTCGAATTTAGCATCCCTTAAAGCATAAGTATGCAAGTTTTCAGCCCGATAACTCAAACTTAAAGTATTCGGTACAAAATCCATTTTTTCATAAGGGGTTAGTATAGGAAAACTTTGGGAAATCTTTGTCGGGCCATAACTCAAAAACTAAGGCCTGAAACGTTCTGAAACCTATTTATTCGGATTCAGCATCCCTTAAAGCATAAGTGTACAAGTTTTCAGCCCGATAGCTCAAACTTAAAGGTTTCGGTGAAAAATCCATTTTTTCATAGGGGGTTAGTATAGCAAAACTTTGGGAAATCTTCGTCGGGCCATAACTCAAAAACTAAGGGCTAAAACGTTCTGAAACCTATTTATTCGGATTTAGCATCCCTTAAAGCATAAGTATGGAAGTTTTCAGCCCGATAGCTCAAACTTAAAGTATTCGGTACAAAATCCATTTTTTCATAAGGGGGTACCCTTTTAAAACTTTGGGAAATCTTTGTCGGGCCATAACTCAAAAACTAAAAACTAAAACGTTCTGAAAGCTATTTATTCGGATTCAGCATCCCTTAAAGCATAAGTATACAAGTTTTCAGCCCGATAGCTCAAACTTAAAGTATTCGGTACAAAATCCATTTTTTCATAAGGGGGTACCCTTTTAAAACTTTGGGAAATCTTTGTCGGCCCATAACTCAAAAACTAAGGGCTAAAACGTTCTGAAACCTATTTATTCGGATTCAGCATCCCTTAAAGCATAAGTATACAAGTTTTCAGCCCGATAGCTCAAGCTTAAAGTATTCGGTGAAAAATCCATTTTTTCATAAGGGGTTAGTATAGCAAAACTTTGGGAAATCTTTGTCGGGCCATAACTCAAAAACTAAAGACTAAAACGTTCTGAAAGCTATTTATTCGGATTCAGCATCCCTTAAAGCATAAGTATACAAGTTTTCAGCCCGATAGCTCAAACTTAAAGTATTCGGTACAAAATCCATTTTTTCATAAGGGGGTACCCTTTTAAAACTTTGGGAAATCTTTGTCGGCCCATAACTCAAAAACTAAGGGCTAAAACGTTCTGAAACCTATTTATTCGGATTCAGCATCCCTTAAAGCATAAGTGTACAAGTTTTCAGCCCGATAGCTCAAACTTAAAGGTTTCGGTGAAAAATCCATTTTTTCATAAGGGGTTAGTATAGCAAAACTTTGGGAAATCTTCGTCGGGCCATAACTCAAAAACTAAGGGCTAAAACGTTCTGAAACCTATTTATTCGGATTTAGCATCCCTTAAAGCATAAGTATGGAAGTTTTCAGCCCGATAGCTCAAACTTAAAGTATTCGGTACAAAATCCATTTTTTCATAAGGGGGTACCCTTTTAAAACTTTGGGAAATCTTTGTCGGGCCATAACTCAAAAACTAAAAACTAAAACGTTCTGAAAGCTATTTATTCGGATTCAGCATCCCTTAAAGCATAAGTATACAAGTTTTCAGCCCGATAGCTCAAACTTAAAGTATTCGGTACAAAATCCATTTTTTCATAAGGGGGTACCCTTTTAAAACTTTGGGAAATCTTTGTCGGCCCATAACTCAAAAACTAAGGGCTAAAACGTTCTGAAACCTATTTATTCGGATTCAGCATCCCTTAAAGCATAAGTGTACAAGTTTTCAGCCCGATAGCTCAAACTTAAAGGTTTCGGTGAAAAATCCATTTTTTCATAAGGGGTTAGTATAGCAAAACTTTGGGAAATCTTCGTCGGGCCATAACTCAAAAACTAAGGGCTAAAACGTTCTGAAACCTATTTATTCGGATTTAGCATCCCTTAAAGCATAAGTATGGAAGTTTTCAGCCCGATAGCTCAAACTTAAAGTATTCGGTACAAAATCCATTTTTTCATAAGGGGGTACCCTTTTAAAACTTTGGGAAATCTTTGTCGGGCCATAACTCAAAAACTAAAAACTAAAACGTTCTGAAAGCTATTTATTCGGATTCAGCATCCCTTAAAGCATAAGTATACAAGTTTTCAGCCCGATAGCTCAAACTTAAAGGTTTCGGTGAAAAATCCATTTTTTCATAAGGGGTTAGTATAGCAAAACTTTGGGAAATCTTTGTCGGGCCATAACTCAAAAACTAAGGGCTAAAACGTTCTGAAACCTATTTATTCGGATTTAGCACCCCTTAAAGCATAAGTATGGAAGTTTTCAGCCCGCTAGCTCAAACTTAAAGTATTCGGTACAAAATCCATTTTTTCATAAGGGGGTACCCTTTTAAAACTTTGGGAAATCTTTGTCGGCCCATAACTCAAAAACTAAGGGCTAAAACGTTCTGAAACCTATTTATTCAGATTCAGCATTCAGTTTTCAGCCCGATAGCTCAAACTTAAAGTATTCGGTATAAAATCCATTTTTTCATAAGGGGGTACCCTTTTAAAACTTTGGGAAATCTTTGTCGGCCCATAACTCAAAAACTAAGGGCTAAAACGTTCTGAAACCTATTTATTCAGATTCAGCATCCCTTGAAGCATAAGTATACAAGTTTTCAGCCCGATAGCTCGAACTTAAAGGTTTCGGTGAAAAATCCATTTTTTCATAAGGGGTTAGTATAGCAAAACTTTGGGAAATCTTTGTCGGGCCATAACTCAAAAACTAAGGGCTAAAACGTTCTGAAACCTATTTATTCGGATTTAGCATCCCTTAAAGCATAAGTATGCAAGTTTTCAGCCCGATAGCTCAAACTTAAAGTATTCGGTACAAAATCCATTTTTTCATAAGGGGGTACCCTTTTAAAACTTTGGGAAATCTTTGTCGGCCCATAACTCAAAAACTAAGGGCTAAAACGTTCTAAAAACTATTTATTCGGATTCAGCATCCCTTAAAGCATAAGTATACAAGTTTTCAGCCCGATAGCTCGAACTTAAGGTTTCGGTGAAAAATCCATTTTTTCATAAGGGGTTAGTATAGCAAAACTTTGGGAAATCTTTGTCGGGCCATAACTCAAAAACTAAGGGCTAAAACGTTCTGAAACCTATTTATTCGGATTTAGCATCCCTTAAAGCATAAGTATGCAAGTTTTCAGCCCGATAACTCAAACTTAAAGTATTCGGTACAAAATCCATTTTTTCATAAGGGGTTAGTATAGGAAAACTTTGGGAAATCTTTGTCGGGCCATAACTCAAAAACTAAGGCCTGAAACGTTCTGAAACCTATTTATTCGGATTCAGCATCCCTTAAAGCATAAGTGTACAAGTTTTCAGCCCGATAGCTCAAACTTAAAGGTTTCGGTGAAAAATCCATTTTTTCATAAGGGGTTAGTATAGCAAAACTTTGGGAAATCTTCGTCGGGCCATAACTCAAAAACTAAGGGCTAAAACGTTCTGAAACCTATTTATTCGGATTTAGCATCCCTTAAAGCATAAGTATGGAAGTTTTCAGCCCGATAGCTCAAACTTAAAGTATTCGGTACAAAATCCATTTTTTCATAAGGGGGTACCCTTTTAAAACTTTGGGAAATCTTTGTCGGGCCATAACTCAAAAACTAAAAACTAAAACGTTCTGAAAGCTATTTATTCGGATTCAGCATCCCTTAAAGCATAAGTATACAAGTTTTCAGCCCGATAGCTCAAACTTAAAGTATTCGGTACAAAATCCATTTTTTCATAAGGGGGTACCCTTTTAAAACTTTGGGAAATCTTTGTCGGCCCATAACTCAAAAACTAAGGGCTAAAACGTTCTGAAACCTATTTATTCGGATTCAGCATCCCTTAAAGCATAAGTATACAAGTTTTCAGCCCGATAGCTCAAGCTTAAAGTATTCGGTGAAAAATCCATTTTTTCATAAGGGGTTAGTATAGCAAAACTTTGGGAAATCTTTGTCGGGCCATAACTCAAAAACTAAAGACTAAAACGTTCTGAAAGCTATTTATTCGGATTCAGCATCCCTTAAAGCATAAGTATACAAGTTTTCAGCCCGATAGCTCAAACTTAAAGTATTCGGTACAAAATCCATTTTTTCATAAGGGGGTACCCTTTTAAAACTTTGGGAAATCTTTGTCGGCCCATAACTCAAAAACTAAGGGCTAAAACGTTCTGAAACCTATTTATTCGGATTCAGCATCCCTTAAAGCATAAGTATACAAGTTTTCAGCCCGATAGCTCAAACTTAAAGTATTCGGTACAAAATCCATTTTTTCATAAGGGGGTACCCTTTTAAAACTTTGGGAAATCTTTGTCGGCCCATAACTCAAAAACTAAGGGCTAAAACGTTCTGAAACCTATTTATTCGGATTCAGCATCCCTTAAAGCATAAGTATACAAGTTTTCAGCCCGATAGTTCAAACTTAAAGTATTCGGTATAAAATCCATTTTTTCATAAGGGGTTAGTATAGCCAAACTTTGGGAAATCTTTGTCAGGCCATAACTCAAAAACGAAGGCCTAAAACGTTCTGAAACCTATTTATTCGGATTTAGCATCCCTTAAAGCATAAGTATACAAGTTTTCAGCCCGCTAGCTCAAACTTAAAGTATTCGGTACAAAATCCATTTTTTCATAAGGGGGTACCCTTTTAAAACTTTGGGAAATCTTTGTCGGCCCATAACTCAAAAACTAAGGGCTAAAACGTTCTGAAACCTATTTATTCAGATTCAGCATTCAGTTTTCAGCCCGATAGCTCAAACTTAAAGTATTCGGTATAAAATCCATTTTTTCATAAGGGGGTACCCTTTTAAAACTTTGGGAAATCTTTGTCGGCCCATAACTCAAAAACTAAGTGCTAAAACGTTCTGAAACCTATTTATTCGGATTCAGCATCCCTTAAAGCATAAGTATACAAGTTTTCAGCCCGATAGCTCAAACTTAAAGTATTCGGTATAAAATCCATTTTTTCATAAGGGGGTACCCTTTTAAAACTTTGGGAAATCTTTGTCGGCCCATAACTCAAAAACTAAGGGCTAAAACGTTCTGAAACCTATTTATTCAGATTCAGCATCCCTTGAAGCATAAGTATACAAGTTTTCAGCCCGATAGCTCGAACTTAAAGGTTTCGGTGAAAAATCCATTTTTTCATAAGGGGTTAGTATAGCAAAACTTTGGGAAATCTTTGTCGGGCCATAACTCAAAAACTAAGGGCTAAAACGTTCTGAAACCTATTTATTCGGATTTAGCATCCCTTAAAGCATAAGTATGCAAGTTTTCAGCCCGATAGCTCAAACTTAAAGTATTCGGTACAAAATCCATTTTTTCATAAGGGGGTACCCTTTTAAAACTTTGGGAAATCTTTGTCGGCCCATAACTCAAAAACTAAGGGCTAAAACGTTCTAAAAACTATTTATTCGGATTCAGCATCCCTTAAAGCATAAGTATACAAGTTTTCAGCCCGATAGCTCGAACTTAAGGTTTCGGTGAAAAATCCATTTTTTCATAAGGGGTTAGTATAGCAAAACTTTGGGAAATCTTTGTCGGGCCATAACTCAAAAACTAAGGGCTAAAACGTTCTGAAACCTATTTATTCGAATTTAGCATCCCTTAAAGCATAAGTATGCAAGTTTTCAGCCCGATAACTCAAACTTAAAGTATTCGGTACAAAATCCATTTTTTCATAAGGGGTTAGTATAGGAAAACTTTGGGAAATCTTTGTCGGGCCATAACTCAAAAACTAAGGCCTGAAACGTTCTGAAACCTATTTATTCGGATTCAGCATCCCTTAAAGCATAAGTGTACAAGTTTTCAGCCCGATAGCTCAAACTTAAAGGTTTCGGTGAAAAATCCATTTTTTCATAGGGGGTTAGTATAGCAAAACTTTGGGAAATCTTCGTCGGGCCATAACTCAAAAACTAAGGGCTAAAACGTTCTGAAACCTATTTATTCGGATTTAGCATCCCTTAAAGCATAAGTATGGAAGTTTTCAGCCCGATAGCTCAAACTTAAAGTATTCGGTACAAAATCCATTTTTTCATAAGGGGGTACCCTTTTAAAACTTTGGGAAATCTTTGTCGGGCCATAACTCAAAAACTAAAAACTAAAACGTTCTGAAAGCTATTTATTCGGATTCAGCATCCCTTAAAGCATAAGTATACAAGTTTTCAGCCCGATAGCTCAAACTTAAAGTATTCGGTACAAAATCCATTTTTTCATAAGGGGGTACCCTTTTAAAACTTTGGGAAATCTTTGTCGGCCCATAACTCAAAAACTAAGGGCTAAAACGTTCTGAAACCTATTTATTCGGATTCAGCATCCCTTAAAGCATAAGTATACAAGTTTTCAGCCCGATAGCTCAAGCTTAAAGTATTCGGTGAAAAATCCATTTTTTCATAAGGGGTTAGTATAGCAAAACTTTGGGAAATCTTTGTCGGGCCATAACTCAAAAACTAAAGACTAAAACGTTCTGAAAGCTATTTATTCGGATTCAGCATCCCTTAAAGCATAAGTATACAAGTTTTCAGCCCGATAGCTCAAACTTAAAGTATTCGGTACAAAATCCATTTTTTCATAAGGGGGTACCCTTTTAAAACTTTGGGAAATCTTTGTCGGCCCATAACTCAAAAACTAAGGGCTAAAACGTTCTGAAACCTATTTATTCGGATTCAGCATCCCTTAAAGCATAAGTGTACAAGTTTTCAGCCCGATAGCTCAAACTTAAAGGTTTCGGTGAAAAATCCATTTTTTCATAAGGGGTTAGTATAGCAAAACTTTGGGAAATCTTCGTCGGGCCATAACTCAAAAACTAAGGGCTAAAACGTTCTGAAACCTATTTATTCGGATTTAGCATCCCTTAAAGCATAAGTATGGAAGTTTTCAGCCCGATAGCTCAAACTTAAAGTATTCGGTACAAAATCCATTTTTTCATAAGGGGGTACCCTTTTAAAACTTTGGGAAATCTTTGTCGGGCCATAACTCAAAAACTAAAAACTAAAACGTTCTGAAAGCTATTTATTCGGATTCAGCATCCCTTAAAGCATAAGTATACAAGTTTTCAGCCCGATAGCTCAAACTTAAAGTATTCGGTACAAAATCCATTTTTTCATAAGGGGGTACCCTTTTAAAACTTTGGGAAATCTTTGTCGGCCCATAACTCAAAAACTAAGGGCTAAAACGTTCTGAAACCTATTTATTCGGATTCAGCATCCCTTAAAGCATAAGTATACAAGTTTTCAGCCCGATAGCTCAAGCTTAAAGTATTCGGTTAAAAATCCATTTTTTCATAAGGGGTTAGTATAGCAAAACTTTGGGAAATCTTTGTCGGGCCATAACTCAAAAACTAAAGACTAAAACGTTCTGAAAGCTATTTATTCGGATTCAGCATCCCTTAAAGCATAAGTATACAAGTTTTCAGCCCGATAGCTCAAACTTAAAGTATTCGGTACAAAATCCATTTTTTCATAAGGGGGTACCCTTTTAAAACTTTGGGAAATCTTTGTCGGCCCATAACTCAAAAACTAAGGGCTAAAACGTTCTGAAACCTATTTATTCGGATTCAGCATCCCTTAAAGCATAAGTATACAAGTTTTCAGCCCGATAGCTCAAACTTAAAGTATTCGGTACAAAATCCATTTTTTCATAAGGGGGTACCCTTTTAAAACTTTGGGAAATCTTTGTCGGCCCATAACTCAAAAACTAAGGGCTAAAACGTTCTGAAACCTATTTATTCGGATTCAGCATCCCTTAAAGCATAAGTATACAAGTTTTCAGCCCGATAGTTCAAACTTAAAGTATTCGGTATAAAATCCATTTTTTCATAAGGGGTTAGTATAGCCAAACTTTGGGAAATCTTTGTCAGGCCATAACTCAAAAACGAAGGCCTAAAACGTTCTGAAACCTATTTATTCGGATTTAGCATCCCTTAAAGCATAAGTATACAAGTTTTCAGCCCGCTAGCTCAAACTTAAAGTATTCGGTACAAAATCCATTTTTTCATAAGGGGGTACCCTTTTAAAACTTTGGGAAATCTTTGTCGGCCCATAACTCAAAAACTAAGGGCTAAAACGTTCTGAAACCTATTTATTCAGATTCAGCATTCAGTTTTCAGCCCGATAGCTCAAACTTAAAGTATTCGGTATAAAATCCATTTTTTCATAAGGGGGTACCCTTTTAAAACTTTGGGAAATCTTTGTCGGCCCATAACTCAAAAACTAAGGGCTAAAACGTTCTGAAACCTATTTATTCGGATTCAGCATCCCTTAAAGCATAAGTATACAAGTTTTCAGCCCGATAGCTCAAACTTAAAGTATTCGGTATAAAATCCATTTTTTCATAAGGGGGTACCCTTTTAAAACTTTGGGAAATCTTTGTCGGCCCATAACTCAAAAACTAAGGGCTAAAACGTTCTGAAACCTATTTATTCAGATTCAGCATCCCTTGAAGCATAAGTATACAAGTTTTCAGCCCGATAGCTCGAACTTAAAGGTTTCGGTGAAAAATCCATTTTTTCATAAGGGGTTAGTATAGCAAAACTTTGGGAAATCTTTGTCGGGCCATAACTCAAAAACTAAGGGCTAAAACGTTCTGAAACCTATTTATTCGGATTTAGCATCCCTTAAAGCATAAGTATGCAAGTTTTCAGCCCGATAGCTCAAACTTAAAGTATTCGGTACAAAATCCATTTTTTCATAAGGGGGTACCCTTTTAAAACTTTGGGAAATCTTTGTCGGCCCATAACTCAAAAACTAAGGGCTAAAACGTTCTAAAAACTATTTATTCGGATTCAGCATCCCTTAAAGCATAAGTATACAAGTTTTCAGCCCGATAGCTCGAACTTAAGGTTTCGGTGAAAAATCCATTTTTTCATAAGGGGTTAGTATAGCAAAACTTTGGGAAATCTTTGTCGGGCCATAACTCAAAAACTAAGGGCTAAAACGTTCTGAAACCTATTTATTCGAATTAAGCATCCCTTAAAGCATAAGTATGCAAGTTTTCAGCCCGATAACTCAAACTTAAAGTATTCGGTACAAAATCCATTTTTTCATAAGGGGTTAGTATAGGAAAACTTTGGGAAATCTTTGTCGGGCCATAACTCAAAAACTAAGGCCTGAAACGTTCTGAAACCTATTTATTCGGATTCAGCATCCCTTAAAGCATAAGTGTACAAGTTTTCAGCCCGATAGCTCAAACTTAAAGGTTTCGGTGAAAAATCCATTTTTTCATAGGGGGTTAGTATAGCAAAACTTTGGGAAATCTTCGTCGGGCCATAACTCAAAAACTAAGGGCTAAAACGTTCTGAAACCTATTTATTCGGATTTAGCATCCCTTAAAGCATAAGTATGGAAGTTTTCAGCCCGATAGCTCAAACTTAAAGTATTCGGTACAAAATCCATTTTTTCATAAGGGGGTACCCTTTTAAAACTTTGGGAAATCTTTGTCGGGCCATAACTCAAAAACTAAAAACTAAAACGTTCTGAAAGCTATTTATTCGGATTCAGCATCCCTTAAAGCATAAGTATACAAGTTTTCAGCCCGATAGCTCAAACTTAAAGTATTCGGTACAAAATCCATTTTTTCATAAGGGGGTACCCTTTTAAAACTTTGGGAAATCTTTGTCGGCCCATAACTCAAAAACTAAGGGCTAAAACGTTCTGAAACCTATTTATTCGGATTCAGCATCCCTTAAAGCATAAGTATACAAGTTTTCAGCCCGATAGCTCAAGCTTAAAGTATTCGGTGAAAAATCCATTTTTTCATAAGGGGTTAGTATAGCAAAACTTTGGGAAATCTTTGTCGGGCCATAACTCAAAAACTAAAGACTAAAACGTTCTGAAAGCTATTTATTCGGATTCAGCATCCCTTAAAGCATAAGTATACAAGTTTTCAGCCCGATAGCTCAAACTTAAAGTATTCGGTACAAAATCCATTTTTTCATAAGGGGGTACCCTTTTAAAACTTTGGGAAATCTTTGTCGGCCCATAACTCAAAAACTAAGGGCTAAAACGTTCTGAAACCTATTTATTCGGATTCAGCATCCCTTAAAGCATAAGTATACAAGTTTTCAGCCCGATAGTTCAAACTTAAAGTATTCGGTATAAAATCCATTTTTTCATAAGGGGTTAGTATAGCCAAACTTTGGGAAATCTTTGTCAGGCCATAACTCAAAAACGAAGGCCTAAAACGTTCTGAAACCTATTTATTCGGATTTAGCATCCCTTAAAGCATAAGTATACAAGTTTTCAGCCCGATAGCTCGAACTTAAAGGTTTCGGTGAAAAATCCATTTTTTCATAAGGGGTTAGTATAGCAAAACTTTGGGAAATCTTTGTCGGGCCATAACTCAAAAACTAAGGGCTAAAACGTTCTGAAACCTATTTATTCGGGTTTAGCATCCCTTAAAGCATAAGTATGCAAGTTTTCAGCCCGATAGCTCAAACTTAAAGTATTCGGTACAAAATCCATTTTTTCATAAGGGGGTACCCTTTTAAAACTTTGGGAAATCTTTGTCGGCCCATAACTCAAAAACTAAGGGCTAAAACGTTCTGAAAGCTATTTATTCCGATTTAGCATCCCTTAAAGCATAAGTATACAAGTTTTCAGCCCGCTAGCTCAAACTTAAAGTATTCGGTACAAAATCCATTTTTTCATAAGGGGGTACCCTTTTAAAACTTTGGGAAATCTTTGTCGGGCCATAACTCAAAAACTAAGGGCTAAAACGTTCTGAAACCTATTTATTCGGATTCAGCATCCCTTAAAGCATAAGTATACAAGTTTTCAGCCCGATAGCTCAAACTTAAAGTATTCGGTATAAAATCCATTTTTTCATAAGGGGGTACCCTTTTAAAACTTTGGGAAATCTTTGTCGGCCCATAACTCAAAAACTAAGGGCTAAAACGTTCTGAAACCTATTTATTCGGATTCAGCATCCCTTAAAGCATAAGTATACAAGTTTTCAGCCCGATAGCTCAAACTTAAAGTATTCGGTATAAAATCCATTTTTTCATAAGGGGGTACCCTTTTAAAACTTTGGGAAATCTTTGTCGGCCCATAACTCAAAAACTAAGGGCTAAAACGTTCTGAAACCTATTTATTCGGATTCAGCATCCCTTAAAGCATAAGTATACAAGTTTTCAGCCCGATAGCTCAAACTTAAAGTATTCGGTGAAAAATCCATTTTTTCATAAGGGGTTAGTATAGCAAAACTTTGGGAAATCTTTGTCGGGCCATAACTCAAAAACTAAGGCCTAAAACGTTCTGAAACCTATTTATTCGGATTTAGCATCCCTTAAAGCATATGTTAAGTATACAAGTTTTCAGCCCGATAACTCAAACTTAAAGTATTCGGTACAAAATCCATTTTTTCATAAGGGGTTAGTATAGGAAAACTTTGGGAAATCTTTGTCGGGCCATAACTCAAAAACTAAGGCCTGAAACGTTCTGAAACCTATTTATTCGGATTCAGCATCCCTTAAAGCATAAGTGTACAAGTTTTCAGCCCGATAGCTCAAACTTAAAGGTTTCGGTGAAAAATCCATTTTTTCATAAGGGGTTAGTATAGCAAAACTTTGGGAAATCTTCGTCGGGCCATAACTCAAAAACTAAGGGCTAAAACGTTCTGAAACCTATTTATTCGGATTTAGCATCCCTTAAAGCATAAGTATGGAAGTTTTCAGCCCGCTAGCTCAAACTTAAAGTATTCGGTACAAAATCCATTTTTTCATAAGGGGGTACCCCTTTAAAACTTTGGGAAATCTTTGTCGGGCCATAACTCAAAAACTAAAAACTAAAACGTTCTGAAAGCTATTTATTCGGATTCAGCATCCCTTAAAGCATAAGTATACAAGTTTTCAGCCCGATAGCTCAAACTTAAAGTATTCGGTATAAAATCCATTTTTTCATAAGGGGGTACCCTTTTAAAACTTTGGGAAATCTTTGTCGGCCCATAACTCAAAAACTAAGGGCTAAAACGTTCTGAAACCTATTTATTCGGATTCAGCATCCCTTAAAGCATAAGTATACAAGTTTTTAGCCCGATAGCTCAAACTTAAAGTATTCGGTATAAAATCCATTTTTTCATAAGGGGTTAGTATAGCAAAACTTTTGCCGTCATTGTTTGAGACCTGAACAAATAACAGAACTTTAAAAAAAAAGTCGGTTCCTTCATTTTTTTTTGTTTTTTTTTTTTGGTGTTGAAAAATGTTCGGTGAAAAATTGAAGTGAAACAATTGTATATTTTTTTGTTCGGTTTTTATTTTATATCATGAAATTCAAAATAACACATACACGTATAAAATATATGAACGATGAAAAAATTATTCTAAAAATATATACATAAAAAGGAAAAAAAAGAATAACAAACAAAACAAAAATTGGGTTCTTTGATTCGCACCGTCGATTTTAACGGAGTAGAAAAATGAGTCTGAACTGAAATAACCGAACACACATTTTATCAAACAATCATCTACTCTCTTTTGGTTCTGTTTTTTATAAAGTTCTGAACAGCCAAACAAGTGATTTTTTTAAAGTTCTGATTTTTTTTCTGTTCGGTTGTTACTCGGTTTTAGTCAAACAATGATGGCATTTGGGAAATCTTTGTCGGGCCATAACTCAAAAACGAAGGCCTAAAACGTTCTGAAACCTATTTATTCGGATTTAGCATCCCTTAAAGCATAAGTATACAAGTTTTCAGCCCGATAGCTCGAACTTAAAGGTTTCGGTGAAAAATCCATTTTTTCATAAGGGGTTAGTATAGCAAAACTTTGGGAAATCTTTGTCGGGCCATAACTCAAAAACTAAGGGCTAAAACGTTCTGAAACCTATTTATTCGGATTTAGCATCCCTTAAAGCATAAGTATGCAAGTTTTCAGCCCGATAGCTCAAACTTAAAGTATTCGGTACAAAATCCATTTTTTCATAAGGGGGTACCCTTTTAAAACTTTGGGAAATCTTTGTCGGCCCATAACTCAAAAACTAAGGGCTAAAACGTTCTGAAAGCTATTTATTCGGATTCAGCATCCCTTAAAGCATAAGTATACAAGTTTTCAGCCCGATAGCTCAAACTTAAAGTATTCGGTGAAAAATCCATTTTTTCATAAGGGGTTAGTATAGCAAAACTTTGGGAAATCTTTGTCGGGCCATAACTCAAAAACTAAGGCCTAAAACGTTCTAAAACCTATTTATTCGGATTTAGCATCCCTTAAAGCATAAGTATACAAGTTTTCAGCCCGATAGCTCGAATTTAAAGGTTTCGGTGAAAAATCCATTTTTCATAAGGGGTTAGTATAGCAAAACTTTGGGAAATCTTTGTCGGGCCATAACTCAAAAACTAAGGGCTAAAACGTTCTGAAACCTATTTATTCGGATTTAGCATCCCTTAAAGCATAAGTATGCAAGTTTTCAGCCCGATAGCTCAAACTTAAAGTATTCGGTGAAAAATCCATTTTTTCATAAGGGGTTAGTATAGCAAAACTTTGGTAAATCTTTGTCGGCCCATAACTCAAAAACTAAGGGCTAAAACGTTCTGAAAGCTATTTATTCGGATTCAGCATCCCTTAAAGCATAAGTATACAAGTTTTCAGCCCGATAGCTCAAACTTAAAGTATTCGGTACAAAATCCATTTTTTCATAAGGGGGTACCCTTTTAAAACTTTGGGAAATCTTTGTCGGCCCATAACTCAAAAACTAAGGGCTAAAACGTTCTGAAACCTATGTATTCGGATTCAGCATCCCTTAAAGCATAAGTATACAAGTTTTCAGCCCGATAGCTCGAACTTAAAAGTTTCGGTGAAAAATCCATTTTTTCATAAGGGGTTAGTATAGCAAAACTTTGGGAAATCTTTGTCGGGCCATAACTCAAAAACTAAGGCCTAAAACGTTCTGAAACCTATTTATTCGGATTTAGCATCCCTTAAAGCATAAGTATACAAGTTTTCAGCCCGATAGCTCGAACTTAAAGGTTTCGGTGAAAAATCCATTTTTTCATAAGGGGTTAGTATAGCAAAACTTTGGGAAATCTTCGTCGGGCCATAACTCAAAAACTAAGGGCTAAAACGTTCTGAAACCTATTTATTCGGATTTAGCATCCCTTAAAGCATAAGTATGCAAGTTTTCAGCCCGATAGCTCAAACTTAAAGTATTCGGTTCAAAATCCATTTTTTCATAAGGGGTTAGTATAGCAAAACTTTGGGAAATCTTTGTCGGGCCATAACTCAAAAATTAAGGGCTAAAACGTTCTGAAAGCTATTTTTTCGGATTCAGCATCCCTTAAAGCATAAGTATACAAGTTTTCAGCCCGATAGCTCAAACTTAAAGTATTCGGTACAAAATCCATTTTTTCATAAGGGGTTAGTATAGCAAAATTTTGGGAAATCTTTGTCGGGCCATAACTCAAAAACTAAGGCCTAAAACGTTCTGAAACCTATTTATTCGGATTTAGCATCCCTTAAAGCATAAGTATGCAAGTTTTCAGCCCGATAGCTCAAACTTAAAGGTTTCGGTGAAAAATCCATTTTTTCATAAGGGGTTAGTATAGCAAAACTTTGGGAAATCTTTGTCGGGCCATAACTCAAAAACTAAGGCCTAAAACGTTCTGAAACCTATTTATTCGGATTTAGCATCCCTTAAAGCATAAGTATGCAAGTTTTCAGCCCGATAGCTCAAACTTAAAGTATTCGGTACAAAATCCATTTTTTCATAAGGGGGTACCCTTTTAAAACTTTGGGAAATCTTTGTCGGCCCATAACTCAAAAACTAAGGGCTAAAACGTTCTGAAAGCTATTTATTCGGATTCAGCATCCCTTAAAGCATAAGTATACAAGTTTTCAGCCCGATAGCTCAAACTTAAAGTATTCGGTGAAAAATCCATTTTTTCATAAGGGGTTAGTATAGCAAAACTTTGGGAAATCTTTGTCGGGCCATAACTCAAAAACTAAGGCCTAAAACGTTCTGAAACCTATTTATTCGGATTTAGCATCCCTTAAAGCATAAGTATACAAGTTTTCAGCCCGATAGCTCGAATTTAAAGGTTTCGGTGAAAAATCCATTTTTCATAACGGGTTGGTATAGCAAAACTTTGGGAAATCTTCGTCGGGTCATAACTCAAAAACTAAGGGCTAAAACGTTCTGAAACCTATTTATTCGGATTTAGCATCCCTTAAAGCATAAGTATGCAAGTTTTCAGCCCGATAGCTCAAACTTAAAGTATTCGGTTCAAAATCCATTTTTTCATAAGGGGTTAGTATAGCAAAACTTTGGGAAATCTTTGTCGGGCCATAACTCAAAAACTAAGGGCTAAAACGTTCTGAAAGCTATTTATTCGGATTTAGCATCCCTTAAAGCATAAGTATACAAGTTTTCAGCCCGATAGCTCGAACTTAAAGGTTTCGGTGAAAAATCCATTTTTTCATAAGGGGTTAGTATAGCAAAACTTTGGGAAATCTTCGTCGGGCCATAACTCAAAAACTAAGGGCTAAAACGTTCTGAAACCTATTTATTCGGATTTAGCATCCCTTAAAGCATAAGTATACAAGTTTTCAGCCCGATAGCTCGAACTTAAAGGTTTCGGTGAAAAATCCATTTTTTCATAAGGGGTTAGTATAGCAAAACTTTGGGAAATCTTCGTCGGGCCATAACTCAAAAACTAAGGGCTAAAACGTTCTGAAACCTATTTATTCGGATTTAGCATCCCTTAAAGCATAAGTATGCAAGTTTTCAGCCCGATAGCTCAAACTTAAAGTATTCGGTACAAAATCCATTTTTTCATAAGGGGGTACCCTTTTAAAACTTTGGGAAATTTTTGTCGGCCCATAACTCAAAAACTAAGGGCTAAAACGTTCTGAAACCTATTTATTCGGATTTAGCATCCCTTAAAGCATAAGTATACAAGTTTTCAGCCCGATAGCTCGAACTTAAAGGTTTCGGTGAAAAATCCATTTTTTCATAAGGGGTTAGTATAGCAAAACTTTGGGAAATCTTCGTCGGGCCATAACTCAAAAACTAAGGGCTAAAACGTTCTGAAACCTATTTATTCGGATTTAGCATCCCTTAAAGCATAAGTATACAAGTTTTCAGCCCGATAGCTCGAACTTAAAGGTTTCGGTGAAAAATCCATTTTTTCATAAGGGGTTAGTATAGCAAAACTTTGGGAAATCTTTGTCGGGCCATAACTCAAAAACTAAGGCCTAAAACGTTCTGAAACCTATTTATTCGGATTTAGCATCCCTTAAAGCATAAGTATGCAAGTTTTCCGCCCGATAGCTCAAACTTAAAGTATTCGGTACAAAATCCATTTTTTCATAAGGGGTTAGTATAGGAAAACTTTGGGAAATCTTTGTCGGCCCATAACTCAAAAACTAAGGGCTAAAATGTTCTGAAAGCTATTTATTCGGATTCATCATCCATTAAAGCATAAGTATACAAGTTTTCAGCCCGATAGCTCAAACTTAAAGTATTCAGTACAAAATCCATTTTTTCATAAGGGGGTACCCTTTTAAAACTTTGGGAAATCTTTGTCGGCCCATAACTCAAAAACTAAGGGCTAAAATGTTCTGAAAGCTATTTATTCGGATTCAGCATCCATTAAAGCATAAGTATACAAGTTTTCAGCCCGATAGCTCAAACTTAAAGTATTCGGTGAAAAATCCATTTTTTCATAAGGGGTTAGTATAGCAAAACTTTGGGAAATCTTTGTCGGGCCATAACTTAAAAACTAAGGCCTAAAACGTTCTGAAACCTATTTATTCGGATTTAGCATCCCTTAAAGCATAAGTATACAAGTTTTCAGCCCTATAGCTCGAATTTAAAGGTTTCGGTGAAAAATCCATTTTTCATAACGGGTTAGTATAGCAAAACTTTGGGAAATCTTTGTCGGGCCATAACTCAAAAACTAAGGGCTAAAACGTTCTGAAACCTATTTATTCGGATTTAGCATCCCTTAAAGCATAAGTATGCAAGTTTTCAGCCCGATAGCTCAAACTTAAAGTATTCAGTACAAAATCCATTTTTTCATAAGGGGGTACCCTTTTAAAACTTTGGGAAATCTTTGTCGGCCCATAACTCAAAAACTAAGTGCTAAAATGTTCTGAAAGCTATTTATTCGGATTCAGCATCCATTAAAGCATAAGTATACAAGTTTTCAGCCCGATAGCTCAAACTTAAAGTATTCGGTGAAAAATCCATTTTTTCATAAGGGGTTAGTATAGCAAAACTTTGGGAAATCTTTGTCGGGCCATAACTTAAAAACTAAGGCCTAAAACGTTCTGAAACCTATTTATTCGGATTTAGCATCCCTTAAAGCATAAGTATACAAGTTTTCAGCCCTATAGCTCGAATTTAAAGGTTTCGGTGAAAAATCCATTTTTCATAACGGGTTAGTATAGCAAAACTTTGGGAAATCTTTGTCGGGCCATAACTCAAAAACTAAGGGCTAAAACGTTCTGAAACCTATTTATTCGGATTTAGCATCCCTTAAAGCATAAGTATGCAAGTTTTCAGCCCGATAGCTCAAACTTAAAGTATTCGGTTCAAAATCCATTTTTTCATAAGGGGGTACCCTTTTAAAACTTTGGGAAATCTTTGTCGGCCCATAACTCAAAAACTAAGGGCTAAAACGTTCTGAAAGCTATTTATTCGGATTCAGCATCCCTTAAAGCATAAGTATACAAGTTTTCAGCCCGATAGCTCAAACTTAAAGTATTCGGTTCAAAATCCATTTTTTCATAAGGGGGTACCCTTTTAAAACTTTGGGAAATCTTTGTCGGCCCATAACTCAAAAACTAAGGGCTAAAACGTTCTGAAACCTATGTATTCGGATTCAGCATCCCTTAAAGCATAAGTATACAAGTTTTCAGCCCGATAGCTCAAACTTAAAGTATTCGGTATAAAATCCATTTTTTCATAAGGGGGTACCCTTTTAAAACTTTGGGAAATCTTTGTCGGCCCATAACTCAAAAACTAAGGGCTAAAACGTTCTGAAACCTATTTATTCGGATTCAGCATCCCTTAAAGCATAAGTATACAAGTTTTCAGCCCGATAGCTCAAACTTAAAGTATTCGGTACAAAATCCATTTTTTCATAAGGGGTTAGTATAGCAAAACTTTGGGAAATCTTTGTCGGGCCATAACTCAAAAACTAAGGGCTAAAACGTTCTGAAACCTATGTATTCGGATTCAGCATCCCTTAAAGCATAAGTATACAAGTTTTCAGCCCGATAGCTCGAATTTAAAGGTTTCGGTGAAAAATCCATTTTTTCATAAGGGGTTAGTATAGCAAAACTTTGGGAAATCTTTGTCGGCCCATAACTCAAAAACTAAGGGCTAAAACGTTCTGAAACCTATTTATTCGGATTTAGCATCCCTTAAAGCATAAGTATGCAAGTTTTCAGCCCGATAGCTCAAACTTAAAGTATTCGGTACAAAATCCATTTTTGCATAAGGGGTTAGTATAGCAAAACTTTGGGAAATCTTTGTCGGGCCATAACTCAAAACCTAAGGGCTAAAACGTTCTGAAACCTATGTATTCGGATTCAGCATCCCTTAAAGCATAAGTATACAAGTTTTCAGCCCGATAGCTCAAACTTAAAGTATTCGGTATAAAATCCATTTTTTCATAAGGGGGTACCCTTTTAAAACTTTGGGAAATCTTTGTCGGCCCATAACTCAAAAACTAAGGGCTAAAACGTTCTGAAACCTATTTATTCGGATTCAGCATCCCTTAAAGCATAAGTATACAAGTTTTCAGCCCGATAGCTCGAATTTAAAGGTTTCGGTGAAAAATCCATTTTTTCATAAGGGGTTAGTATAGCAAAACTTTGGGAAATCTTTGTCGGGCCATAACTCAAAAACTAAGGCCTAAAACGTTCTGAAACCTATTTATTCGGATTTAGCATCCCTTAAAGCATAAGTATACAAGTTTTCAGCCCGATAGCTCGAACTTAAAGGTTTCGGTGAAAAATCCATTTTTTCATAAGGGGTTAGTATAGCAAAACTTTGGGAAATCTTCGTCGGGCCATAACTCAAAAACTAAGGGCTAAAACGTTCTGAAACCTATTTATTCGGATTTAGCATCCCTTAAAGCATAAGTATGCAAGTTTTCAGCCCGATAGCTCAAACTTAAAGTATTCGGTTCAAAATCCATTTTTTCATAAGGGGGTACCCTTTTAAAACTTTGGGAAATCTTTGTCGGCCGATAACTCAAAAACTAAGGGCTAAAACGTTCTGAAAGCTATTTATTCGGATTCAGCATCCCTTAAAGCATAAGTATACAAGTTTTCAGCCCGATAGCTCAAACTTAAAGGTTTCGGTGAAAAATCCATTTTTTCATAAGGGGTTAGTATAGCAAAACTTTGGGAAATCTTTGTCGGGCCATAACTCAAAAACTAAGGCCTAAAACGTTCTGAAACCTATTTATTCGGATTTAGCATCCCTTAAAGCATAAGTATACAAGTTTTTAGCCCGATAGCTCAAACTTAAAGTATTCGGTATAAAATCCATTTTTTCATAAGGTGTTAGTATAGCAAAACTTTGGGAAATCTTTGTCGGGCCATAACTCAAAAACGAAGGCCTAAAACGTTCTGAAACCTATTTATTCGGATTTAGCATCCCTTAAAGCATAAGTATACAAGTTTTCAGCCCGATAGCTCAAACTTAAAGGTTTCGGTGAAAAATCCATTTTTTCATAAGGGGTTAGTATAGCAAAACTTTGGGAAATCTTTGTCGGGCCATAACTCCAAAACTAAGGGCTAAAACGTTCTGAAACCTATTTATTCGGATTTAGCATCCCTTAAAGCATAAGTATGCAAGTTTTCAGCCCGATAGCTCAAACTTAAAGTATTCGGTACAAAATCCATTTTTTCATAAGGGGGTACCCTTTTAAAACTTTGGGAAATCTTTGTCGGCCCATAACTCAAAAACTAAGGGCTAAAACGTTCTGAAAGCTATTTATTCGGATTCAGCATCCCTTAAAGCATAAGTATACAAGTTTTCAGCCCGATAGCTCGAACTTAAAGGTTTCGGTGAAAAATCCATTTTTTCATAAGGGGTTAGTATAGCAAAACTTTGGGAAATCTTTGTCGGGCCATAACTCAAAAACGAAGGCCTAAAACGTTCTGAAACCTATTTATTCGGATTTAGCATCCCTTAAAGCATAAGTATACAAGTTTTCAGCCCGATAGCTCAAACTTAAAGGTTTCGGTGAAAAATCCATTTTTTCATAAGGGGTTAGTATAGCAAAACTTTGGGAAATCTTTGTCGGGCCATAACTCCAAAACTAAGGGCTAAAACGTTCTGAAACCTATTTATTCGGATTTAGCATCCCTTAAAGCATAAGTATGCAAGTTTTCAGCCCGATAGCTCAAACTTAAAGTATTCGGTACAAAATCCATTTTTTCATAAGGGGGTACCCTTTTAAAACTTTGGGAAATCTTTGTCGGCCCATAACTCAAAAACTAAGGGCTAAAACGTTCTGAAAGCTATTTATTCGGATTCAGCATCCCTTAAAGCATAAGTATACAAGTTTTCAGCCCGATAGCTCAAACTTAAAGTATTCGGTGAAAAATCCATTTTTTCATAAGGGGTTAGTATAGCAAAACTTTGGGAAATCTTTGTCGGGCCATAACTCAAAAACTAAGGCCTAAAACGTTCTGAAACCTATTTATTCGGATTTAGCATCCCTTAAAGCATAAGTATACAAGTTTTCAGCCCGATAGCTCGAATTTAAAGGTTTCGGTGAAAAATCCATTTTTCATAACGGGTTAGTATAGCAAAACTTTGGGAAATCTTCGTCGGGTCATAACTCAAAAACTAAGGGCTAAAACGTTCTGAAACCTATTTATTCGGATTTAGCATCCCTTAAAGCATAAGTATGCAAGTTTTCAGCCCGATAGCTCAAACTTAAAGTATTCGGTTCAAAATCCATTTTTTCATAAGGGGTTAGTATAGCAAAACTTTGGGAAATCTTTGTCGGGCCATAACTCAAAAACTAAGGGCTAAAACGTTCTGAAAGCTATTTATTCGGATTTAGCATCCCTTAAAGCATAAGTATACAAGTTTTCAGCCCGATAGCTCGAACTTAAAGGTTTCGGTGAAAAATCCATTTTTTCATAAGGGGTTAGTATACCAAACTTTGGGAAATCTTCGTCGGGCCATAACTCAAAAACTAAGGGCTAAAACGTTCTGAAACCTATTTATTCGGATTTAGCATCCCTTAAAGCATAAGTATACAAGTTTTCAGCCCGATAGCTCGAACTTAAAGGTTTCGGTGAAAAATCCATTTTTTCATAAGGGGTTAGTATAGCAAAACTTTGGGAAATCTTCGTCGAGCCATAACTCAAAAACTAAGGGCTAAAACGTTCTGAAACCTATTTATTCGGATTTAGCATCCCTTAAAGCATAAGTATACAAGTTTTCAGCCCGATAGCTCGAACTTAAAAGTTTCGGTGAAAAATCCATTTTTTCATAAGGGGTTAGTATAGCAAAACTTTGGGAAATCTTCGTCGGGCCATAACTCAAAAACTAAGGGCTAAAACGTTCTGAAACCTATTTATTCGGATTTAGCATCCCTTAAAGCATAAGTATACAAGTTTTCAGCCCGATAGCTCGAACTTAAAGGTTTCGGTGAAAAATCCATTTTTTCATAAGGGGGTACCCTTTTAAAACTTTGGGAAATCTTTGTCGGCCCATAACTCAAAAACTAAGGGCTAAAACGTTCTGAAAGCTATTTATTCGGATTCAGCATCCCTTAAAGCATAAGTATACAAGTTTTCAGCCCGATAGCTCAAACTTAAAGTATTCGGTGAAAAATCCATTTTTTCATAAGGGGTTAGTATAGCAAAACTTTGGGAAATCTTTGTCGGGCCATAACTCAAAAACTAAGGCCTAAAACGTTCTGAAACCTATTTATTCGGATTTAGCATCCCTTAAAGCATAAGTATACAAGTTTTCAGCCCGATAGCTCGAATTTAAAGGTTTCGGTGAAAAATCCATTTTTCATAACGGGTTAGTATAGCAAAACTTTGGGAAATCTTCGTCGGGTCATAACTCAAAAACTAAGGGCTAAAACGTTCTGAAACCTATTTATTCGGATTTAGCATCCCTTAAAGCATAAGTATGCAAGTTTTCAGCCCGATAGCTCAAACTTAAAGTATTCGGTTCAAAATCCATTTTTTCATAAGGGGTTAGTATAGCAAAAGTTTGGGAAATCTTTGTCGGGCCATAACTCAAAAACTAAGGGCTAAAACGTTCTGAAAGCTATTTATTCGGATTTAGCATCCCTTAAAGCATAAGTATACAAGTTTTCAGCCCGATAGCTCGAACTTAAAGGTTTCGGTGAAAAATCCATTTTTTCATAAGGGGTTAGTATACCAAACTTTGGGAAATCTTCGTCGGGCCATAACTCAAAAACTAAGGGCTAAAACGTTCTGAAACCTATTTATTCGGATTTAGCATCCCTTAAAGCATAAGTATACAAGTTTTCAGCCCGATAGCTCGAACTTAAAGGTTTCGGTGAAAAATCCATTTTTTCATAAGGGCTCAAACTTAAAGTATTCGGTGAAAAATCCATTTTTTCATAAGGGGTTAGTATAGCAAAACTTTGGGAAATCTTTGTCGGGCCATAACTCAAAAACTAAGGCCTAAAACGTTCTGAAACCTATTTATTCGGATTTAGCATCCCTTAAAGCATAAGTATACAAGTTTTCAGCCCGATAGCTCGAATTTAAAGGTTTCGGTGAAAAATCCATTTTTCATAACGGGTTAGTATAGCAAAACTTTGGGAAATCTTTGTCGGGCCATAACTCAAAAACTAAGGGCTAACACGTTCTGAAACCTATTTATTCGGATTTAGCATCCCTTAAAGCATAAGTATGCAAGTTTTCAGCCCGATAGCTCAAACTTAAAGTATTCGGTTCAAAATCCATTTTTTCATAAGGGGGTACCCTTTTAAAACTTTGGGAAATCTTTGTCGGCCCATAACTCAAAAACTAAGGGCTAAAACGTTCTGAAAGCTATTTATTCGGATTCAGCATCCCTTAAAGCATAAGTATACAAGTTTTCAGCCCGATAGCTCAAACTTAAAGTATTCGGTACAAAATCCATTTTTTCATAAGGGGGTACCCTTTTAAAACTTTGGGAAATCTTTGTCGGCCCATAACTCAAAAACTAAGGGCTAAAACGTTCTGAAACCTATGTATTCGGATTCAGCATCCCTTAAAGCATAAGTATACAAGTTTTCAGCCCGATAGCTCAAACTTAAAGTATTCGGTATAAAATCCATTTTTTCATAAGGGGGTACCCTTTTAAAACTTTGGGAAATCTTTGTCGGCCCATAACTCAAAAACTAAGGGCTAAAACGTTCTGAAACCTATTTATTCGGATTCAGCATCCCTTAAAGCATAAGTATACAAGTTTTCAGCCCGATAGCTCGAACTTAAAGGTTTCGGTGAAAAATCCATTTTTTCATAAGGGGTTAGTATAGCAAAACTTTGGGAAATCTTTGTCGGGCCATAACTCAAAAACTAAGGCCTAAAACGTTCTGAAACCTATTTATTCGGATTTAGCATCCCTTAAAGCATAAGTATACAAGTTTTCAGCCCGATAGCTCGAACTTAAAGGTTTCGGTGAAAAATCCATTTTTTCATAAGGGGTTAGTATAGCAAAACTTTGGGAAATCTTTGTTGGGCCATAACTCAAAAACTAAGGGCTAAAACGTTCTGAAACCTATTTATTCGGATTTAGCATCCCTTAAAGCATAAGTATGCAAGTTTTCAGCCCGATAGCTCAAACTTAAAGTATTCGGTTCAAAATCCATTTTTTCATAAGGGGGTACCCTTTTAAAACTTTGGGAAATCTTTGTCGGCCGATAACTCAAAAACTAAGGGCTAAAACGTTCTGAAAGCTATTTATTCGGATTCAGCATCCCTTAAAGCATAAGTATACAAGTTTTCAGCCCGATAGCTCAAACTTAAAGTATTCGGTACAAAATCCATTTTTTCATAAGGGGTTAGTATAGCAAAACTTTGGGAAATCTTTGTCGGGCCATAACTCAAAAACTAAGGCCTAAAACGTTCTGAAACCTATTTATTCGGATTTAGCATCCCTTAAAGCATAAGTATACAAGTTTTCAGCCCGATAGCTCGAACTTAAAGGTTTCGGTGAAAAATCCATTTTTTCATAAGGGGTTAGTATAGCAAAACTTTGGGAAATCTTCGTCGGGCCATAACTCAAAAACTAAGGGCTAAAACGTTCTGAAACCTATTTATTCGGATTTAGCATCCCTTAAAGCATAAGTATGCAAGTTTTCAGCCCGATAGCTCAAACTTAAAGTATTCGGTACAAAATCCATTTTTTCATAAGGGGGTACCCTTTTAAAACTTTGGGAAATTTTTGTCGGCCCATAACTCAAAAACTAAGGGCTAAAACGTTCTGAAACCTATTTATTCGGATTTAGCATCCCTTAAAGCATAAGTATGCAAGTTTTTAGCCCGATAGCTCAAACTTAAAGTATTCGGTACAAAATCCATTTTTTCATAAGGGGTTAGTATAGCAAAACTTTGGGAAATCTTTGTCGGCCCATAACTCAAAAACTAAGGCTTAAAACGTTCTGAAACCTATTTATTCGGATTTAGCATCCCTTAAAGCATAAGTATGCAAGTTTTCACCCCGTTTTTAGCTCAAACTTAATGTTCCATCTATACTTTTCTGTCTAATACTTGTATTTTTGCATAACATTATATAATTATACATAAAAGTATCGAGTTTTTGTATGTGTATAATTCATATGATGTTTTTTTTCTAATTACCTATATAATTATTTCAAAATTCTTTTTTTTAATTGTTTGTGCAGAATGAGACATTGAGTTTACCACCACCAATGATTATAAGATCATGGTTCCCATATGAAAATATTTGGAAATATTTTTTTATTAGTTATTTCGTTCAATTTTATATTATGTGGATTGGAATGATCATTGTTCCATGTTGGCATTCATTTATGATCACCATTATGATATACATAATAATAATTTTGGAAATATTAAATTATAGATTGGAGCATTCACAAGTGAGCAATATATATATATATAACACTTCGTTCAATAATGTGTGTGACTGACACATAGATGGCGTCCCTAGAACTAAATCAATATTTTTTTTCGCATTTGGCAACCTTTTTAGGCTTACTGTCAACATCATATGTTAATCAGATCATTTGTTTACAAGTTACAGTGCTATAAGTGACGCTATTTTTGTGTTTTAAAAAAAAATGAATTCAAAGCAATTCCGTGTGCTGATTTATCATTGTTTTTTAATGAAAAAAAATACTGTTCAATGCCAGGAATGGCTTGAAAAACATTACTCGGACTCTGCTCCATCAAAAAGAAGCATTTGTTATTGGTATGCCGAATTCAAACGTGGTCGTACAGACACCGATGACATTCCATCTACTGGAAGGCCAAATGACGCTGTTATTCCGGAAAACGTTGAAAAAACACTGAAAATCATTATGTCCAACCGTAAAGTGAAAGTGAGGGAGATTGCTGACATTCTGGAGATATCAGCAGGCAGTGTACAAACCATAATACACGAACATTTGGGTATGAAAAAGGTGTGTTCCAAATGGGTGCCGCGTTTGCTCACACCGGAGCAAAAACAACAACGAACCGATGATTCAAAGAGCTGTTTGGACATGTTTACGCGCAATAAGTCGGAGTTTTTGCGACGGTACATCACAATGGATGAAACATGGATCCACCATTTCACTCCAGAGTCAAATCGGCAGTCTGCTGAGTGGCATGCAGCCGGCGAAAGCCGCCCAAAGCGACCAAAGACGCAGCAGTTGGCTGGCAAGGTTATGGCGTCTGTATTTTGGGATGCGCATGGAATAATATTCATCGACTATCTCCAGAAGGGGCAGACCATCAACAGCGACTATTATATAGCGTTATTGGAGCGTTTGAAAGTCGAAATCGCAAAGAAACGGCCTCATATGGCGAAGAAAAAAGTGTTGTTCCACCAAGACAATGCACCGTGTCACAAATCAATGAAAACGATGGCAAAATTGAACGAATTGGGCTTTGAATTGCTTCCCCATCCACCGTATTCTCCAGATTTAGCCCCCAGCGACTACTGGCTCTTCGCAGACCTCAAAAGGATGCTCCGTGGTAAGAGATTTGGCTCAAATGATGAAGTAATCGCCGAAACTAACGCCTATTTTGAAGGCAAAGAAAAATCGTTTTACAAAGACGGTATCGAAAGATTGGAAAAGCGTTGGAATGATTGTATCTCCCTAAAAGGGGACTATCTTGATGAATAAAAACGAATTTTGGCAAAAAAATGTGTTTTAATTAATTAGTCACACACATTATTGAACGAAGTGTTATATATAAGTTTATATAAAAACTATAATTAAATAAAAATATATGTCACATAAACATATTATTATAAATGTAATTCTTCTCCAAATTTCTTATTCAGGAATTTGTTAATGACATTTCTACCACAGATAATTTCCGGTTAAAACACAATTTTATTCATAAACAATTACTATTTGATTGTATTGAAAAACATATCATGATAAGAAGGTAATTGTTAAAAATAGTAGTAGTATTATATATATATATTTTTTTTTATTAACATCCAGACTCGACTATATCTATATCTTTTTATATCTAACGCAGATTTATTAGAAAATTTAAATCATTGATAGGCAATGCCTTACTATTGGACTTTGTATTATTTTCAATATTATTATGTGTTTTACTATTTCAAGCATCAAAAGTAAGTTATATATATATATATATATATATATATATATTTCATTCAAAGCATTCGCAGATCAGATAAATTATCTATATAAATTTCAATATATAGACGACATTCGGGGTTCAATTAACAATTCATGTGTGTTATATTATAACGATGATTATAATACTATGGATGTATTATTGGCATGCTAATGAAATTGCGCTTTCTGTAAGTGTGAATATAATATAACATATAGAATATTAATAATATTAACATTATAACAATCAATAATATAATCGTATAGGATAATAAATTATCTTTATCAATATATAAAAGTAATTGGTATGAATATTCATTAAATTACCAACGTAATGTTAAAATGTTTATGGCTGGTAATACACAAGTATTTAAAATGAAAGATGGTTTGATTTTGATGAGTCTTAATACATTTATTTCGGTAAATAAAAATAGAGTTAATATAGAGTTATAATTTTTTGCTTATTTTCATCTATATAAGATTGCATTTTTACAGATTCTCAGAGCTTCTTATAGCTATTTTACATTACTGAAACAAGTAGTGAATGATCAACAAATTTGATTGGTAAAATTATTCACCACTTTGATTTGTTAACAGCGGTTAAGAAATTATAATAATGATATAATTTTCATTAATTTACCATATATTAATAAGTACATAAATATGTTTTAGTTTTATTTTTATTTAGAATTTTATTGTAAAAGTATATTTAAATAATATAAAAACAAACATACAAACGCACACATTTCATGAATTCTCTTTAACACTTTTTAATACAGTAAATGCTGAACCGGATGCACGTATAACCTATATACAGAAAGAAATAAAGAATTATTCGTTTGTTTAACCTCTGTTGTTTACCTTATATATATATATATAATAATAAATATAATAATAAAAATTAAAATCTATATTATTTATAATAATATACCGCTGAAAAACTTTCCATTGAACAATTAATTAATCGTAAACCACGTAAGTATCTTGGTGTTTGTGCTTTTAAAAGCATTAAATAGAATTGTTTTCGTGAACAGGGTGGTCGACGATACCATAAACTATCATAAATTGTTGTGGAAATTTTCGTAAACTGTGTGCAAAAAAAATCATAATGCAAAAAAAAAAAATATTTTTAATTAATTAATTAGATTTAATTAGATTTCTCTCATCTAATCAATATAAAATACAAGAAAAGAAAAAAAAATAAAGAAAATTTACGTATCATTTTATAGTATATCATATAATAAGCATTTTCAAATGTGTGTACTCTTGAAATAATCATATAATCCATATATAATATACCGGTTATCGCGGTTATATTATCTGCTTAATGTTGTATAGAGTTTCCACTTTTCCTCGGAAACTATATATGCCCTGGTATACGATTTTTATTCAATTTTAAATTCACAATTCGCAAATGCTTAACACACATTCTAAATACGCAAATATTTCTGTTTTTTTTTTGTTTTTTTTGACTTGTACATATATATGTGATTAAATTAATATATTTATATGATGAATTGTATTGTATACAACCTCTGATGCTACCATATTTCCATATATTGCATAAACGCAAAGCTGTGATAAATAACAACCCCATATATTAATGTACGAAACAATTTTGCCACTTTCAAAACTCTAACAATTACAAACAAATTTAGAAAACAAAATAAGATGATACAGTTTCTTTTATTCATTATATAACTATTAGAATTACCGTAGTCATTTGAAACACTGATGCACACATAATAAATATAACACCACCAAATTGTGTAAAAATAATTCCACCATTGACTTTTTCTAATTTATCAAAACATCTGAAAATATGTATATAGGTATATGTATATAGGTTAATGAAAAACAATCAAAGTTTACAGAGATCCATGCAAAAAAAAAACATATGCTTACAGTGTTAAAAACGTTTGGAAACGTATACATTTACCAATTTTTTTTTGTAAAATAAATAATTTTTCCTTATCCAAATTGTTATGATATAATGATAATCCATCATCTTCAATAGCACGAAAATCGACCACCGGCAAATGGTCATTAAGTTCCATTATCATATCTTGTAAATCTTTATAACCGGCCGTCAAATGAATACACATTCCCACAAATAATGAATCAATAGCACAATAACTGTAAACGACACCAGCAACGGAAAAACTTGCCAATATATAAGTTAATGTAAATCCTAATACGGTATCGGTATCATAAAACATTCTATATAAATATTCGATACATATACATATATATGTATACACAAAATAAAATTCAAAATCAATTCGGCGGATAATACTATATCGGCGAATTATAAACAATTATTGATTATATGTATATATTATTTTATTATACATACATTGCTGGAATCGGTAAATACCAAATGTCTTCCGTTAATATTCCCATTACATAATGATAGAAAACAACGAGTATTGGTAAGGATGAACCAAGTATTACCGCACCCGTTAAAATACCACCATATACTTGTGAAAATATTTTACAATAATATTCAGCATTTAAATAATGTTTTTCACGATGTGACTGATATTCTTTATATAATTAAATGGAAAAATTGAATTTATTATTATATTGTATATATATAGGTACTTTATATTACGATACAATTCAAAATATATGGTTTTGGTATTTTGGTATTCTTTATTCTAATAATAGAATAAGTGGGATTTGCAAGGCTAACCCCTTATGAAAAAGTGGATTTTTCACCGAATCCTTTAAGTTTGAGCTATCGGGCTGAAAACTTGTATACTTATGCTATAGGGGATGCTGAATCCGAATAAATAGGTTTCAGAACGTTTTAGCCCTTAGTTTTTGAGTTATGGCCCGACAGAGATTTCCCAAAGTTTTGCTATACTAACCCCTTATGAAAAAATGGATTTTTCACCGAATACTTTAAGTTTGAGCTAGCGGGCTGAAAACTTGCATACTTATGCTTTAAGGGATGCTAAATCCGAATAAATAGATTTCAGAACGTTTTAGCCCTTAGTTTTTGAGTTATGGCCCGACAAAGATTTACTTAGATTAAATAATATTTTTTTGAATATCGTTTGCAATCAAATACGATTGTATTTCATTAAATTTTAATTTATATATAAACGCACACTTACTCTTTTTAACATTTTCTTGCATTTCATCAACAAGTTGAGAATATTCCAATTTATAATAATTATATAATGATACCTTAAATAATGTCATGACAGTTGCAGCTATAAATATTAATACATCCGAAGCTTTTATAACATCATTTGCATACGTATAGAAATAGGTGAACTATTAAAAAAAAATAATGTATTCGTTATATATATAGAAGATATATATATATAGTATATATTTATGTATGATGATCATTTTGATTCTTAATGCGTATATATATGTACAAATCAAATCCAAACTAAATTTAAATTATGTGTTATGATTTATTTGTCAATATATTGCATAACAATCGCCAACCATTATCGTTTTGATTTTCCGAAAATTATTTCAAAACGCAGTTTATATTCGTATAAGTTTTTTAATGGGGAATAAAAAATATAAAAGTTCAAGCAAATCAAATGGCAAAAAAACAAAAACGTGTCACCGCGGTGCGGTTAATTGTAAAGAATTTAATAAAATATGCAACACTTTACCTCCGGTATTAAAAAACAAAATGAAATAAATAGCCAAAATGTACTGTAAATAGTATAAATACAATTATTTGATTGATGTAATTTTAATCCAATTAGACGTAACATAAATTTAATAGATGTAATAATTTCCATTTTTATGTTCCCTTTATTTATTTTGCGATGGCACAATGACACAATCTATACTATATATGTTAATATATTTAAATTATTTAAAAAAAAAAATACGCAATCAAAATTCGAAAATCTATATATATATATAGAATAATTTAACACTTCACTTTTACATTATTACAAAATATATCACCATTTTAGAATATCATCATAACACAGTCGCTGCAATGAAACGTATAGTCTATTTGGAATTAAAGTAAAATTTCGAAATTCAATATGTTTTTATACATGAAATTAAATCAATATAAAATTATCCAGATTTAATAAAGTTTAAATTTGTTGTTGCAGTGATGCAAAGTGGTGGGTTGTTTGTAGGTTTTTTTTAAATCACCAGCGATTAAAAAAAAATGTTGGTATATATAAAAACGTGAAAATTTCAAATATAAAATATAAAATTTTCTATCATTACCATTTCTTTTATTGTATATATGTATATACGAAAGAAATATATGGCTGGATTCCATGTTATATATAGTTTTGATTCGTATAAATCATTTTTTTTTTATGTTAGCATCGGGCGAACTGGATGAGTCATTAACGTGATGACACAAAGGTTATCAAAATGTTCTATGGATAATATTCCGAAATCATTCAAATTATGATGTTATTGTAAAAAAAAAAACTTTCAATAACAATAACCCGGCGGATATGAATTGAAAAGGTTAAACTATATCGTCTGATATTTATATAACGGAAGAAGGATTTTTTTTCTGGTGAAATTGAAATGGATTGCATGGAACTAGCAAAATAGACTAAGGATGATGTTATATGATGTTATATTCAAATATAATTCGATGATCGATGAGAATAAAACGTATTTCATTTCATTTGTCATTATATCATCGTTTTTTACCCAAACACACACTTCACATATGCCAAATTGTCCCTGTTTATTAGAATTTTTTTTCTATGTATAATTGTAATTGACTTGTAGCACCCTTTATTATAACAATCAATATTTTTATTCTCATGGTCAACAAAAATGAAGAACTGAAGTGATAAGGAAAAGGATTTTCAATAAAAAATCTTCTATAGTTTTATAATTTAAATTTCCATGTAAAAAAAAAAAAACCAAACCAAACCAAATAATTTGAAAAGTTTTTTCCGATTATTTTTATGCGTTCATTTCAATAAAATTACCCATAATTATTAAAATAAAATAAAAACTACAATTAAAAAGTTTTATTTTTTAAATGAAAAACAAACTTTTATTTTTAAAATATTAAAGAATTGAATTGATTTGTGAGTGTTGCTGGTCGTAATCATAAAACTAAACGCATTTTAAATCAATTTGATATATTAAAAATCGTTTAAAATCGTTTTTTTTTTTTAAATTAGTTTTGTATTTATTGATAATTATTATTAAATAGAAAATCGTTTTTCTTTTTTAAAACAAATTATTTTTTTTTATTATTTTTATTTAATTCAATTATACGTGTGCATTTAATATATGGGTTCAACCAAATAATGCGCGTATAAACAATTTCAAAATATAACACTATATATATTTGTATGGTATGGTGGTATATGGCTTTTCCTTTTCCTGTTTTTTAGATTATCACCATTTAACACCACAATTTAATGCCATACGCACTTGGTTGTTGTATAAATAAAGCTGTTCGTGCATTGCCATCATATACATTTATATATTTAGCCGTACGATCTTGTGTGAAATCTTACATAAATCACATAAAAACTTATTCATAAAACTTCCTTGTTTCTAAACTTATTATTACCGCTTAATATATAGATAGATATATGTATCTTATTATATATCTTTCAGGTCCTTCATCAAATTTGGTTATTCTTTGGTCTTTACCCCCGCGTTAGATCGATCGAAATAACAAATAACCCATTTTCTAATCCCATAAAAATATATTTTCTTATTGTTTCCTGAAGCAATATAATATCCAGGAGATTGAATTACATCGCAACAAAACATCATTATCACTGTTTATGCAGCATTTTTTTTAGTTTTTTGCATTTATTTTCATTCAGTCTCAATGCAAGAGAAATGAAATTTTTTGTTTTATCTCAAATCTATCTGGATGCAAGAAAACGGGATTTTTGAAGATTGTCGTAATACTAAAGATTTCAAATTTTAGTATATGGTATATATAGTTTAAGGAATAGGTCGTTTCGAAAAGTTTGAAATTATCCTGAGCTGATCCGCGGCGGGGGGCAATTTGGTAGAAGCTTGCCAAATCACGTTTGTTTTTCAATGTTAGAAGTTGTGGAATTTTCATATTTCTGAAGATAATTTCACTGAACTAATGACCATTTCTCATCATTTACTATAGTAAAGGGTGATTTTTTAAAAGCTAACGGGAAAGTTTTTCAAAAAAAAAAAAACACATAAAATTCCGAAAAATGCATGAAATCTTTATTTGAATCATCGATAGTATCGATAGGTCCATATAATTTAATGTTTGAAAGATTATTTCATGAAAATGTTAACCTGCTTGACTGCGCCTCATCAAATGGTCCATCCTCAATTAGTCCAATTGTGCGGCATATACTCTTTCCAACATTTAGGTATCTCCGGTATCTCACGACAAAAAAATGCTTCAATATGTTGTCTTCCAATGCGTCAATTGACGGGCGGGCTTCTGTCTGTATTATATACATGAGCTTTAACATAGCCCCACGCACAAATACAAATAGTCTAAAGGCGTCTGAAATCGCACGATCTAGTAGACCAATTGACCGGCGGTCCTGGACGTGAAATAAAATTTTCACCGAACCCTCGCCTCTCAATAAGTCCATTGTTGGCATGTGGCACCGTCTTGTTGATGAAACCACATGTCATGCAAGTCAAGCTCTTGCATTTTGGACAAAAAAAAGTTGGATATCATCTCACGGTAGCGTTCACCACCACACAGTTACGTTACGATTCGCATCATCTTTGAAGAAGAACGGTTCAATGATACCACCATCCCCTACCAAACTGTGACTTTTTCTGGATGCATTTTCTGGTAGCAATGCGTTGCAATGCTTCTGGCTGATATTCACTCCAAAATCGACAATTCTGCTTGCTATTTACCGCGTATCCATTGAGCCAAAAATGAGCTTCGTCGCTGAACACAATTTCGTCGCGATCAACTTTCTTAACGCAGAGCCAACGCATTTTGATGATAATAAAATTCAATAATTTGCAAGCGTTGTTCGTTGTTTGTAAGACGATTCATATGGTTAAATTACCAAACCAAACTGAAGAGGTTTGACAGTTTGACAACAAAACACGACGAAACGTGCTTCAGCTATGTTTAAACGATGAATGTTGCCAAAAAGATAATCGCTAAAAAATCACCCTTTTTTTTTGTTTTTTTTTTTTAACGAAGGAGGGGAAATCTTGCATAGACACGTCCGAAGACGCGTGTTAGATTCTTACTGACTAAAACCCCTCCTCCGGCTGCGGTATATTCGAATCAGACCATTCTTGGGCCCATTTTTGTACCTCCGATTGACACCTATTCAATTTGCCACTCAGGTCTACCCGATTGCTCATCGTATATAGTGTCCCTCGTTATCTCAAGCATCTCCTTGAAGGGTATCCTTCCCAGCTCGCTCTCTGCGAGGAATCGGTGACCGGTCACCTCCATCCGTATGCTCTGTAAAGCCGGACATTTGCACATAATGTGTGCAGCCGTTTCCTCATTCTCTAGGCAAACTCTGCATGTATCATCTGTAAGAATTTTCATCCCCACAAGATGATGTCTGGATGAGCCTCCATGCCCTGATGTGAGTATCACCAGTTTCCTGAGAGTTCACTGTCCTAAACCAAGAACCTCCCGATTGGTGTTTCCTACTCTTACTCGAGTAGTACCCGGCCCCGAAGCTGCCTTTTTTCATAGATCCGTCCGTGAAGAAAATCACCCTTTATTATATACCTTTCAAATCGCACATAAGTAATGCTATATCCCCAAAGGTTGTTCCGAATATGATTTGGTATAGAATTATATACACTACAGCCGTCTCTGACTGATCTACTTTCAGAGAAAATCATATATATATTTATATATAAAAGAAAACTTATATATAAAGAGTTTGTTTCATACACATGGGAAAAAAAAAAGAAAATTGGAAAATTCCTGAAGCGCTGTTATCGGATGAGACATGAGAGTATAACACCTGCTCGTGCGTATCACATGAATTTTATCATATTGTCTATTTAAGTAAAAATATATCATATATAATTGGTTGGTATATGAACAAAAATATTCAGTATGTGTACACGAGCTCTTGCAACGATTTTCTTTTCTATTTATATTATATACAAATAAAAAAGTATGGTTTTATATTTGTTTTTCTGTTTTTTTTTTTTATAAATATCGCATATATTATACAATATATATTATTTATATAAAAAAAATTTAAGACTATATTTATTATTATTGTTAATTAGATTATATATTTTTTGAAAGAAAACAAATAATTTTCACATTCGTATATATATATATAGCGGTGGTTATTTTTTCCTTTTTTCAATATCCATATATATATATAAATATACACTTTGTTATGATGAGTGGGTGTTGATTTCTTGTTCGACCTATAATATATTAATAATATAAATATTGTGTGAGTTTTTTTTTTTTTTTTTGATATTGAATTGCTTTGAGTGCAGCAGAATATATCATCATTTCGAGTGTTTTTGATTTATTTTAGTGCTGAAAATGCGTATATAGTTTCCACTGTTTTAACAGAAGAAGAAAAACAATGAAAATGATAGTAAAATGATAATTATAATATAGAAAATTATCATATATATATATAGTGTGTGATTGTGATTAAAAAAAAAACAATAATGATAATACAATAATAATAATTGAATAAAGCATTAAAATACAATTATTGAAAATGACAAAAAAAAATAAATTTTCAAATCGATTTTCATATTGTTTTTTTTTTTCTTTCTATAAATAAGCAGTTTTCATTCCGCGTAGAGGTTTCTGTTTATTTTTATAAATACATTCATGAAAAACTTATTATTATTATTATTGTAAATTGGGTGCCGTGTGCGATATTTATTATTTAAAAATGTATGTGAACCTTTTTGCTTACTATAATAATTCAACAAAATAGCAAATAGCAAATTTTGCATTGGAAATTTTCCATCATGCACAATAAGTCAAAGTGTTCATTCTTCATTATTTGTATATATATATATATAGAAAATAGATTTATTTTCAAATATTTATGTATACGACATAGATATACATTTATGGATCCGAGATAGTATATATATATATATATATATATATATATATATATATATATATAACATATATATGTTATAAAATGTATTATATTTATTAGGCCGCAAGATATTTAATAAATTCATTATTTGACGTACACTCTCGCTCAAAATAAAGTATACGGGGTTTTTTTTTGCGTATTTTAATACATATTGCATTCATGAACTTTATTAATTCAATTATAACGTTAAACTAAGTATACAAAATATAATAATGATCATTATTTAACTAATTGTAACAAAAAAATAAAAATAATTTCAGTCATACTTAATAATAAATAAATAAATTGCATTCATTGCATTTTGGTAAGCGCTCACAATAAAGTATACGTTCAGGTATAATAAGTGAAAATATTGTGTAATACACCGCAATATAATCAAAATCAATAAAAATTATTAAATTTTAATATTTAGTTGCACCTCCCTTATTTTTAAGAACTGCTTGTAGTCTTTTTGGCATGCTTTCAACTAGATTCTTTAACATTTGTGGCGGAATTTTTTCCCATTGAATCTGCAATTCCGAATAAAATGTGCATAAGTTTTTGCGATGGCAAAGCTCCACATTTCTATCCAAAATGGTCCATAAATGTTCTATTGGATTTAAATCCGGTGATTGTGCCGGCCATTCCAATAATTCCACATTATTCTCTTCGAAATAATTTTTAGCAACACGGCATGTATCCTTAGGATCGTTGTCTTGTTGAAAAATGAATTCGGTCAATCCAATTTTTTCGGCAGATTCATTAAGATTGTTGGTTAATATGTTTACGTAGGAATAACCGGTCATTTTGCCATCAATTTTAACTAATCTACCTAAACCATTCCAACTAAAACATCCCCATACCATTATTGATCCTCCACCATGCTTTACTGTGTGTTGTAAAAATCGTTCTTCCAGGCCTTGTCCAGCCCGTCGCCATACTTTTTTCCTTCTCTTTTGATTGAAGAGCTGAAATTTGCTTTCATCTGACCATATTACCTTCTTCCAGAACTCTACAGGCATGTTACAATATTTTTTTGCAAATGCAATTCTGCGTTCTTTGTTCAATTTGCTGATCAGTGGTTTTTTCTTGGCTAAATAATTTTTAAATCCTGATTCTCGAAGGCGTCTTTTAATTGTTGAAGTAGAAGCATCCAAATTCAAGTTTTCTTTAATTTCTTGTGCCGTTACGGTTACATTTTTTACCGCTTCTCTAGAAATTCGTGCATCTACTTTTTTACTGGTAACACGTTTTCGGCCTTGTCCAGTCTGCTGTTCCACTGAGTTTGATTTTTCAAATTTATCAACAATTTTTTTGGCACCCATTTTACTTATTTTATATTTTTTTGCCAAATCCCCATATGACAATCCCCTTTTTCTGTCAATTACAATCTCCATTCGAATTATTTTCGATTTTTGCACCATTTTTAGTTTTAATGTATTAAAATTACCAAAATTTAACAAATTAATATAAAGGACAAACTGAATTTTAAAATTACATTTAATCACACATGTCAAATAATTGCATTTTATTTAATTTTTGTAAATATTTCATCAAATTTACTTCGTATACTTTATTATGACCGCTTGCAGTTTGGTTCTCATACGAATATTTACACAAATATATTATAATGGAGGGGGTATAGAGTTTTATATAATGTAATATTAGTTTATTATTGCATCATCTTTATTTTACATGTAAACTGAGTATTTATTCTATTTGATTCTGAGTATTTGGTCAGGTAATTCATATTACGCATCGTCGTATACTTTATTTTGAGCGAGAGTGTATATATGTACAGATCCCCATCAAAATATTAGGTGTATGAATTAATAAAACGGATTTTTTGGCTTGAAAATGGCATTTATTTGTATATAACAAAATGTAAACGTTTGCCAAATGGTTGTGTTTGGTCGACTTGACATTCAACGCCATTGCAAGTTCATGTTGCGTGAACTACACGAATTTTCATCCAACAATAACGCTTGCCTATTCTTCGTCTTCAAATTTTTCGTTTTGGCTGACCTGGCCGTTCTTCTTTGTCTTCCAAGTCTTCCAAATCATCATTTCGGTTTCGGCGTACAAACCATCGTACAAACAAATTGCTTGAGCTGGAGCATGTCCACCATAAGCTTCAACCCAACAAACATATGCGGATCACATATATGAATGATGAATCGCATTTCCTAAAACACAGAGATCAGAATATTGCTGCTATATTGCATTATAAGATCGGCAATTCATTTTATTTCATTTATAAAATTGTCTAGGGCAATGTTATATATATATATATATAATATATTGTTTCAACTGATGAAGAAACCTGCGTGACATTTATTTATTTAGGGAAATTAAAATCAAATCATATTACAATAATTTAATATTATCGCATATATACCATTTTAAACGCGGTGCTAAATGTATGCTAAAAATATCGAGACTATTATTATGTATATGGTATGTACATTGTACATGTATATTAATAAAGAAAAGTATGTTTACGTTAATTGTTTATTCACAGTAAATTCATAACATAACTCTCCTAAAATTTTCACAAAAAAAAAGTAAATAAATAGCTCACACGAGCTGTATAACAAACAGCACAAATATGTATATATCTTTTATCGGAGCTCATATACATTTATATATAAATAAATATAGAAAACGATACAATATGTATAGGTGTGGAAAATGCATTTTTCTTTTGTACAAATCAAAAGGTAAAAAACAATAATACATTAAGAACGACAATGCTATATATGGTTGTTGGTGAAAATCAATTTATTACATATATATCAGGTGTGATTGATATAGTACACAGTAGTACAAAATAATAATTATTGTGTGTTGCTTGTTTGCAGATGTGCAGATTATTGATCATCATCATTAAAATTCCTTTAATTTCCCATATACGAATGTATGGTTTGTTGTGTTAAAACAGAGGATATTATAATCCTTTTTTTTTTTGTCAATATATAATACGATTACGAAATATTAATATTGCTATTTAAAATTTATCATAAATGTATTTTTTGTGCGTTTTTTATTGCGAATCATATATAAGTGCAACTAAATATATATAAAAGATAAATTAATAATAATATAAGTATATATATATATATAGAAATATAACGATATGATGATGAGGTGATATGGTAATTTTTAAAACTGAAAAACTTAACAAATCTTTGCAAAAAACACTTTTATACATGGCTGATTTGCAAGCGACTATAGAATTTTCCGTGGAATTATATAAATTTTATAATGTGGATTTATTTCAAAGAGGGTATGTATATTAATTTTGGTTATAATTGATCATATATTTTTCCTTCCATTCTGTGTATTGATATATATATATATATATATCTTGCCATATCTCTACGATTTAAGTCTATGTGATCCACATATCTAAAACAAATCCATTGTGTTAAAGCGCATATGTTTCATCAGAAATCCATATATATATATATATATATATATATGGTTATAGATCTATACAAATAAAGGGTGATTTTTTAGCGATTATCTTTTTGGCAACACACTGGTTTAAACATAGCTGACGCACGTTTCACTGTCAAACATCTTCAGTTTGGTGGTCAATAATTTAACCATATGAATCGTCTTACAAACAACGAACAACGCTTCCAAATTATTGAATTTTATTATCATCAAAATGCGTTGGCTCTGCGTTAAGAAAGTTCATTGCGACGAAATTGTGTTCATCGCGACTAAGCTCATTTTTGGCTCAATGGGTACGCGGTAAATAGCAAGCAGAATTGTCGATTTTGGAGTGAATATCAGCCAGAAGCATTGCAACGCATTGCTACCAGAAAATGCATCCAGAAAAAGTCACAGTTTGGTGCGGTTTATGCGGGCTGGTGCGGCATCATTGAACAGTACCGTACTTCTTACAAAGATGATGCGAATCGTAACGTAACTGTAGGCGTAATGGTGAGCGCCCGACCGTGAGATGATATCCAACTTTTTTTTTTTCGGCCAAAATGCAAGAGCTTGACTTGCATGACATGTGGTACTTCATCAACAAGACGGTGCCTTCAATGCCACACAGCACACGCAACAATGGACAATGGATTGAGAGGCGAGTTCGTTCGGTTCGGAACATTTTATTTCACGTTCAGGACGGCCGGGGGTCAATCGTGCGCCGCCTAGATCGTGCGATTTCAGACGCCTTTAGACTATTTGTATTTGTGTTGGGCTATGTTAAAGCTCATATGTCTATAATACAGACAGAAGCCCGCCCGTCAATTAACGCATTGGAAGACAACATATTGAAGCATTTTTTTGTCGTGAGATACCGGGGCCGAAATGTTGGAAAGAGTATCCCTTTATCCCTAAAATTGGACTAATTGAGGATGGACCATTTGATGAGACGCAGTCAAACAGGTCAACATTTGCATGAAATAATCTTTCAAACATTAAATTATATGGACCTATCGATACTATCGATGATTCAAATAAAGATTTTCATGCATTTTTCTGAATTTTATGTGTTTTTTTTTTTTTGAAAAACTTTCTCGTTATAGCTTTTAAAAAAATCACCCTTTATAAGTATAATAAATGATCTGAACTAAATTGAGCAAACCGCAATATTATAAAACAAATTGCTTATTTTTTCAATTGGAAAACGATTACTTCTCTATACGCACTTAATATTTCCTGATCTGGGGAATTTAATCCACTTTTCTATATATAAAATATTTAATATATTTCCGTCTTTAATTCTGCGGTATCTATTTTATATATATATATATATGTAGACTATATCAAATACGATGTATATTACGGGTGTCTCCCAGATTACCCGTTCAAGTGGAAACATGTATACCGGAAACAAATGGAACAAATACATCATCAGCATGTGTTATTGGTGGTGCTGGAGCTTCAAAAGTTTTTCAAATATTATATCGTAATGAAGAAGTAACACTTAAAGATATTATAATATTTAGGGCTCATTTATTAGGTAAAATCATAAAATCAAATGCGATATTGTTTTTTATTTACGGATTACGCGGATATTTTACCGCATATTATTATTATTAATATTATTATTATTATTATTATATAGTCGATACAAAACATTTACGTGAGTCAATTGAAAAAGCCGAATTTTCATTAAACGTTGAACTATGGTTTGGTGAACAAATAACCGGTTCGAATTTATCATTTGCGTCCTCTAGATTATTACAATTAAATTTTCATCCCGGTAGAGGTTTACATTATCATTTACCAGTATTATTTGATTATTTTCATTTAGCATCGATAACATTAAGTATACATGCAAGTTTGGTTGCTTTACATCAACCATTTATCAAGTAAATCAATTATTAAAAAAAGAACGCGATTAAAGTATAATTAAATAATTGATGATTTATGGTTTTTTATTGTTGTATTTTAAATTCCCTTAATATATGTTAGTGCACCACGAAGCATAAAACCATGGATTAGTGGTTCAAAATTAAGTTGCCGCGGTACAATGTCACCATCATTAGGTCCATTAGACGCAATATTTTTTAGTAATCAAATGTCAAATAATTCAACTAAATGCAATTCAAATGTCAATAATGGTATAAATAATAATTCCAATGGATCAGCAGGAAGACTAACTAATGGTCGACAGGTATATATATATGCGACGATATAATCAACCATAATACAAAACAGAATTACTAAATAATAATAATGGTTAATTGTATTTTTATATTGTGACATGTCGTAGCTTCATAGAGAAATTTGTGCTTTACTTTTAACGGCAATCGATTCATTAAAAACAACTATGGCCGAATTCTGTACAGTTTTATCAAATCAATGGACCAATTTAATTACAACGGCCAACGATGAAACAAATTGTAAAAATGTTTATCAACGATTACAGACCCTGACTAACGATGCTAAAGTATATAGATAGGCATATATAAATAATATATTTATTGCAGTATATTTCCATATTGCATAATAATAATTAAATTTAATTGTTCTGTATATAATATATATATAGCTAATTGATTCCGAAGAAGATTTTGCTGTACGTGCTAATTTTGATATTGCCCAATTATGTGCCGAATGTATTTTATATTGGCGTCATTTATTGTCGGCCGCCGGTCAACCGTCGGTACAAGCGTTATTGGCAAAAAAACATCATCTACAAAGGGTACGGCGTTTTGCCGAAGGTTTTTTTGTAACAATAAATCCAAGACATGCGGTGGCTAGTTGTTACGATGCAAATTATCAAAATTATGTGGTCATCAGTGAAATTGCACGACGTTCAAGATATTTGTCATCTATACCACATTTACCGGTTCACTGTGCCCAATTAGATGGTGATTCCCATTCGTTTCCGTTAATATTTGAAGATCGATATTGTGATGCACCGAAATATCTCACTAGACGGCGAACTGGAAGTGGTAAGTATATACTAACAAAATACACAATTCTTGTTTTATATACTATATACTATATATATATATATGTAATTATATGATACAATTTACAGATTCATATTTAAATAATTATGAACCAATCAATACGAATACGAAAATGCTTCAGCAAATTGAAATGCATTTTCCCAATAATGGACTTATTTCGAATACCGTCAATTTAAATAAAACCCTGGACAAGGAATTGTGCAACAATTGTGTACCAAATCGCGATTCCGCGGCAGATTCCGGTCCAGCAGGATCCGTACAAAATTATGTAGGTGTTATGACACCAAGATTTGCATTAGGCGGTGATATTTTACAGGCAAGTTTATCAATTGCACCGGCTGCCCATGGAATGGTTCACCATACCGTTTTGCATACCGCAAGACATTCAATGTCAAATCGATTAGCGATAAATAAATGTAATTGTAATGATGGTGTACAAATCGTCGTTAATGATACTGATCCATCATGTTCGATACATTCGTCCAACATTACCGATTGCCGATCAACAATGATTTTGCATCATAGTAAATCATTAGATCAACTCGAATCAGCCCGCTCATTATTGTCATTATACTGCAATAATGATGATGATGATGATGACATCTCCACTAAAAAATTGTTACCCAAAAATGATAATGCAATTAAATTACATCAAACAAATCATCAACATCATCAACAATTAATACAATGTATGTATAATAATCATGAAAGTATGGTCACCAGATCAAATTCAAATAAAAAAACGAATGCATCTGATGATTTGCTTCGAAATATAAATGAATTTAGGGAAAAATATAAAAATCCTGGAGATAATCATAACAGCAACAGCAGCAACACCCGCAAATTATCAATTTTATTAAATGGTGACTCAACACCAATTAATCATATAGGTTCTAATAATAGTCCTGCGATAAATGGTATTAAAAAAATTGATAATAATAAACAAAAACAATTATGTAATAATCATATTTCAACATTAAACCATTTAAAATGTGATAGAATTTCTAATGTACATAAATTAAAAGTAGACAATTCGACGGAAATGAATAATAATAATAATACAACAAATCCACGTTATTATAATTCATTACCGAAAGGTGTTGGATTGTCAATGCCATGGAAAAATTGTGGACATTCAATAATAAAAAATAAATCAAATCATACAGAACATTCAGAACAATCACCGGCGGTGGCTTATACAAATTCTTACATTCAACCAAGTGGTGAACGAATTAACGGCGATTATACCTTTCCACGTAGCCATTCATCGTCAAATGCATCATCATCATCATATATACCAAAACCGTACCAAAAACATACTGTTCAATGTTCAGAGTTAGTAAGACATAAAAATCATTATTGTCAAAATTCGACAATTGATGATAATCAGGCAGCAATGAACAGTAATAAATTTTTTTTTAAAAATCCACATAAAAAACAATGTGATATTCAAAAAACAATAAGTAATCGCAACAGTGGTAGTAGCAGCAGCAGCAGAAGTAGTAGCTCGGATAGTGAAACACTTACGCTTACACCGAAAAAGAAAACAAAACATTTTCGAAAACGTTTATTGTCATCAACAATAAGCGTACCATATAAATTGGAAAATATTGAAAATATTGAAACGGCGGCCGCCGATCGTTTTAGTCAAAGTTTACCAAATTTAGTACGGGCACAGTCACAACCACCGCCGCCATCCCATTCTACATTATCACCCGCAGGTAAAAATGTTGTACAAACAGTTAAATCAACGACGGCCGCCATACGATTAAATTATAATAATAATTTATTATTAACACAACGAACACTAAGCGCGGATTCAACATCATCATTGAGTGAACAAAGTGGATGGATATCAAGTAGACGAAGTTCTGGTGTATCCAGTCCAGAAATTTCATTTCAAAAACATAATGTTAATCAACAACCGAACAATAATAACAATAACAGTACATTGTTAAATGGTGCTCAATTGAGGAAAAAACTTTTGAAACTATTAAGTGAACAACAACAACAACAAATGGATAAAAATGAATTTCGTCGTAATAATAATTGCAATGTCCATCAACGAGAAGGAAATTTCAGTATAAATAAAAAGGATTTCGTACCTGATTTCGTTCATCATAAGAAAATATCCACCATAACGGTTAATCATAATAATAAAATTAAAAATAATTCACAAAATGCATGTAAAGTTAATACTTCGACGACGCCGCCGGAGCGTTTATCAACATCATCATTATCATCATCATTGACCATACCAAATGAAAAACTAGTACAAAATCTATCGAATCATTGTCTCAAAATTAATCAAAAACCTAATTGTAATAATAATAATAATAATAATGGAAAAGATTTGCCAAAAATGGATGGATTATTATCTTTACTGGGAAAACAAAAAAAAATCATAACGACTTCAAATGGCATTATTATGAATAATAATAATAATTTAAATAAAATTTCTCATATTGAAAAATCAAAATCCGATTTTGATTTAACGGCAACGGCCATCAATCCATCAAAAAATAATTATGGAAATTTATTTGATAATTTTAAATTACCATCACCACCGCAACAATTCAGTGATATTGCATTACCACCGGATGCATTTCGTGATCCGCCATCATCATCAGCGTCAGCCATCTCGGAACCATCTCGACAAAATGAATGTAATGACCATCATATTTTCAGATGTAAATCGAAAAATGAACAAAATGGACACTGTCCAGAATCTGAGATTAATATAAATAATATTATTAATGGTTCATCAGCTGCATTTGATAATCCATTATATCACATCTGCTATGAAGATATGCGCGGTGGTGGTATTATTAAATCACAAAGCAATTCGGAATTAATATCTACAGTTTCTGCTACACGTTCAACAAATGATTTAATTGATGAGTTAATGTTTACAAAAAAGCACGAACGTAAATCATCAAAACGTAAATTATCAAAGAAATCAATACAATCGTATCCATTGAATAATAACGTAAAAACAATCACAACTTTGCCCAATTCGTCCACCACGAATGGTGCCACTACCACTACTATACATCCTCAATATAGTAATAATTATCATTATCATCATCATCATAATACATTTAAAGAATTTGAAAAATTACGTGATGAATTTCGTAAACATATTAATTATTCGGGTCAAATGTATTCGGAACTTTCCGATAAATTAGCATCGGAATTACCATATTTTCATATTGCCGATGAATATCGTACATTTTCACCAAATGGTTTACATTTAATTGTATGCGTTCATGGACTAGATGGTAATTCAGCTGATTTACGATTGGTTCGTACTTATTTAGAATTGGGATTACCCGGTGCGAATTTAGATTTTTTAATGTCTGAACGTAATCAAGGTGATACATTTTCTGATTTTGATACAATGACTGATCGGTAGGTGTATACTGTATATATATCTATAGATAAATAAATAAATTAAATCTATATATATAATTAAAATGTACATTCCATATAGATTAGTAGCTGAAATTCTATGTCATATCGAAACCTATGGAATAAATCCATTACGTATATCATTTGTAGCCCATTCATTGGGTACGATCATTGTACGATCGGCATTGGCAAGACCACAAATGCGAACACTATTACCAAGACTTTTTACATTTTTATCATTGTCTGGACCGCATCTGGGCACATTATATAATACCAGTGGATTAGTTAATATGGGTAAAATCTAACAAATATACATATATAGTCTTTAAGGATTATCGTATAATATACATTTTACTATAATTGCTGTTTTATTTTGTATATATATAGGCATGTGGTTCATGCAAAAATGGAAGAAATCAGGTTCATTATTGCAATTGTGTCTTCGTGATGCCGCCGATTATCGTCAAAGTTTTCTGTATAAACTCAGTCAAAAAAGTACATTGCATCATTTTAAAAATGTTTTATTATGTGGATCAAGTCAAGATCGATATGTACCACCGCATTCAGCCCGTTTGGAATTATGCAAAGCAGCCATTCGTGATACGTCACAATTGGGAATTGTTTATCGGTAATTATATATATTTATATATATAGTACACACATAATAATAATAATAATAATATTTAATCTATCTGTATCTGTCTCTTGTATTCTTTTTCGTGGACGTTTTTAGCGAAATGACACATAATATTGTGGCACCAATGTTGGCAAAACCAGAATTAACATTAGCACGATTTGATGTACATCATGCTTTACCACATACAGCAAATGCACTTATTGGACGTGCCGCTCACATTGCCGTTTTAGATTCGGAATTATTTATTGAAAAATTTTTACTAGTGGCCGGTTTAAAATATTTTAGCTAGCTTCAATTATACGTATTTATCTTTTTTGTTATTATTTAAAACCTATATAAGATTAAAAAACCTATATAACGTAATCAAGTAATCAAAAAAAAACAGAATCAAAATTTGACAAACAGAAAATTGGTCGACAAAAAGAAGGCTAAACCCATAATTAAATAATATGCGACCTTATATAATAATCAATTGATCAATTAATGCATTTTTAATTAAGTAAAACTTTTTTAATATATATATATATAGAAAATTATGAATTTTAATCAAAATTTACGATAATTAATAGATAAATATAGATAAATAATTAAAAAGATAAACAATTAAAAAGATAAATTAAATTTTTTAAAAGGTACCATATATTTATGAATGAGTTAAATATATATATATATAGATTATATTCTATACTAAATAGACTTAGATAATAATTAGAAATTGAGTTTATTTATTGCGTCCTCTTTAATTTTTTTTTTAAGTAATAAATTATTATACTATATAATATAGAATTTAATAGTTATAATATGACAAATATTTTTTCTAAATTGTATTTTAAAATTATTTATTTTATGTATTTATTTATATATAGTATTATATAGTTTTGTGTATGTGTGTAAATGTATCAAAAGTATAAAAAAAGGATACTTTGTAACCTATTTAATTATGACACACTGCAGACAGCGCATATAGATTCGTAAAATTCATATATATTTCTATATAGGATGATAAAATTGTATAGAAAATATGCAAAATAGTATCGAATACATCGAAAGAAAAAAAATTATGAAAAAATGGATTTTTCACCGAAACCTATAAGTTTGAGCTATCAGGCTGAAAACTTGTATACTTATGTTTTAAGGGATGCTGAATCCGAATAAAAAGGTTTCAGAACGTTTTAGCCCTTAGTATTTGAGTTATGGCCCGACAAAGATTTCCCAAAGTTTTGCTATACTAACCCCTTATGAAAAAATGGATTTTTCACCGAAACCTTTAAGTTTGAGCTAGCGGGCTGAAAACTTGTATACTTATGTTTTAAGGGATGCTGAATCCGAATAAAAAGGTTTCAGAACGTTTTAGCCCTTAGTATTTGAGTTATGGCCCGACAAAGATTTCCCAAAGTTTTGCTATACTAACCCCTTATGAAAAAATGGATTTTTCACCGAAACCTTTAAGTTTGAGCTAGCGGGCTGAAAACTTGTATACTTATGTTTTAAGGGATGCTGAATCCGAATAAAAAGGTTTCAGAACGTTTTGGCTCTTAGTTTTTGAGTTATGGCCCGACAAAGATTTCCCAAAGTTTTGCTATACTAACCCCTTATGAAAAAATGGATTTTTCACCGAAACCTTTAAGTTTGAGCTATCGGGCTGAAAACTTACATACTTATGTTTTAAGGGATGCTGAATCCGAATAAAAAGGTTTCAGAACGTTTTAGCCCTTAGTTTTTGAGTTATGGCCCGACAAAGATATCCCAAAGTTTTGCTATACTAACCCCTTATGAAAAAATGGATTTTTCACCGAAACCTTTAAGTTTGAGCTAGCGGGCTGAAAACTTGTATACTTATGTTTTAAGGGATGCTGAATCCGAATAAAAAGGTTTCAGAACGTTTTGGCTCTTAGTTTTTGAGTTATGGCACGACAAAGATTTCCCAAAGTTTTGCTATACTAACCCCTTATGAAAAAATGGATTTTTCACCGAAACCTTTAAGTTTGAGCTATCGGGCTGAAAACTTACATACTTATGTTTTAAGGGATGCTGAATCCGAATAAAAAGGTTTCAGAACGTTTTAGCCCTTAGTTTTTGAGTTATGGCCCGACAAAGATATCCCAAAGTTTTGCTATACTAACCCCTTATGAAAAAATGGATTTTTCACCGAAACCTTTAAGTTTGAGCTAGCGGGCTGAAAACTTGTATACTTATGTTTTAAGGGATGCTGAATCCGAATAAAAAGGTTTCAGAACGTTTTAGCTCTTAGTTTTTGAGTTATGGCCCGACAAAGATTTCCCAAAGTTTTGCTATACTAACCCCTTATGAAAAAATGGATTTTTCACCGAATACTTTAAGTTTGAGCTATCGGGCTGAAAACTTGTATACTTATGTTTTAAGGGGTGGTAAATCCGAATACAAAGGTTTCAGAACGTTTTAGCCCTTAGTTTTTGAGTTATGGCCCGACAAAGATTTCCCAAAGTTTTGCTATACTAACCCCTTATGAAAAAATGGATTTTTCACCGAAACCTTTAAGTTTGAGCTATCGGACTGAAAACTTGCATACTTATCTTAACATGCAGTAAGAATTCAAGATTAAAAGCAAAAAAAAAATTAAAAAAAAGGATCGTTTTCGCATCCGGTCTTGTGTCTGATCTTGATCTTCCTATATATTATAATTATTGTCCTCATGATGCTATGACACATGAAACAGTAATAAATATAACAAAAAAAAAACACATGAAATTAATTATTATTTTACATTTTAATTTGTTAAGTCACAGATAAACACACAGAATTTCTGCCAAACACAATTTGAGTTTATTTTATACTTTATCAATAAATGCGTACGATACTTGAATTTATTTTATTATATTCCATATGAACTTTTTAATATCAAAGTGCAAAAATGTTATAAAAATCTTATTAAACATTTGTTAGTTTTTTGCAACGAGTGAATTTAAAATTTAGTTTGAATTTATATAAAGATCCAACTATAAATGCGTATAGATATATACAACTATAATTAATATATAATTTATAAAACGTATATTTAATTTAATTATATTATATGTGACTAGAAAATAATAGAATTAATTATATATATATATAAGTATAATAAATTAATATTAAATCAAATTTTAAATAAATTATATGTCAATTAAGAAATCAATTGCAATAAGTGTATCAAATTTTATTTCAATTTTTTGTTTTTTTTTTTTTGTTAATTAATCTATACGGCAGAATCGGTTTAGCGCCCGTAAAACCCCGCGTAGTTCTTGAATTTTATAAGAGAAGTCAATAGACAATAATGGTAATCTGCATAATTGCATCAGAATGAAGTGTTTGACTCGATCATGAAATATAAAAAGAGTTTTTTCCTGATATGATCCTGAATACTTTAAGTTTGAGCTATCGGGCTGAAAACTTGTATACTTATGTTTTAAGGGATGCTAAATCCGAATAAAAAGGTTTCAGAACGTTTTAGCCCTTAGTTTTTGAGTTATGGCCCGACAAAGATTTCCCAAAGTTTTGCTATACTAACCCCTTATGAAAAAATGGATTTTTCACCGAAACCTTTAAGTTTGAGCTATCGGGCTGAAAACTTGTATACTTATGTTTTAAGGGATGCTAAATCCGAATAAAAGGGTTTCAGAACGTTTTAGCCCTTAGTTTTTGAGTTATGGCCCGACAAAGATTTCCCAAAGTTTTGCTATACTAACCCCTTATGAAAAAATGGATTTTTCACCGAAACCTTTAAGTTCGAGCTATCGGGCTGAAAACTTGTATACTTATGTTTTAAGGGATGCTAAATCCGAATAAAAAGGTTTCAGAACGTTTTAGCCCTTAGTTTTTGAGTTATGGCCCGACAAAGATTTCCCAAAGTTTTGCTATACTAACCCCTTATGAAAAAATGGATTTTTCACCGAATACTTTAAGTTTGAGCTATCGGGCTGAAAACTTGTATACTTATGTTTTAAGGGATGCTAAATCCGAATAAAAGGGTTTCAGAACGTTTTAGCCCTTAGTTTTTGAGTTATGGCCCGACAAAGATTTCCCAAAGTTTTGCTATACTAACCCCTTATGAAAAAATGGATTTTTCACCGAAACCTTTAAGTTTGAGCTATCGGGCTGAAAACTTGTATACTTATGTTTTAAGGGATGCTAAATCCGAATAAATAGGTTTCAGAACGTTTTAGCCCTTAGTTTTTGAGTTATGGCCCGACAAAGATTTCCCAAAGTTTTGCTATACTAACCCCTTATGAAAAAATGGATTTTTCACCGAAACCTTTAAGTTTGAGCTATCGGGCTGAAAACTTGTATACTTATGTTTTAAGGGATGCTAAATCCGAATAAAAAGGTTTCAGAACGTTTTAGCTCTTAGTTTTTGAGTTATGGCCCGACAAAGATTTCCCAAAGTTTTGCTATACTAACCCCTTATGAAAAAATGGATTTTTCACCGAAACCTTTAAGTTTGAGCTATCGGGCTGAAAACTTGTATACTTATGTTTTAAGGGATGCTAAATCCGAATAAATGGGTTTCAGAACGTTTTAGCCCTTAGTTTTTGAGTTATGGCCCGACAAAGATTTCCCAAAGTTTTGCTATACTAACCCCTTATGAAAAAATGGATTTTTCACCGAAACCTTTAAGTTTGAGCTATCGGGCTGAAAACTTGTATACGTATGTTTTAAGGGATGCTGAATCCGAATAAAAAGGTTTCAGAACGTTTTAGCCCTTAGTTTTTGAGTTATGGCCCGACAAAGATTTCCCAAAGTTTTGCTATACTAACCCCTTATGAAAAAATGGATTTTTCACCGAAACCTTTAAGTTTGAGCTATCGGGCTGAAAACTTGTATACTTATGTTTTAATGGATGCTAAATCCGAATAAAAAGGTTTCAGAACGTTTTAGCCCTTAGTTTTTGAGTTATGGCCCGACAAAGATTTCCCAAAGTTTTGCTATACTAACCCCTTATGAAAAAATGGATTTTTCACCGAAACCTTTAAGTTTGAGCTATCGGGCTGAAAACTTGTATACTTATGTTTTAAGGGATGCTAAATCCGAATAAAAAGGTTTCAGAACGTTTTAGCCCTTAGTTTTTGAGTTATGGCCCGACAAAGATTTCCCAAAGTTTTGCTATACTAACCCCTTATGAAAAAATGGATTTTTCACCGAAACCTTTAAGTTTGAGCTATCGGGCTGAAAACTTGTATACTTATGTTTTAAGGGATGCTAAATCCGAATAAATAGGTTTCAGAACGTTTTAGCGGTTAGTTTTTGAGTTATGGCCCGCAAAAAGATTTCCCAAAGTTTTGCTATACTAACCCCTTATGAAAAAATGGATTTTTCACCGAAACCTTTAAGTTTGAGCTATCGGGCTGAAAACTTGTATACTTATGTTTTAAGGGATGCTGAATCCAAATAAAAAGGTTTCAGAACGTTTTAGCCCTTAGTTTTTGAGTTATGGCCCGACAAAGATATCCCAAAGTTTTGCTATACTAACCCCTTATGAAAAAATGGATTTTTCACCGAAACCTTTAAGTTTGAGCTATCGGGCTGAAAACTTGTATACTTATGTTTTAAGGGATGCTAAATCCGAATAAAAAGGTTTCAGAACGTTTTACCCCTTAGTTTTTGAGTTATCGTCCGACAAAGATATCCCAAAGTTTTGCTATACTAACCCCTTATGAAAAAATGGATTTTTCACCGAAACCTTTAAGTTTGAGCTATCGGGCTGAAAACTTGTATACTTATGTTTTAAGGGATGCTAAATCCGAATAAAAAGGTTTCAGAACGTTTTAGCCCTTAGTTTTTGAGTTATGGCCCGCAAAAAGATTTCCCAAAGTTTTGCTCCACACTAACCCCTTATGAAAAAATGGATTATTTTTTTAAATCATTTATTTTCCATTTATTTACGTAATACATCATATACAATATACATATATAGAATTGTTTCTTTATTTTTTTTTTTTAACTTAATTTTAAATATATTTTAAATATATAAATTTAATTTAATTTATTAAAAAATAATTTGTGTATGTGTTTTTTTTATCTATATATATATAGTTTCTAATATATATTGTTCTTCAATTTTGTGTGATTGTTTTTTGAATTGTTTTAATTAGTTTTTTTTTTTGGGGCATTCGCGCGACGAACACGACAACAGAAAAAATAAAAATAAAAAACCTCTCAAAAACTTATCACACAAAACATTATTCAAATAATTTCCTATATAGTATAAATACATTTATTGTTTTTTTTTTATATGTACAAATATAAAATATTGTGTTCTGAATTGATTTTGTTTTTTCGGAATCGGAATTTTAGGTAAATAAAATACTTTATTAAAACCAAAAATTAATTATTTGTTTAAAGATCTTGTCCTTCTCTACTACTACTACTAATCTACCTTACTTATAATTATTTATTATAGAAGGTATGACCGCATGATCGATGGAAACCACCACAATCCTTTCCATATATAACTCACAGACTCATTAACTTCCAGTTGTTAACAGTTTGTTGTTTCGTTATTATTTCGTTGGGGTGTAATACGAGGATATTTTGATGGTACCTTATGAATGCTAATAATTGATGGATTAGCAGTACGTTTACAATTATTATTATTATTATTACTATTATGATTATGATTATTAGTATTCTTATCATTATCATTATTATCATTAATATATTTTGGTTTTATATGTTGTGACAATTTTTTCGGTTTTGTTAAATTACTAGCCGTTGTATTAACATTATCATTTAAGATGAATTCATGATGATGACCTTTTGTTTCACAATTTTTTCCCAGCTCTATAATGTCTTGTAGAGATGGTGTTGTTTGTTGTTGTTTGTTTTGATGTTGACGTTTTTGTTGTTTACGTTGCTTTTTTGACGGTGGTTGTTGTTGTTGTTGAATTTGTGAATTTAACAAATGGAATTCGTTTGTCGATTGTTGTTCTATTGGTTGTGACTGTGATTCTGTCATTTCGAAAGGATGACATCCCAATTGTTGTTGTTCTGATACTTTGGGTAATTGTTTATTATCAATCATAGGCATCACGGTCTTTGGTAAATTTTGTGCATGGATTAAATTTATTGATTTATCTTCTTTGGTGATGATTGATGATGATTGTGTTGTAGCAAAAGTTGACACTGTCGACCCGGACACCGACGACGTGTTGGATGATGATGAAGATGTTTCAAATAATAATTTTGGAAATGAATGATGATCTTGATGATCATTTGAAAATGTTGACATATTAAAAATAAAATTTGAATCATCAATTGTTGTATTACGTAAATCATTACCGTCATCAACATCATCAACATTTTCGGGCCATAAACATGTTGTAATATCTGATTTATAATTTATAATTGATTCCCATGGTTCATTATCATTACAAATAAAACTAAAATCTAAAATATCATTTTCTAAACATTCAACGTCAATGCTATTCGATGGTGCTGTCGCCTCCAATAAATTCATATTTGTTGAATCATCATCATAATACATGGTCGGTGTTATACCATTAGTAATTTCATTTTGATGTTCATGTGTGGTTAATGCTAATGATGATGCGGCGGTGGTGGTGGTAATTGACGACGATAATGATGATGATGATGATGGTGGTTGTGATTGATGATGGTGATGGTGATTGTGATGGTTATGGTGGTGATTGTGATTATGGTGGTTATGGTGGTTATGGTGGTTATGGGCGCCGCTTGGTGCTGTTGATGCCGTTGCTGTTGCTGTTGCTGTTGCTGTTACTGTTGATAAAAAACTATTTCGTTCATTTTCAAATAATATTTCAAAATCATCATGTATTGATTTTTCATTATTCGGTACATTCGATTGATCCAATTGATCGTGTTCAATTGATTCTGTATTATTCCAAAATATTGTTGAAATTACATCATCACTTTCCGTTGAATATGAAGATAATTGTGTTGGTAATGGTGGTGGTAAAGTTGGTAAATGTGTAGGTTGAGATGGTGGTGGTGGTGGTGGTGGTAGTGGAAGTGGTGGTTGAAGTGGTGAAAGTGGTGGTGGTAGTTGTTGTGTCACTATTGAAGCACGTAAATGCATTGGTGATGGAGTTGATGGAGATACCTGTGTTGATGATGTTGGTGTTGTTGTTGTCATCATTTGAACTGGCGATGGCGATGGTACTGATGGCGATGGTACTGATGGCACTGATGGCGATGGTGTTAAAATTGATGGTAATATTAATGAATGTAATGTTGATGATGGCATTGGTGATGATGGTTTTTGTATAATTTTCAATTTTTGTACTTTACATAATTTCTTATTCATTTTATTTGATTCATTATTTTTACATTTACGTTTTATTTTATTAATCCATTTAAAAAAATTATCCATTATTGAAAATTCCTTATTTATATTGGCAAGTTTATTCATTGATCCCATTGATGATGAACAGCAAGATGATGATGCTGTGGATGTGGATGTAGATGATGATGATGTGGATGATGATGAAGATGATGTGGATGATGTAGATGATGATGGTGATGATATTGGTGAATTAAATAGAATAGTATCTGTATCAACAATAGTATTTTTTAAATAATTTGTTTTTGTATATTTTACATTTTCATTTAACCATTTCTTTTTTAATGTTCCATATAAATTATCAATTTCATTAATACTATCATCATCATTAAATTTATTACCATCAATAATATATTTAATTTTATCATGTATTGCAAATTTTAAACGTTTATCATTTAAATTTGTTAGTAAATCGATTGTCATTAGCCAATCGTTTACAAAATAAATAATTAATTTATTTAATAATGGTATTGTTATTTCCATTCCATCTTTATATAATTTATCATTAAAATGATTTAATAATAATAATTTTGATGTTTGATTGATTGGTGTGTTGGATAATGGTGATGGTGATGGTGATGGAGACGATGACGGTGCCGGCGAAGAAAATGATTTATAAAAATATTGTATTTTTTTCAAAATAACCGACCATGTAATTATTGTATTATTTGTTAATGGAGGCTTTTTATGATGATGATTGTTTTTAACGTTGTTTTTAACGTTGTTGTTGTTGATCGTTGTTGACACCATCGACGAGGATGATGATGGTGACAATAAAGATTTCTTAATTTCTTCTGATGCAATGAAAGAGAAATTTTTTGTTAATTTCTTATTAATGTTACGTTCACGGGAAATGATGGAGGACTCAATAGTTTTTGTTTGTCCATTTATAGTAATTGATTTTGTTTTGTCATTTTGATTTTTACGATGATGTTGTTTTCCTCCTTTAGATAATTCAGTTGTTGGGGTCGTCGTCGGGGTCTGGGCCACTACAACTGTTGATTTTTTATCAAAAACTTTAACATTTGTTGATTGTTGTTGTTGATGATTATTCTGTTGATGATGTTGTTTTATATTTGTGCTAAATTTTTCATTGATTTTTTTTGCTTCACGTATGAGATCATGAAATAATGTATTATATACATTAGAATTAGAATTGGAAGTTGTTGATGTTGTCGTTGTTGTTGTTGTTGTTGTTATGGCACGAGATGCATCACTATTCAAAATCAAATTATTTGTTTGTGTAGTTGAAGTGTTTGTTGTTGTTACCGTTAATTCATTTAAACATTTACTATCGTGTGATTTATCATTGAAAATGTCCATTGAACCATTAGGCACCGAAATTGTAACCATATTAGAATCAATAACATCTTTTATCGGTTCCATTTTATTTATGGTTTCCTTTTTCTGTTGTATTTTATTGTTTTTTGAGGATACACGATCATCATGTACTGTTAATTTTTCTCTTTGTTTATCTGTTTTTCTTGTTGCTTCCACATCGATTATCGGTGGTGGTGGTGGTGGTGGTGATGTGGTGTTTGCCATAAAGCATAAAGATTGTATTGATGTTCTGTACGGTATTGGAACAAATGTTATGTCTGTGTCTGTGTCTGTTTCGGCCGTCATTAACGGTGGTGATGATTGTTGAGAAATTGTTGTTTCAACATTTGTACTACAACTATTATTATTACTGGAAACGTTTGCTATTGATAACTTTTGTTTATTATTAAAATCTTTTTGAATTGAAGATGCGGCAGCAATATTAGTAATATTAGCTGCAGGATCTTTTAACATTGTATAAGGTGGTGTTGTTGTGTAACTTGTCAAAGATTCATTTTGTAAAGATTTTCTGGTTGTTAAATTTTGATTTAACGGTGAACGATTGATAATAATCGACGGCAACGTTTCTGTTAACAATGTTGAAGCTGATTCTATAATATTTGATGATGTTGTTGATGATGTTGTTGTTACCGTTAACATTTTTTCATTTATATATTTGGCATTAACGGGTGGTGGTGGTGGTGGTGGTGGTGGTGAACCGTCCGCCTCCGCCTCCGCCTCCATTGCCGCCACTATCGGTATATTATTATTTAAAATTTCCATTGAAGAATACTGATGAATACTGATATTTGATGGCATTTCATTTAATAATTCTATTTCAGGTACAAAAGATTCCGTATAGTTATCAATAGATTTTGAATTCTCATTTCCTAATGTTCTTTTTATTGATTTTGATTCAGCTGTAATGAATGTATTGATGGTGGCATTGGTGGCCATTATTGTTGTTGGCATTAACATTTGTCCATTTGTACCATTATTATTATTATTATTAGAACCTATTGTTGTTTTTATACTCGGTATACTATTTGGAATTCCCATTGAAGACATTCCATATCCAATATCTTTTAACATTACATCAATTTGTGAATTTGTGACTTTATCAGGTAAAAACTTTGATGACGTAGAACTTGTAGATAATTTTGAATTATCCATTTGTGAAAGATTTCTTATGCCGCATGATGATGATGATGATGCATTACCACCTATTATTTCTTCTGACTTGGATATGGACGATTTTGATTTTGATATTGATATCTGAGGCAATGCTAATTCTGGCTTTCTCATTGTCATTGTCTGTAATTCTGCTGTTCTGATTGATTCTGTTGATTCTGTTGATGTTGGTCCATTTGTACAGTTAATATACGTTGATTTGTCGGGTATTGTCATTAATGAGTTTTTTGTTATTGTTGTTGATGTGGTGGTTGTTGTAACGGCAGAAATTGCAACCATATTAGAATCAATAACATCTTTTATGGGTTTCATTTTATTAGTATCATCCGTTTCCCGTTGTATTGTCTTTGAGCGCACGCGATCATTTATTAATTTTTCTTTTTGCAATTTCTGCGGTTTTCTTGTTGTTGATTCCAAATGGATAACAACTGGTGAGTTTGTCATAATGGTGGGCTTTACAGTTGATTGATTGATTGGTGTTTTGTACGGTATTTTTGCCGTCGTCATTAACGATGTTGATGTCGTTACGATTGTTGTTACATTTGTACAACTATTATTGGAAACATCTGCTATTGATAACTTTTGTTTATTATTGAAATGTTCCGAAGTTGACGAAGTGGCAATTGTAATATTAGCATTACCGGGATCTTTTAACATTGAAGGCGATGTGTAATTTGTCAATTCGTCGTCGGAAGAAGATTCATTTTGTAAGGATTTTCTGCTTATTGGATTTCCATAACTTATTAACGGTGAATTATTGATAATCGACTGTGTTTCTGTTGTTTCTGTTGACAATGTTGACGCTATTTCTGTTTTTGTTACTGCTGCTGTTGTTGTTGTTGCCGTTAAAATTTGATCGCCTTTATCATAAACCATTGCAGCAGCAGCAGCCGCTTTCACTTTCACTATCGGTATATTATTATTTATAATTTCCATTGAAGTGGAATTTGTTCCACTTTGATTTGATTTAAAATTGTGTTTTTCAATTGTATTATTATCCCGTTTCGGTACGACGATCTCTGATGATGGTATAGATCTTGTTAATTTTGAATAATCTTTTTGTAATCTATTCCGTATTGATTCTTTTTGATCTGGTGGTACGGGTGGTGTATTAGTAGTAGTAGTAGTAGTAGTGTTAAATTGAATTTCTGGTGGTGAAGCCAATATTGGCGTTGATCTGATGATGACCGCTTTCGACTTTGGTTGTTTTGTTATTGTACTAGAATCTTTTAACGGCATTGTCGGCCATTTTAATAGATTATTGTTGTACTTTGTTGGTGGTATCGCTGGTGTCGTCGCTGGTGTTGTCGCCCTCGTTGCCAGCGGTGTCTGAATAGAACTCGACGGCGGCGGCGGTGGCGGCATTAACGGCAATGGATTTATTTTAAACATTTGATTTTGTGAAAGCAATGAAGGAATTAATTGTTCTTGTGGTTTAGATACTTTCATTGTTAAAAGTGATGGTATTGATGATGGAGGGGTCATTAATGATTTGGATAATGATGATGATAATACTGATGTTGTTATTGGTGGTGGTTGGTGTGGTGGTGGTTGTGGTGATGATTGAATTTGATGCGGTGGTATATTAAATATTGATGATGATGATGATGATGGTAAGGATGGTGAAGTAATTGAAGGAGACGGAGTATTTAATGATGACGATAGGTTGTATGGAGCGGACAGTAAAGATAGAGTTATGGATGATAATAGAGCTAGGGTTGGCGATGATGCTAATAAATTTGAAGATGCTAATATAGGTGGTGGTGGAACATGTAATGGTGTTGGTAATGGTGTTGATAGTGTTGTTAATGTAAGTGGTAGTGGTGGTGGTGGTGGAGGATTTTGGGTTGGAAGTGGTAATGGTAGAGGTGGTGATGGTGGCGGTGGTTGTGATGGTGGTTGTGGTGGTGGTGGTGGTGGTGGAGATGGTGATGGCGGCGGCGGTAAAGATGGTAAAGGTGGTTGAAATGGTTGAACAGGAAGTGGTTTTAATGATGGTAGCGCTGGTGGTGGTGGTGGCGGCCGCACATTATGCTGAACAACTTCAAATAATTTTTTATAATTTGTTACTTTATAGTTTATAGTATTATTGTTAGTGTTAGTGTTTGTGTTTGTATTGGATGATGATGCAGCAGTAGTTGCAATAGTTGAACCATTACTAAGACTTGTAATTAAACCATTACTTATAGTTGTTGAAGTTGTAGTTGTAGTTGTAATAGTAACCGCAGCGGTAATTGTCGTAATGGTTTCAATTTTTTGTGTGGTTTTAGCATTACTGCATTTGTCAATTAATATTGATTTATTTGATGAATCACCACCACAAAATAAAACATCGGATGAAACAATGTTAATACCACCACCATTTGTGTTTGATTTCAATGGTAAATTGTTGTTATTTTTATTTCTATTATTATTGTTTGGCGAAATAATTGTAGTACTATACAAATGAGGTATAAATTTGCTACGTTTTTTATAATTATTAATGTTTCGTTGTTGTTGTTGTTGTTGTTGTTGACGTGGTTTATTTTTTATTATATCACTTATCATATTTCGAACAGCATCGATACTTTTTTTATTACTTTGAACGCAATGTGTCATTGAGGTGGTTGTTGTTAATGTTGTTGTGGTTGTTGTTGTTGGTTTTTTTGTTGATAAATCATAATGTTCATTTGATATAAATTTATTGTAAGATGACGATGATGACGATGATGATGTTGATGATGATGATGATGATGTTGATGTTGATGTTGACGATGGTGATGCGGAACGTGAACGTGGTAATAATAATAATGATGATGATGATGTTGACGACGACGAGGATAAACTACCTACAGAATTATATATTGAATTGTTTCCTGTAGTAATAATTTTACAATCATTGACAACGGCAACATCAAATGCAACATTTGTTGGATTGTTGTTGGAAATTGTTAATGAGGACACAGACACCGATGGTTTTGTGGTAACCGCAGTAGTAGCAGCAGCAGTAGCAGCAGCAGTAGCAGCAGTAGTAGCAACAATAACATCATTCATCATTGGATAATTACTTATTGATCGTTTATTTGTCAATTTTTTATTAATTACATAATTTGATATTTTATCGTTTATCATTTGATTTACATTTCTATTTTTATTTACATTTACACGATCGCCATCATCGCCATCGCCATTACCATCGCCATCACGATCGCCATCACCATCACCATCATCATCAGAAATTTCTTCATAATATAGATCGGATGCGACGGAGTTTGTCCCAATTTCTGTATTCTCCATTGTTGGTGAATGGTGATGATGATGATGATGATGATGATGGTGATCATAGACGTCCAGATCAGCTTTACGTTCCATTATACTACTACTACTACTGCCAATTATTATTGGTTCATTTGATTTGAGTTTTGAAATAGTATTATTATCATTATCATTTCTTGCAATATTATTTGATTTAACAGTGGTCGTTGTGATTGCTGTAGACGATAATGTATTAATCGATGTGGATGGTAATAATGTTAATGAGGAGGATGACATTGACAATATTGATGATGAAGAAGTTGTTGTTGTTGTTGTCGTTGTTGTTGATGTTGTTAATGTTGTTGTCATTGTTATTGTCGTTGTCGTCGTTGTCATTGTTGTCGTTGATGTGGTTGTTGTTGCCGTTATTGCAGTTGCCGTTATTTTTGATATTGTTGATGATAATAAATTTTCATAAAATCCAATGGCAACTTTTTCAAATGAAATTTCTTCAGTTTCCGGTTTTTGCAAAACGGAATTTGCTGGAATTTCCGATTGAGTTGTACTTGAAACGGTATTACTAGATAGTTCCGCTTCTGGATTATAACCGCTGGTAATGGTAATAATGGTTGACGGTAATGATCCACGTAAGGATGATGAATGAAGTTGTACGGATGATGATGACGCCGATGACGATGATGACGATTCTAATGATTTCTGATTATTGTTATTATGATGATTATTATTTTCACTGTTAATCTTTATCATTTTTATTTTTCCTTTTTTTATGGCGGTGGATGTCGATAGATTACGTCGAAATTTTGATTGGTATAGTTGTCCTGATGATGATGATGATTGTCCTTTTTTGATTTTACTACGTTGTTGTACATTGAACATTGTTATTTTATTACCACCATTTAAATTTCGTTTAATAAGTGATTTAGAATTTTTTAATTTTATTTCATTATTGATAACATCATCCACATCATCATTTTGTATCGGTTCACATTTAATAGAAACTGTAGTTTTTTTACGTTGAATATGATGATGATCATCATCATCATCATTATTATTATTATCATCATTATTATTATTATCATTATTATTATTTTCAATGGAAATACTATTAGGAATATCGACCGTTACATCCATACATTCTGTATGTTGTTGTTTAACGTTAATTTGATTAACAACATCATTAAACGAAACTGAATGATTTTGATGATTTGCTTTATCATCATCATTCATCATACTTGCATTGTTTAATAAATTGTTAATTAATTTATCCGGACTGTCGTCTAAAGTTAAATTATTGTTATGATTATGATGGATATTTGATGGGTTTGAGCCGACGATGGTGGTGATTGGCTCCATCATTTTCACCGTTGGACTGCTAATTATATTAGTAACAGCAATAGCTGTTGTTGTAGCTTTTGAATTCATAACAACCGGTGGTGTAGTAGTATTTTTAGTGGTACTTGTTGTGGTAGAAACATCTTGTGTTGTGATCGCACCACCAGAAGTAGCAGCAGCAGCAACATCATCCGTATTACTATTTAGTATATTATTATTGTTTTTTGTAGAATGAATTGCTCGTATTTGATCATTAATGTTAATGATCATCGTCGATTCATCATTAATGACATCATTTATTGTGGATTGTGGATTGTCGTCCGTGTCTGGTATTTCAATGATTTCGGTACGTTTACCCAATTGAAAATTATGATTTTCGGTAAATAATAATTCAATGGCAATTGAATTATAAACACTTGGTATCGGACATTCAGCACGTTCCAAAAATTTTCGTTTCAATTTTATATGAAACATTTCAATTCTTGATACAGCAACAGCACCACTATGAATCATTATTGGTTCAATTGCGTTTGTATGTTGGATTTTCTATTTAATTTTTTTTGGAAAAAAACGAATAAAATACAAAAATTAGTAAAAGTATAATTTAAATGTAACTATAAATAACTTTAAAATTGCTTGTCACAGATAGACAAACAAAATAATGTGTTTTTTTTTTTAATTTACATTACCCCCTATTAATTATTTTAATTGTATTGAATGTTGTTGTTTAAAATATTTAAAACAAAAAATTAATTAATAATCAAAAAATTTCAATTATTTTACTTCAATTATTATTATTTTTAAATAAAAAATTTAAATGAATTCATAAATCAAAATCAAAATTAAAAATTAAATATTTGAAATTAAATATTTGAATCATGACTAGCAAAAGATTAATACAATAATGATTTATTAGCAAAAGTTTAATACAAAAAAAGCTAAAAAATTAATTATTAATTGAATTATAAAAAAATTAATTATTGTTGAATGATGAAAATTGTTGAATGTTGCTGAAAATAATCTGCCATAAATATAATATATATATTTCATTTAAAATGTTGTTTATTTTATATATGTTTATTAATGAAAAAGAATGAATTAAAATAAAATTGGTTTTTTTTTTTCTTATTTGATTAAGTACACACTCTAAACAACCACAAACTCAACGTGCAGGTAGTTACCAACGGTAACTGTGAATGATACCAATCCGCGTATCGCATTCAGGCTAAAATTGTAAGTGCGAATCCTATGCGGATGGTTGTACGGCTAATACTGTACCGACACCGACACAAAAACAACAAATTATGAAACTAGCAACAGTGCCTCGGACACAGGATAGGAACAAAACGGCAACAACTCAGGCCAATGGAACAAGGACAATGATTTATGATAACCGGGCGGATCATGGAACAATACTGCTCGCGGCGGGCGGTTTTCAAAACTTTGACTGCGATTGCTTAAAGAAAGCAGTAAACTGGACATATAACAGCCACGGTCCACGGAAACACACGGTGGCCTGGCTGGAAAGAACATCTTATTGTCCAGTAAAGATAAGACAAATTCTACTATAGAGCGGCGGTGGTGGTAGAAATCAAAACAGGGTTATTATCGGCACCGCGGCCGTTTATTGTAATAATGGGTAAAGCGAAAGAATCGTAAAGCGAAAGAATCGGCAGGTGGTGTCAGAAATGGTTGATCATCGACGTTGACGAATGTAAAACGGCTCATGAAGAAAAGAACCAAGCGCGTTTACCAAATATCTTCAGCGCGCCACATCACGAACTGCTATGGATATGGACTACCAAAGAACCAAAAGATCCATTCAATTGAAAACGCAAATTATTCCGAAACAAGAAAATGCGTCATGAGCAGGATATTTTGTTTCGGGATCTATATAGACACGCTGTCCAGCATATGAATGACAGTAAAACTTTGTACAGGAGAATAAGATCTGTAACTAGCGGATTTATACAACAATCCCCGTTCTTTGTAAGGATACCAGCGGTGAAATTTTGGCGGATGAAGAAAGAACCATCGCGAGATGGGCTGAGTATTTTAAAGATCTAATTACAGCAAGCAACCCAAGTGGTAGAAATGCAGAAAACGAACTTCCGTACCAAACAGCACAACCACTAATTTTGGTATGAGGAAACCAGAGAAGCCATTCTGAAGCTCAATGGAATGGAAAGGCGGCTGGATCTGTCGGCGTATCTGGTGAACTCTTAAATTAAATTCGGGAATCAAATCGGATGCATTTGAAACCATTGACAGAGTACGCGGCAAGGGGACCCTTTGGCTACATTGTTTTTCTCAATGTTATATTGGAAAAAATGTATAAGGAGGACGACCATCAAACCAACCAGCAGCACTATTTTCTGTTCGGTCATCTGTTCAATTACTCGGCTATGCCGATGACATTGACATAGTGGGTAGAAGTATGGGTGCCGTTAAAGAAGCGTTCTTATACTGTTGAAACGTGAAGCTTCGGAAATGGGAGTAAGGGTGAGAAACGAGGAGAAAACCAAGTACTAATGATCGCACCAACGAACAACAGGCACAACATCCAGAGCGTATATATCAATTGGTCAGAACAAATATGAAACGGCGGACAGGTTTGGAAGCTAACTTGAAAGCAGCAGTATAAACAGCGAAAACGATATAAACGAAAACGCTTCGGAAAGAACAAGGCCTTTTACGGTTTGCGAAAGATGTCGCATTCTCGTCGAAGACCTGGTGAGTAAAACATTGAAACTAAAGCTATATATCAAACACTGATTCGACCAATTGTCACCTACGGTTCTGAAACGTGGTACAAATGACACAGGCCACACCGAACGCCACCGACTTGGAGGGACTTGGGAAAAGAAAATACTACGCCTCATCTTTGGACCGACTTTGGAGGAAAGGGGATGGTGGCGTAGACGGTTCAATTTCGAGCTATATAAACTATATATACCGAAACCGAGACATTGTTCGACCAATCATTAAGATTGGTCGCCTGAGGTGGTTTGGTGGTCATGTGTTGGTACAAAGGGATGGCGATCGTATACCGTCAAAAATGCTGGCCAGCAAACCGGGCGGATCTACGATTGTGCGGGAAGACCGTCGCGGGGTAGTAGGTGGAAAGATAGTTGAAGTAGAAGTGGACCTTCAGGCCCTCAGCGTTTCCGGCTGGCGGACGGCGTTGGCGGTTTGAATATAGGTCCGGTTGGAGGAGGCTGTTAATGATGAACGCCAAAACCAATTGTAGGTTGTAGGCGCGCAGAAGTAATTAATACACCTATTTGAAAAGGGGACACTCATAGCAATCCATCCATCCATCCTTCAATCAATCCAATCCAATTATCAAGTTTTGTATATTGTATGGTTTCATTTTACATGCATGTTTGTTGATCATCGTCTCTCTCTTTATAGATGGAATTTCTACTACAAAATTCACGATCTATTTCTCCCATAATTCCCATAAACTGTTTTGGACAATAAAACCAATAAAACAAATTGTATGTGTACTACTTACCTCTTTTGTAAAATATTGTAAATCTTCGGTATATAAACGAAAAAAATTTCTTATTGCTAAATCAAGAGAAGTTTTTTTCTGTATGGCCAATCTGTGACAAAAAAAAAACAAAGTTTGGTACCCAAATTACCATATGGTTAATTAAATATTTATCAAATGATATGATCAATTATATATTATAAAATAAAAACAAAAAAAAAAAAACACATACATAGTCCGTTGTTCGGCAAATGCTTTTTGTATCATCGGATCAATCCCATTGATAAATTCATTATCGATTGGTTGTATTGGCTTTGGTGGTTTAACCGGTAAATTACATTCGGCCATTTCCCAACAATGACCCGTTTCCATATCATTTTGGCACATACTCTCCAATTTACGCCAACATAATATTTTTGCACAATACGTTCGTATATCTTTAATTTCCCGGATATACACATTTGTTAAACATAATTTCATTAACGGATACGCCAAATATCCATAGTCTTTGTATGTATTTATACGTAGTAATAAATGAGGTATCATAGAAAAATCATTTACAATCGATATAATTTGTCGTATTATTTGTTCACATGATGCATCAACTGTATCGGGATTACTTGCTTTACGACGTGCCCGTATCATAGAACTACGATAATTTATATAATCCGTTAATATTCTCATTATATATTCATACATTTTATAGTTGAAATTTGTCTGTAATAATAATAATGTAAATGTAAATGTAAATGTAAATGTAAATGATTTAGAGGGGAGGGATTGAGATGAGTGACGTTTACTACTACTACTACTACTACTGTCCAATGAATTATTATTATTATTATTAATTTAGCGGTTGATTCTACTTACATTTCCCGTATATTTACTCAATGTAAAATGTGTTTGTAAAATATTTATCACTTCATTCCATAATGGTTTACGTTTAACCCGTGAAACTTTACGTATTTTTTCGGAAATTTTTGATAGCGATAGCATTTTCAATTCAATTGTGAAATCCGATGAAAAAAATAATTGTGATGTACATAAATTATTTCCAATTTGAATTATATTTGTTAATATCGGATTGGCAACTTCATTTTCTTCACCCGAATCATAAACAACAACTTCCGTATCTGTTAAATCTTCATTGAATGGTATAAATGGACTTAATAAATCATCATCATCATCAGCATCATGATCATCATAATTATTATTATTATTGTTATTATTATCATCACCACCACCATCATCATCATCATCATCTAAATTAATTATTATCGTATTTTTGTTTGCCATTGTTTTGTTTGCCCGATAAACGATAAACTATTTTGTGAAAAGCTGAAATTAGAAAAAAGAAAACAAACAAACTTAATTTTAAATCAAGTAAATTTGTCTATTTATTATATAATTTAGGGATTTAATGATTTAATGCGTCGCGTGAAATCATCGGTCCATTAATCATTAACTATATAGTGATTATTCCTTTTTTGAATTCGTTCACCACTGTATAGTGTCGTGTAATCGGCGTGATCTTATAACGGACCTATTTTATAAACCTAAAATATTAAAGTTTTCAGATGGAAATCCCATCTTCGTCATCGTCGTCATCGTCGTCGTCGTCGTCGTCGTAAAACCCTTTAATGGTCCAAATACAATGTCAAAATTTTAACTTTAAGTCCTTATAACAATCGGATATATATATATATATATAGGGGTCAGGGGGTGGGAAATATGTGGTTTTTTTACATTTTTGTAGGTGGAACCGGTCTGCAGAGGGTTAACTGAATTTTCCAAACGGCAAATTAAGGCTAAAAGGAACATGTCCAGCCAGCCCACTTGTTTATTAAATCATATGTGGCATATACGTCAGTCACGGTGTTTGCCATATATGGGTTAATGAAAATAAATAAGGATTTTCTGATTTTCTAAAAAAATAACCAAACTTTGACCCGCCCTATCTCCGGAAGGGGAGGGGGGGGGTCACTGCCAAAAAGTTATAACGGTTATTTTGTCTGTGCAACATAGGCTTTCTTAATTGCAGGTATCCCCCCAATGTTCTAGCTCAAGGTCCGCTAAACTTTACTTTAGCCCAAACATATAATGTTGTACTATAGCTGTTCTAGCGAATCATAATATAAAAAAAAAATCATAATATATATTATTAAATATTTTCAAAATTCATATAATTACCTATAATTATTTCAATTGTAAATATATATTATGATTGTAAAACAACATACATTTATGTGTGTTTTATTTTATGATGGATCTTGATCATTAAATGTAATGCTATAAATCCTGCGGATCTTTATTGTTGTCTATATTTATTCAATATATGGAAACGTTTTTTTTTTTTTTTTGTAACACACACGTTGATTTCTTCTATTTTCATACAATAATAATAATAATAATATCAATCCATTTGTCGACGACGATTCTTCGACGACAACTTCCAAATAAATTCAAGTCCTTTTTCTAATTAATTATTTTATTGTTTTATTTTAATTTAGTAAAATGCACAAATAATTTTAGTATAGCATCAATACACCAAAATAACAAAACACCAGGCAACAAAATATATATTCTTCTATATATATATCATTGAAATTGTATGCAAAAAGAAGTGTAAATGATGGCTGTAATACTTTTTACAAAGAGGAATATTTTCTTCTTTTTTTTCTTTCTTTCTATCAAATTTATATGGTTAACTTTCACCGATCCGAATAACAATTAACAATTTTTTTCTTCGATTTTTGATATATTATTAGAATATCGTGGTGGTAACAATTTGTTATTTTTTACTGTAGAATTAAAAAAAAAAAACAACAAAAAAAACAACAAAAAAAACAACAAAAAAAAACCCCCCATAAAATGGATGAACCAATTTAGGTTTTTTGGGTTTGTCTATTTGGTGTTTTAAATTGTGATTTAAAACTCTAAATATATTCCGTAAGTGTGCGTGTGTGTGTGTGTGTGATTCTGGATGAATTCTGGAAGATGATGATATAATGGACCTTAAACTTCCTTGACTAATGAATGATAATTTAATGTTTATATTGTAATATATATGTTTATTATCACGTTATTTATCTAGTTACAGTTGCGTTCATATATCAAATCTCAAATCAACAACAAGCAAGCAAACATAATAGAAACATGTCAATATAATATATTACTCAATAATATGATGAAGAAATTATACAAAGGTATATATTAACCCAAAAATTAATCACTTTATCTTACTTTATTTCACATTCAATATTATTATTATTATTATTATCAAATATTAATGAATTTCAGATGACAAATACACTATTATTTAATTATTATAATAATAAAATTAATTAATTAATTAGTTTTTTTTTTTTTTTTTTTAATAAAAGAAATTAATTTTTTATAAAAAAATAGTACATGGAGTTTTTTTTATTTTTTTATCATACCAAATCTGGCAAGAAATAATTTTTTTTTATTATATATGCTCTTGCTCGACGCTCATCATAAATAAGCTGCCATTTTTTTTTTTCGTTTTTAACCACAATATATTTGAATACGCAGTTTTACCAATATACACGTTTATTATTTTTTTTTACTGACGCTGGCTGACATCTAGGGAAAATATATTTAAAATTATTTATGGAATGTTGTATTTCTAGTGAGCGTGAGCTTTTCACCATAAAATATTTCAAATATTATACTGTTATGTTTTTTTTTTTTTTTTTTAGGTACAAGAATTGGATCAGAGATGGTATTGTAGATTTATTATTTTATTGTTTTATATTATATACGCACGAAACGCAAGCACTGTACGTTGTAAAATTTTCCATTTTGTTTTATGTACTCTGGCCAATAGAGGCCCGGCATAATAAATAATTATATAATCTAAAGTCACCACAATTCTCAATATCTCTTGTACTATTTCTCTAAAAAAAAAAAAAAAAATCAATTTATTTTATAAAATTTTAAATTGTATTAATTTAATAAATCCAGAAATCCCCACGAACGTCAGTCAGATGCTTCGGCGGATCCGCAAATCTTATAAAAACATAAATATTTAATAAAGGATTTTGGTAATTTTCTAAATTATAAATTAAAATAAATAGTGTAGTTTCCTTTCATCTATAAGAAAATTTAGATTGTTTTAAATTTTTGGTTAATGCATTGTGTACATTATTAGAATTTAAACACAAGATTGGATTAAAAAAAAAAACACACACACAAACACGCACACATCGTAATTATAACGTGTGTGGATTATTAATTTAGTCATTTGGGAATTTTTTATAATTAACATACAAACAAAAAGATGTCTGATGAATGGCAATCACCAACATTTCGTCAGAGTGTTGTGGCAAAAATTAATGAGGCAATGTTATCTTCAAGCATGAATACAAATCGTAATGCTAACGAAATGGAAAATCATGTTTTTCAAAAAGCCCGGACACGTGAAGAATATTTATCATTTCTGGCAAAATTAATATTACACGTTCGTGATTCAAAAAATAAAAATGCACAACAACAACAACAACAACAACATCAGCAACAACAACAACAGCAGCATCAGCAACAACAACATCAGCAACAGCAGCAACAACTTCATCAACAACAACAGCAACAATTGCATCAACAACAAAATCCAGGTGATATGAATAATATTCCAGGTAGTGGTGGTGGTGGCGGAAATAATAATAGTAGTGGTGGTGGGTTGGTTGGTGCAGGTGGAAATATTGCACCGGGCGGTGGCGGTGTCGGAGGTAATAATAATAATAATAATAATAGTAATAATAACGGAAATGCTAATAATAGTGGTACAGGAATGCTTGATCCAATAAATGCATTACAAAATTTAGCTAGTCAAGGCAGTCGTACACCTATGCCATCACAAATGTTAGCTATGGGTGGTGGTGGTGGTGGTAGTGGTAGTAATAATGTTTCGGGTATTCCAATTGGTGGTATGCCTATGGGTTCAATGGGTGGACCTGCTGGTCCTGGTCCTGGACAACCATCAGGTAATTATTGTGTTTTATTTGTTTTGTTGTTGTTGTTGTTGTTTTTGATTTATTTTCTCGTCCGTATATGTCGTCCGTCTTTATATGAATTAATGTGTGTGTTGTGATGTGTGCGTTAAAATGAGGGTTTTTTTGTTTGTTTGTTTGTTTTAAAGTTAAAGGCTTGTTTTTTTTTTTGTATATTTACTTTATTCTACACTCTATGGGTATTTATAATTTTGATCAATTACGATTCAAACATATAAAAACACGTAATATGTACATTTGTGCTTTCTTTCGTTTTTTTTTTTTTTTAAACAATTATAAGGATTTAAATTTAATTAGATTTTGATTAGAATTTTGTGCTTCTAGACTGCCAGCCAGAGTTGTCGGCGGGAAACACGGCGAGCAGACTTTTATTGATTTAAAATTTTTTAAGCTTAAAGTTTAAAAAGGAGATTCATTCATTCATTCAAGTCAACTCAAATCAAGATTTATACACTATAATTAGCTAACGCTAAGTTTCTCAAGTTATAATGTAATAGATTAATCATCAAATGTGTGGGGTTGCCTAATTTATTATACATTTTTTTTTTTTTTTGGTCAATTGGAGAACGCGGTAGGTTGATTGTTTGTTTGTTTTTTTTTTTGCGGTCCTATTCGATCATAATATCTTCCATGTCAATAGTCAATAGTTGGAAATTTCAGAAGAAGTCAAAAATGTTTAGATTTCGACTATAATTTATCTATATGTTGGTTTGATTGTGGAATGTCAATTGAAGAATACTCTAAAAACAATAATATATATTTGATTATATGATAATAATATTTTTTTAATTTAATCTCTTTTTACCAAAAAGGTAACAACATGAACAATTCAAATGTCTTACATAATTTAATACAACGTGGCGGACAACAACAACAACAAATGCAAAATCTAAACAATATGCAAAATATACGTGGTGTGGTTGGTCAACCCGGTGTGGTTGGAATGCAACAACAATCAATGCAACCAGGTTGTAATATACAAAATATTATTATGCAACCGGGAATGCAAGGTGGTGGTGGTAATAATAATAATAATAATAATAATAATAATAATAATATGCAACAACAATCGGCAGGAAACATGATTTTAAATCCAAATAATAATAATAACATAATGTCTGTTGGTGGTGGAGTAGGAGGAGGAGGCGGTGGCGGTAATAATAGTAATATGAATATGAATACGATGGGTGGTGTCGGCGGCGGCGGCGGCGGTGGAGTAGTAAGTAATGTAGGCGGTATGGGAGTTAATGTAAGTGTTTCTGGTGGTCATGTAATGCAACAACAAAATAATAGCGTTAATTTACCAGGTGCTGGTAATAATAATAATAATAATATACCAGGTGGTAATATTAATATTGGAATACCAAATTCTAATTCTAATGCCGGTATGAGCAATAATCAATTATCAACTGGTCAAATGCCATCACTACAAATGCAAAATCAAACAATGAACTCAATGGTAGGAAACATGACACCATTATCTATGAATGCTGGAGGTGGTGGTGGTGGTGGTGTAGGTGTAGGTAGTGGAGGTGTTGGTCCAGGTGTTATGATTGGACAAAATCAAATACCAGTTAGTATGCAATCGCAAATGAATGCCAATCAAATGGGCGTTGGTCCCGCAATGGTCGGAAATGCAAATCAAAATGTAATGGCAGGTCATCGAATGGCAATTGGCGGTGGTGGTGGTGGTGGTGGTGGTGGTGGTTCTAGTGTAACTGGAGGCGGAAATATTGGTAACATGGGAACTAATCAAATGATGGTACCAATAAATCCCAATCTCTTACAAATGAATTCAAATGCATCGGGAAATATAATTGGTACGGGGCCAAGTAGTGGTCCTGGTCCAACGGGAATCATTGGTCAAGGTGTAGGTGTAATTGGATCAGGTGGTACTGTTGGGATCGGACAAGGTCCAGGCAATACAGTTGGTAGCGGCAGTGGTGTTGGTCCAGCGGGAAATACTGGAGTAATTGGTAATAACGTTGGAAATGTGGTAAGTGGTAATCTAACAGGTGGTGGTGGTGGTGGTGGTGGTGTTGGTGTAACACCACAACAACAAATGCAACAAAATATGATAAATGCACAAGGACAGATGTCAATAAATCAGGGTTCAAATCAATTGGGACATTTAAATCAAATGTTAAATGTATCGCATGTTGTTGGCGGTATAGGTGTTGGTGGTAGTGGTGGTGGAGTAGGTACGGCCGTCCCCGGAGGCCGTAAACAACAACAACAACAACCACCACCAGGAGGAACCGGGCAAGATTTATTGGCAACGGGAATGTATCCGCAAGTACGAAATATTGGTCCACAACAACAATATTTTAATAATAAAAGTCCAAGCCCATCGGTGCCATCGCCGGCAAATATAAATAGTGGTAGTGGTAATATGCAAACGGTTATTAGTGGACCACATCAAATGGTTGGCAGTCCATCGATGCCCGCACCATCTCCACAAATGCCATCAACCATTATTACTAATACTACCCAACAATCACAACAACATCAGTTGACATCACAATCACAGCAGCAACAACAACAAAACCCACCATCAGTACCGTCAACGCGTAATGTAATGGCACCGTCACCATCATCAACATCATTAAATACACCAGGTCAAGCGGTTGCTGCCCCAAGTCCCTTAAATCCTGCCGAAGAACAAATGTATCGTGAAAAATACCGTCAATTAACCAAATATATTGATCCATTAAAACGTATGGTAGCGCGCATCGGCAGTGATGATGAAAAATTATTAAAAATGAATAAATTGTTGGAGTTACTGTGTAATCCAAGTAAACGAATACCATTGGAAACGCTGCTAAAATGTGAAGTGGCACTAGAACGTATGGATTTCAAATCGAATATATTTGGTTCATCGGGTGGACCGCCAACCACAAAAGAACAACAAGCTAATAATACCCTATTGGAAGCGGTTAGCGCAAATTTACAAAGTCCAATTGGTAATCATACATTACAACGTACATTTCGGCCAACAACAGAGGCATTTTTTGGTCCTACCATTAAGAATTTACCACCGCCAAGCAAACGAATGCGAAGTTCAATAATTTCATCGGCAATCATCGACTCGGATGGTATAATTCCATTACAACAACAACAACAACAACAATCACATCTTATGCATCATTTGCAACCGCATCAACAATCGCAACAACAACAATCACAACATCATCATCATCATAATCAAAATATTCCACAAAATTCACATTTATATTCATCATCATATCGTTTTTCATCACGTCATTCATCTACCGTCATTCCATATATGGCCAACAATGGTGGTGATACAATGGAAATATCACATATTTTACAAGGTGAAATTGCACGATTAGATACAAAATTTAAAATTAATTTAGATCCAGCTACACCACAATCAGGCATGAAAATTATAAAATTAATTTGTTGTTTGGATGATCGACATTTGCCGTGTGTACCACCGATTACCATAACGATACCCGATGATTATCCATGGGCATCGCCCACCTGTAATCTCATCAATGAAGAATACAATACAACACCATTTTTAATTACCGTACAGGATGCATTGAATGATCAAATTGCTCAATTGCCTTCACTATTTTCATTATCACATCTATTGGACACATGGGAAATGGCCGTCCGGCAATCCTGTTCACCGACACCAATCGATAAACGAAAATTGATTTGTTTTAAATTGGATACATTATTATAAATAAATGAACTTTGACTAAAATATGAATTTGTTGTTTGCATTCCGCATAAGCAAATTATACGTTTTTTTTAAAATAATAAAGATTTATATTATAAATTAATAATTAATTATAAAACAATAGCGAGAGAGCAATTTATTTGGTTTCAAAATTAACCTGATCGTGATCCAATAATAATTAAGCATTTGTTTTCAACTTTGGAAATTAATAACATGATCGTCACACCGCACCACACCACTCCACAATATATGTATATATATATTGAAAATTTCAAATGCAAAAATATTCCTAAAACCAGAGCGGTTTCTAGAAATGGTCTGGTTTCCTTTATTAGTAAAAACATTCACCTTTTTTTTTTTTGTATCTTCTATACTCTTGATAAAACCTCAGATAAAACAAAATGGAGGATGATTTTTTTTTTTTTTTACATTATTACATTGACGTTTCTACAGTCGTCAACGAGAAGCCGAAACAGTTACTATTTACAGGGAAAAAAAAAAGCATCCACATGATATTAAAAAAATAAATAACCCATAAACAACAAATGGGTATTTTTAGAATAATAATAATTAATTTTGTTAATAATTATAATTAAAACCGTTATATTTAAGTATTTTTCTTAATTTGTTTAAGTGTAAATTTGCATTTTATTATAATAAAACAATGGATAATGATAATAATGAAATTAAACGTCCACAATTTGGCAATCGATATTTGGAGGATGGGGAAAACGATAATGTTTTTAAACATAATTCATGGTAATAGATTATTATAATACATTCTGTGTGTTGTTAACATGAATTTGAAATTTAATCCACTTTATATATCCATATATTTGATTAGGGATAATGTAAAATGGGAACAGGAACAAGAATTGGAAGCGCAACAAAGCGTTATGAAAAATTCAATTGTTACATTAACTGATGAACAATTGGAAAAATACGAAATTGAAGCTGATAAATATTGGGATTTATTTTATGATATACATGAAAATCGGTTGGTATTGGTTTTTGTTTTTTTTTTCATTTTATCCAAAATGGGATCAGCTATTGAGGTATAAATATACCTCAATAGCTGATAATTATAATATAATAATGTATTATAAAACAATACAGATACATAACGAATTACATTTTATTTATTTTAGATTCTTTAAGGATAGAAAATGGCTTTTTACGGAATTTCCAGAATTGGCTGGTCCATCATCATCATCATCATCATCATCATCGTCGTCTGCCCCCAATGAATTGAATCAAACACCCGAACGTATCTATCCAGAAAATGATTCAGAATGTATTATAAAAATAAATGAAGAATTTCAAAATAAATTATCAATTTCAAATGAAATGAAACAAAAATCACAACAACAACAACAACGTAATATATTTGAAATTGGTTGTGGTGTTGGTAATACAATTTTACCAATTTTAAATTTTTATACCCATCAGCAACCTACTGATGAAGATCCGAATAATAATGATAATAATCTATTTGTTTATGGTTGTGATTTTTCACAAAAAGCAATTGATATATTAAAGGAAATTATTTCCGAATACAATTCGAATAAATGTAATGTATTTGTATTGGATGTAACCGTTGACGATTGGTCCAGTTTTATTCCATTTTCGGAAAATTCCATTGATATTATTATATTAATATTTGTATTGTCGGCAATTCATCCATCGAAAATGTTACATGTATTAAAGCAATCCTATCGATATTTAAAACCAAATGGTAAAATATTATTTCGTGATTATGGTAGATATGATTTGGTACAATTACGTTTTAAACCCGGTAAATGTTTACAGGATAATTTTTATGTACGTGGTGATGGTACACGTGTATATTTTTTTACACAAGGTAATGTATATTTGAGATTAAATCAAAAAAAAAATTAGTTAAATAATATTTTAACCATATATTTTTATTTTATTTTATATATATATATCTAGATGAAGTTACAAAATTATTTGAATCAGCCGGATTTATATTAGAACAAAATTTAATTGATCGTCGTTTACAAGTTAATCGAGGGAAAATGTTAAAAATGTATCGTGTATGGATACAAGCAAAATTTCGTAAACCTCACTGTGCCAGCAGCACAATAATATTGTGAATAACAAAAAAAGGAATTGTTAGTAAACAACATCAGACTATGTATAGATAAACTAATGATTTCTTTTATTCTATTGTGATTTTTAATCTTATATTAAAAAAAAACCGTGCTGCGTGGGAATCGAAGCGAAAACCGGGGGACGGGACTCTTTTGGTAAAAATGATTTGCAGTTTGCACGCATCCATACGAATAAACATTTAAAGGGTTTTTTTTAAATTAGTATTATTTAAAGGGAAATGATAATACAGATAAAATGTTTTACATACATGAAGGCGTTTATTTTAATAAGTTTATTTAATTTTTAAATATATTTTATTATATAAATAAATAAAAACACATTATAGTGTGGCGTCCTATGACATTTTCAGCCAGATATTTGAATAAATGACAAATTTCCATCATCTGTGCGGTGAATTTTACCTGCGACTACATTCAGGAACGAATAGAATTCAATAGAATTCATTTTAATGCCAATACTTTTTGCAGATGGCGTGCTAAAAATTAGGCATTTTATTATCAAAAGCAGCCATTTTCTTTTTGCTTTTGCTTTTTTTATTTTGTTATGAAAAAAAAAGAAATTATTGAAAAAGGCGTGGGGAGCTGGGGAGTTGATCGAAAGAAATCATCCAAAATTAAAATGATTGTGGTTTCCCGGAAAGCGAAAGCAACCGTACAATGGGGAGCGACAAGAGGTACATACATTCACAATACTATGCTGTAATTATTGGATTAAATTGATTGATTAAAAGTACGGGAAATGGTAATGGAAAAAATTCCCAAAACTTAAGGTTAGGTTTTTTTTTTTTTTTTTTATTCATTTTATTGTTTTTTAACTTTATTTTTAGGCTGTATCTTAATGACCATCCGCCAGAAGGTGCCCAAACGTTTATGTTACACGTTTCTGGGGTCCCCCAAGGGTTCCTTTGTTCATTATTGTCACTTCAAAAGTGGCTTTGGTTTGAAAATTTCCCAAAAGAAGTGTGAGAATTTTACTGCCAGCTCTATTTGGATAATGTTTTAAAAGGTTGAATATCTCTAACTAGCTGACTAGCTGAATGGGGGGGGGGGGGGTCAAACCTTTATTAACACGTTTCTGAGGACCCCGAAGGGTAAGTTTATTGATTTTTGGAGAATTTTAACCTTAAACATTTTACAGGTTTTTTTTTAACATTTTTTTTTTTTTTTTTTTATGTTATAATTCGGAAACCAGTTGGCAGAAATTGTCCAAACTTTTACAACACGTTGCTGGGGTCGCCAAGGGGTTGCATGTCAAATTTTCAGAGCAATCGGAAGTGAGAAAAAATTATTTTTGTGCTCAAAATGATCGAAAATTTTTGCGAGTTTTGCGACCAATTTTTTGATAATTTTTTTTTTTTTTTATATCTTAGGAACCGCTGACCGGATCATGACCAAACTTTGTCAGCATGTTAAGCGGATCGCCAAGGGATCGCTTGTAAATTTTCATAACAATCGGAGGTATGAAAAAATTATTTTTGTGCAAAAAATCCCGAAAAATTTTGCGAGTTTTTCAAAAAATTAATTTTTTTTTTTCGTTATATCTCAGGAACCGCCGGCCAGATCGTTATCATATTTTAACACAACGTTCCTGGGACCTCCAAGGGGCAGCCTGTAAATTTTCAGCCGGGTTGGAGGCCTAAAATTTTGGAATATTTAGCACAGGTTTGAACCATTAGATAAAAAAAAAATCAAAACTTATAAATGTTATCTTTTAGCAACATTTGAACCATTAGATAAAAAGGATAAATCTTTATAAATGTTATCTTTTTAAGCAACATTTGAACTACTTTTTTTTATCTAAAAGTGTTTTTTTGGTAAAATAAATTGCTAAATATTATCTTTTAATTGGTTTAGCAAAATTGAAACCAGGTTTTTTTTATCTAATCAAAATATTCGATATTTTTGCATTAAGAAAAACTTATAAATGTTAACTTTTTATCGTTTAGCAAAATTATAACCATTTTTTTTTTATCTTAATCGTGATAAATAGATTAAATCCATGGTAAATTCGATATTTGGGATATTTTTTTGGATAGTTTATCAATAAGTTTAGGGTAATTTTAATAATTTATTTATATAAATAAAATTATTTAATTAAAATAAAACAATTTAATAAAAGAAAATAAATGTAATTACATTTTATTATTTATTTAAAAATCATCTAAATGTTAAATAAAAAGTTTAAAACCTTAATTGTATATAATGAATCTTTTTGATACGCCTCAAAATTTCGTATTTTTATAAAGGGAATGAAAAATAACCATTCGTATATTACATGCGTTGATGGTCGAGTTGGTAGCGAAGCCAGCCAATTTATATTTTGGTGGTAATACACCAAATGCGATTTTCATATGAAAGTCTTCATCACCTGAACTGAACAACAAGTGTGTGAGGGTAATTCAAATGCCTGGGGGGATATGAGAAATAAAAACAGACACGAAAAGAGGAGGAGGAGGTGGTGGAAAAGTTTAATTTTTGCTTTTTTTTTTTTGCTAAATTTTGATCTGAAAAATACAAGAGTTAACTCTTGTAAAAATTTTGTTCATGTCGTCCTAGCGATCCCAAATTTTACTCGGTCGTTAAGGACAAGTTCAGCTACATTTTCCAAAAGTATGAGATTTTCAGATGGTCCAGGGACACCAGGACCTGGCCTTAAAAATCACGATTTTCCCCCATTTCAAACCCCCATAACTTTTGATTTTATTCTGGGAAATTCTTAGGGGTCCCGGTGGATCGATCGAGAATTTAATTACCTTTCGATTGATATCCCGTCCCGATATAATACTCCCATTGGTTTGGCCAGGAGGCTGGACTGAAATTTGGGTAATCCCAAGTAGACCCCCATTCTGTGAATTATTTCAATAGGAAGGAGTTGCTTCATTTTAAATTTCTATATATCGTTAGAAAGGAGAAGGATTGATCTTTCAAATGAAATTGGTTCCAAAAGGATCCGATGAAAATTGTGGATTTTCCATTAACCTCGAAAAACGTCGATTTTCGGTGTTTTTCAAAGGTTAGTTCCAAGCGGGTTCCCAATGAGTTAGGATTTCAAGATTTCAAGCCATCATAATAGAGGATATGTGACATCTTTTGCAACTACCCCGGATATTATATCGCAATTGGTTTCGGTACAGTGGTGGCCCAAAGTCGGCTCCATCGGAAAATTCCGAAAAATTTCATTTTACTCTACCGGGTGTATTTCTAATGGAATCCAAAAGTTGTAGAACAAAAGTTTCGTATATTCAAATACCTCCAAGACATATTAGAAGGCCAGATCTCTATCTTGAAAAAATCCAAATTTTCCGATTTTTCAACTTTTTTGACTTTTTTCAAAAACTTTTGCCAGTTGATTTATTGATCAAAAATGAACATTTTTTACCTCTACGGCATATATAAATTGTGATTAGTTTGCCCGAAATATAATTGATTGAAAATCTGATGTTGGAAGTTCGATAACTTCCTTATTCCTAAAGATAATCAAACCGGGGCAGTGAGGTTTGCTGTCTATTTTAAATACCTTTCTTTTTGCAAAACATACCATGTTTCTATCTCTAACCATTCCCAAAAAAAGGTATTCTCAAAAAACTACTTTTTTTATCCCAAAAAAAAAATGACTTTCAGGAGGTTTTTCATAGATAATCATACTAGAAGGCTAGAAGTTTATAGTTCCCAAACTGCAACAAAAATCGATTGGTAATAAAATTCTCTAGCCTATACTTTTATGTATCTGGCTGGGGGCATCGCCTCGGGCGTCGCCTGGATCCTTTGGAATCATTAGAATTTCCCTGAAAAAGTTAAAAAAAAATGCAAAACTTTCAACTTGAACATTTTGCATTTTTTTGCAGGTTTCATACAAAATGAATAAATTTTGACGACGAGCTCTTTTTTTTATTTGTTTTATTATTAATTGTTTTTTTTTTTATTTAATTTAAAATATATTCTTTTACTTTTTTTTTTATTCTAACATATTAAATCATTAAATCATTAAATATTTTACATCATTTATACCATATATCGTTGTCATCGTCATCGCGTTCTCTTTACTATATATAAATTATCTAAATTTTTTTATGATTTTTCTTTTCATTTAATTAATCATTAATAATAATATATAAAAATTAATTAATTATGTATTTATAATTATTATTATTATTACTAGAAATGTGATGATGATGATGATGATTGTGATTGTGATTGATTATTTGTTTGTTGTGTGTTCCTTTTGCACAGATAAACCAATACACAATATCTCAATAACTCTAACCACTATTATAAATCGGACACCTCTGCTATTTTATTCGTATCGTATGCTCGTATCGTATTTTCAGATGCCCAAAAAAAGGACTTTAAACATTTAATTTTTTAATCCTTCTAGTATTTATACTCAGAGTGTTTGCATTCATACGGTAAAAAAAAACAATTTTTACTTTGTTTTTTTTTTACCAATTTATTTTTTTAAATAAATAAAAAAAAAAAAATGATAACGTCACAAAAACAATTTAGTATTTCTCTCACATATTTCTTGTTTGTTGTTTTAAAAACAAGAAAAAAAAGAACTATTATTCATTCGTCACCCACCCACCGTTTATTGATTGAATTAATTATTCAATTCAATTCAATTACAAATATATGTTTTTAAGAACAGTGCAAAGCACACACAACATATAATATTAAGCGCGCAATGATGATGCGGTTAGGATGATGATGCGGTTAGGATGTTGATGTTTTCATCATCATCATCCTCATCATCTACTGTTGTGGTTTTTCCCGTTATCTTATTTCATTCTTTGTTAACATTATATCAATCATGATCGCCGCATCATGATCATCTATAATTTCTTATAGACGTCTATAGAGAAATAAAAATAGCACACGACACGACGATGATGATGATGATATTTAATATTATTATGTTTTTTTTTTTACGCGAAAAGCATTGCATTTTTAATAACAAAATGGCGACCGAAAAAAATACCGACCACCGGGAACGGAATTTTTTATTTTTTTGAAGCCGAAAAATTATCCGAAGCCGAAAAAGTGTTTTTTTCCGTGTGTGTACGAAAATAACTTCGGTGGCGAATTAAATTTTTTTTTTCCGTTCCGTTGGTATTTTCCGTCGCACCGATTTTGTTATTAAAAAAAACCAATGCTTTAAAAAGACGTGAACCATTTTATATTACATAATTATTTCATTTTACTGTGGTGTTTTCGGTGTTTTTTTTTTCATATTCATAAAATTCACAAAAAAAAAAATTAATTCAAAATAAATAAATTAATTTTCAAGCATATTTTCAAAAAAAAAAAAAAAGGAAAAACAATAACACCAATCAATACTAAAAATTACACACACGACGACGACGATCAAAATTTTTTTTGGATTTTACTCTATCTATACAGTTCTATACTTCCAATTCCAATTATTATTATTATTATTATTAATATTAAACATATGATTGTGTGTGTAAAAAAAAAAAACAAAAGCGAAAGAGGAGCAAGAAAAATTAAAAAAAAAAAAAACATTAAAATTAGATAAAATAAATTATTTAAAAGAAAACTATAAAAAAAAAAATACATGTATTGCAATTAAAAATTCTTTTTCCTTTGTATACACACATAACACAACAAACGACGACGACGACGACGACGAGATGGATCGATACCAATCATAATAATAATAATAATAATCAACTAATTTTTTAATTAAACAGTTTTTTTGTTTGTTTGTTTGTTTGTTTGTTTGTTGGGACAGTTGCGGCGAAATATTAATTATACTACTACTACTAATAATAATAAGTTTTATTATTTATCTGATTTTTCTTCAAAACTACGATTACTAAATTTGGGATTTTCTGGTATTACGGTGACCACTTTTAATTCATTTGGCATTTCCATTAATTCTAATGATGAATGTTTTGCATGGGCTGCCGCTGTATCACAATCGGTACGATTTAATATTATCATACGTATGTCTGTATGTAATGTTAATCGACCCGAACGAGTAGTTTGAAATCTGTAAATTAAAACAAAATAAATTACAAATACAGAATTTCCAATTTGTCGCCCATAATAGCCATCAAACATCGCAATATATACTTTCTTTAAGGTAATGCTCGGAGAAGATATAGTATAAAATCGCGTATGATTGTGCAATATCTCGATGATAAAGAACTTATTATGTATAGTGATTGCCAATATATGCGGCTTCTTCAGGCTTCATCACAAACGGAGACGACTACAGGAGATTTACTAAATTGGTTAAATAATCAATTTAAAATATAGGTAATAGAGTATTGCAAAATTTTTGGTGTGGTTTCACAAGTGGTTTCGCACTATATAGACATATTTTACTACAGCGGCTTTTGATAGAGTATATGGCTGAAAGGCGCATAATTAATATCCAAATGCCATTCATTATAGGGGATTACGGGGACATACTGTACTATAAATATGGGTTGGGAACTTTTTTATAGATGTAATTAGTTCCAAAACTTTATCCGGTTTATTCTATGCGGGGTATGGGGTAATGCTCAAAGGGTTGTGCTCTCTATCAATTCAATTTCAATCTAAAATCAGATTCATCATCTGATTAATAAATGATTTCGTGGTCGGGCTCACGCGACAATTCCGGAATTCCATCCGTCCGTCTGAGATTTTGACGGGCGCTCTAATTAACCGATTCTGCCGTAGTCATTTATATTTATAATATTTACCTTAAATGTATTGTATAACGTAAAATTTTCATTTGTTCTGTACACGTAAGATCATTTACATTTTTATTACACATTGCCGGATTACCATTTTTATTAGAGTCAAATGCCAATATACGTTGTCTTATAAACGTTTGACTCCAACTTGGCATATCACGTAAATCATATGGTACAACAAACATTCGAACGACCATACCCAATGGATTTAATAATGTTGCCTGTACAGTACCGGTACGTGGTATTGCATATCCTTTACGTGGCAAACGAATTTCACACTAAAATAGACAACAGAAAAAAAATATAATTTATCAGCATCACCGCATAGTCAAATATATAGTCTAATATGTGGTTTAAAAATGTAAAAAAAAATGAAAAAAACACAACATAACTTACAACATATGGTGTACTTAAACTATGATATCCATTTAATTCATAAAAATGTGTTGTTGACGGTATTGTTATTTGATTTGGACAAAAACTACCAGATGCACCCAATAATACTTTAAATCCATGCACTTGGTATTTTGGTGTAAAACATCGTTGAAACAGAGATTCTTCCAGTGAACCTAGTAAAAAGTATAAACGATAATATATATATATTGATATTTGGTATATTTAATGTATCCTATCCGATCCCAATCCAAATCAACAAAAATGAGTTTAATGATACACACATTTAAAAATTAAAAACTAACCCAATAAAGCCTTTCTGCCAAATATTAAATTATGATTTTTCGAAAATTGTTGTAAATTTGATGATTTACTTTTAGTAGCCGTTCTAGTAGCTGAAATAGCTGAAATAGCTGAAATAGCTGTTGTTGTTTTTTCATTACACGATGATGATGATTGTGATGATAATAATAATGAATGTGATGATGATTGTTGTTGTTGTTGTTGTTGTTGTTGGATAGGTGGTTTTGTTATTACCATTGTATTTATATTATTATCATTATTCATACTCATACTGTTGGATAAATTACAAAATTCATCTTCGGAAAATTGTTGGGAATCATCCGAATAGTAAATTGATGATGAATGATGATCAGAATAAGAATGTCGTGAATTATCATGATCATGATTATGATGAGTGGTGGTTGTTTTTAAAAGTGATCTTGGTGATAATTTAAATGATGGTGATGGTGGTGGTGGTGGATGATATTCTAATTGTTGTTTTTGTTGAGCTATCGGTAATATTATTGATTGATTAGCATCTGCTTTAATATTATCTATTTTGAAATATTATAAAATTATTATTAATTTATTACAATTAAAATTATTATATTATTATTACCTGAATTTTTATTATAATATTTAAAAGCCATAGACGTTGGTGATGCTGTTGATGCTGTTGATGATGCTGTTGATGCTGTTGATACTGTTGATGATGATGGTGATATTAAATTATCATAAGTAAATACATTTGTTGTACCATCAAATGTATTATTATTATTATATGGTGATGTTACTGAAGCCGACGAGGATTTTAATGGTGTGATTTTATTAGAAATTGTCGATGGTGGTGAATACGATGATGATGAAGATGAATATATCGGTGATGATGCGGTATTAAAGAGTTTTGTTAAATTGATTTTCGGTGAATGTTTAATGGTCATAAAATGATTTATGTGATGTGATGATTCTTCTCCATCTTCTTGTTGATTAACTGCTTGTTGTTGTTGTTGTTCATGATTCATGAATTGTTTCTGATAATAAGATTGGGTTTGTGTTGTTGTTGTTGTTGTTGTTGTTATTATCGGTGTTGATGTATCCATAATTAATCCATAATATTTATTTTTTATTGTTGATGGATTCATGAGAAGGTGGGGAGATGTGGATTTTAAACCACGGATAGCGGATATTGTTGATGGTGGTGTTTTAAATTGATCATTATTATTAAATAAATTTTCCCCCTTCCTGATGCTGGTTATTGCATAAACGCAATCACTTTCGCAATCAATCTTACGACCATCGTAATCTGGGTTATCGGCGGCGGCATCATCATAATCATAATCATCATCACGATCACGATCACGATCACAATCAACAAATAAAGATGAATCATTGTTCCTTTGAACTTCATTATTTGTTATTGATGCTTTTTTATTTAATGGAAGCTCTTGATTTAAAATTAATTTATTTTTTGGACGTATTTTACTATCATTTTTTACATTAATATTATTATTATTATTATTAATATTTAGCTTCTTAAGACTATTATCACTAGTAATTTTATTGCTTTTAAAATTATACCTATTAAAATTATTATTAACATTATTTCTATTACAATATTTAATATTATTATTATTATTATTATTATCACAATCGCATGCGGCCGCCAATTCATCTTCGGAATAAGCTCGACGATACAATTTTAATTCCATATCCGATAAAATATTATTATGATATTTTTTATTAAAATTATGAGCAGCGTTGTTGTTGTTGTTGTTGTTGTAATGGTAATGGTTATTGTTGTTACTGATGCTGTTAGTGTTAGTTATCCTTTCAAAATTACCAAAACAATTTGTTCGCGAATCAAATGATTTTATTGATTGTTGTTCACCAATACAATTAAATTTATTATCATTATCATTATCATTATCGTTAACATTTAACGTTTCTGATAATGTACGACGATAAAAACTATCATTTATCAATATTTTTTTGGTGTTATCAGTTTGAATGCTATCATGACATTTTGAAATATATTCATTATCATCATCATCAACTTCTTGATAATCATTCCCATATTGATGGTTTTCATCATTGTCATTATCATCATCATCATCAACATTATGATCGTCATTTGTGTCATCATTATCACAAAAATTTCCATCAATATCGTTTCCGATTCTCTGATTCTCCTCCAAAGTATCCACCACCAAATTATCCTTATTTATTAATAATGTTCCATTAATGCCATCATTCTCATTACTACTACTACTACTACCACTACTACTACTTATATTTGGAACAAAATTATGAATAGTTTTTTGTCGTTTACATAAACGACAGTCAATTAAATCATTATTATAATTTGTATTATGATTATTATTTGTATTATTATTATTTAATTGATTTGATAATTTTGCTATTGCTTTAGTATTTGGTGTTCGACGAATCGATTGTAATAATAAATCAGATTTATTTAATGTATTATTATTATTGGTGGTGGTGCTGGTGGTGATGCTTCTACTATTATAATACGGTTGGGAAAATGACGGTCGGATTAATGAATCAGATTCAGTTGCCATATCATCTGTAATATTATTATTATTATTATTATAAGATTTACTTTTATATCGTTGATATATTTTCGATTGATTTTTATTGATTGATGATGTGGATGATGTGGATAATGATGATGAGAATGTTGATTCTTGTTGATTGGATTGAACAAACAAATACTTATCACAATTTAAACAAATAAATTGCATTTCAATACCACAATAATTACAATTTGGATACGATTGGGATGATGAAGATTCGACTGCTGATGCTGCTGTTGCTGCTGTTGTTTTTGTTATTGCTTGAAAAGAATCATCATCATCATTAGGCGGCTCATCAGACATTATTTTCGCATGAATTAAACATGAATCAGTTTGTGTACTAACAGAACATTTATCAGTACATTTTTCAGTAGTTTTCAGTGTTGATTTTGCATTCATTTTATTTAAATTATAGTATGTAGTATTATTATGACCAGCACCAGCACTACCACCAGCATCATTATTTTGTTTTATTCCTGAATCTGTATTGTATTGGTTCATGAATGATGATGATGCCGATGATGATGGTGCATTGTGTACAATAATAGATGTGGTTGATGAATATAATGGTGGTCTTATTGAATTTATTGATTGTTCATAAATTGGTAATTGTTTTGTTGATTTTGAATCATATTCATTGGTGGTGGTGGTTGTGGTGGTGGTCTGTATTTGAGACTTGGCTTGAGTGTTGTTGTTGTAGTTGGATTGCCGATAATTTATCACCTTTGACTGTTCAACGGAACGATCAGTTTTTTGTGATGGCGATGGCATTGTTTTTTTTGTCATTTGTTCCTGTTCTTGATACATTTTTAACGAAGACAAAGCAAAAGTACTAGAAGTACGTGATGTTGGTGATTTTGGTGTTGTTATAGGAGATACAAAAACACTTGATGATGAATTATTTGTTTGTTTTTTCATGAAATCGGAAACTTCAATACTATTTTCAGAAATAATATGTGGTGATGGTTGTTGTTGTTGTTTTTTCTTTTTATCACGTTTCAATAAACGTTTTTTATATTTTTGTAATTGTTTGTCACGGTATAATGTAAAAATCGATGATGATGCTGAACCAGTTGTTGTACCAGTTGTTGTTGATAACGCTGATGTTGCTGATGTTGCTGCAGTTGCCGTTGCCGTTGCCATTGCCGAAGATGTTGATGATGTTGATGATGATGATAGAGATGATAAAGATGGAGGAGCTATTTCGACTGAATTGTTTGTTTTCGATTTATTATTCGATAAATTCATATTGTTTTTAAACATTTGTATAGAATCAATTGATAGAAATTGATTACGACGGCGATTTAACGATGATCCTAATAATGATGTGTATCCCATTAATCCCGATGGGGATGCACCTGTATCTATATCATCATTAACAGTTAATTCTTCTTCATTAATTAAACAACGATGTTTTCCTTTTTCATTACACGTATTACCATGGATAAACAATAAACGATCATCTAAAAATTAAATTTAAATTAAAAAAAAAACAAAAATATATGTTAATCTGAATGCCATATAGCTTAAGTTATCGTCGTGTTCTGACAACGGTAAGAATACGGTCTCCAATATTGGTCAATATATTTACTCTTCTATTAACACTCTACTACGATATCATAGTGAATTGTTTCGTGTGTGGGTTTACAGGAAGTGAACTCTGATCCAAAAGTTTCAAATTACAGACCAATTCTGAATGCCAATGAACATATGTTAAATTAATATATTTTACCATTTATATATGATGATGTTGATGATGATGCTGATGCCGATGCCGCCGATCCCTTTATTGATGAACTTGTAGTTGAAATTGAAGGTGATTGCATTGAATTCGTTGATGATGATGATGATGATGATTTATGTGATAATGTAATATTATTATTATTACTTAATGGGCATCCAGCAGGAATTGATGTGGCTGATGAAGATTGTGATTGTGATTGTGATAGTAAAACTGAAGATGACAAATTTGATGCTGCGGACAACTTTAAACTGATATGTTTTGTTTTTGAGGATGATGGTGTTGAGTATCCGGGTATCAATGACGTTGTTATCGGTTGTGATGTTGATGTTGCTGCTGCTGCTGCTGTTGCTGCTGATGATGATGATGGTGATCTATCAATTACCGTTGTTGGTATTTCACTTAAACGTGGTAATGTTTTTAAACATACTTTTATATAAACATTTTCGGATATTTTTGTTGGTGGAAAATTATGTATATCGGGTTCATGTAAAAACACATTTGACATTGTATCCGTATATGGACGTATCCGATAGAGGATATCTAATTTTGGTTTTAACAATTTCGGTAAAAATAAATCGGATGATAACGTTGACGTTGATGACGTTGATGATGATGGATTATGCGGCCGCAATGATGATTCATCAAAAATTGATGTAGCATATTTTATTCGCGTATTTTTTAAAATATCATCATCAAATGATACACATGATTTTAATTGATCTGTCCAGGCTGTTATTTGTGAAAAATACAATTGACTTCGAATGGCTGAACATAATAATTGAATGGTCATAGATGCATTAGTTTTTCTAGAGAAAAAACAAAAAAAAACCAAACAAACAAACAACGATAACAAAAATATTATTATTATTATTATTGTTAAAACCAATCCAAAAGAATTACATACATTTCATCTTGTTGAATAATCCATTGTTCCAATAAAATTCCATTATTTTCTGGTCCTAAATAAATTTCAATACAAATTGGTAAACCTCTTGAAAAAATTGTTGTTAATTGTTTTTTATAAATTTGCCAACGATAACACTAGCAAAAAAAAAGAAAAGAAATATGAAAATTAAATTTTATTATTAAATAAAGAATTAAGTATAATTCATAAAAATATAATGATATATATATATATAGTTACGTTTTCATTTTCATCTGTACAAAAATGTTCATCAATATCGGTTGTATTATTAATATCATTATTTCCTCCATTTGATTTAATCAAACCAATATTTTTTAGAAAAGATTCACAGTGTGGACCTTGTTGAATAGTATTTGTCGATGATGATGACGATGATGATGTTGATGTTGATACTGATGTTGAAGATGACAACGTCGATGATGATGATGGTGATGTTAATGATTTCGAAGTAAATTTTTGGGGGAGGGTTGTGGCCGCTCTTAATTGTGTTGATCTACTGTTGCATGTTGCAGTCATAGAAGATGATGATGCAGATGATGCAAATAATCCATTATCGATGAATTTTGTTGTTGAATCTTTTTTTATTGGGTTAACATAAACAACGGAATTACCATTATCATTTAATTGTCTTCCTACGGTTAATAATACGGTTTTATGATACAAATTATCACCATCAGAGACATCTTTCAATTCATTATCAGTATTATTATAGTGCGATTGTAATTTAAATTTTCCTCTGATATGCGCATTTGTGGGTAATTTCGATGTGGATCCAACACTACTATCAACACATAATGTTAAATTATCTGTAGGATAATGATCATACAATGATGAATTTATTGGTATACAACATGAAGAAGATGAAGATGAAGAAGCAGTAGCAGAAGCAGCAGCAGCAGCAGCAGCAGTACCAGCACCAGAACCAAATGATTTTGATTTTATTGAATAAGATACATTATTATTTGAATTATAAGAAGATGATAGTAAATTTAATGGTGCCCGTTCCTGTTCCTGTTCCTGGTGCACTAATGTTAATACATTATTTTCAACACCAATAACAATCGAATTACCATTATTACTATGATCGACGGTGGTGGCGATGGTGGGGACGGTGGCAACGGCGACGGCGGTGGCGACGGCGACGGTGGCGGCTTCGGCTTCGGCTGCCACGACAACACTATTATTAATTGTTGATTTTTGTACATTTAATTGTTGTAATTTATGACGTAATCGTTGCCGTTCATGTTCTATCAATTCATTTTTTACATTATTTGCACCACTTTTCGATATACTATTAGTAGTAGTAGTAGTAGTAGTATTATTTTTGCGAAAATTTTCATATGATGATATTATATCATGATGATGATGTTGAAGTTGATGTTGATGTTGATGTTGATGTTGTTGTTGATGATTTAGAACTATTGCTGATGCATTTGAAGAGGCTGTTGATGCTGTGATTGATATTGCCGTTTGGCATAATGTAGATTCGGATTCGGATGATGGGGTTGCGACAACGACGGCGGCTGACAATAATGGTGGTAATGCAAGAATGCCTGTTGATTGACGACCTGATACTGGTGATGATAATAAAGATGATGGTGATGACAATAAAGATGATGATGATGATGATGATGATGATGGTGGTGGTGATGGTGATGATGATGATGGTAATGGTGATGATGATGCCAATGGTAATAAAGATGTTGTTGCTGATGTTGTTGTTATTAGTGGAATCTCCGAAACATAACCATCATCAGATTGTAAACGTCCTTCTAATATTATTGAAGCTATTCCAATCGAAGCATTAAATGCTGGATTGCTTGGAATTAATGAACTATGCATCTATATATATATATATGAAAAAAAAGATAGAGGGAAATGATGATTGATACAATTAAAATTTCAAATATATTTTTAAACAGTTTTTTTACTCAACTAATAAACAAATCAAGGTGTTTCCTATGGTTAGATTAGATTAGATTACATAAATTTTGGATAAAATAGGGGTTATCTGGGAATAGTCCCATCCCAGGATTACGTGCGACGGTTATCCGGATCAAGTTAAAGAGGATCAATCGGGGCGCATTCTGTATACATATGATTTATACAAAAACTGTATTTATTTACACAACAGAGCTGCTGACCTAATTCTATTATATACATATCTTATTTTATATCGTTATACACGGTTAAATTCATTCAAATACACACACACACACACAATCAATTTTAATTTAAAATCTGTATAAAACAGCAAAACCTAAAACCTATAACATAAAACAACCATCAAACTACACACGACGATGTAAAAAAAAAACACAAAAAAAAAATAAGTATTACATCAAATGTTACCAAATAGAAAAATAAATACAATATCCGATTGAATATACGTGTAATTAATTGTATATGGTATATATTAGGTGCAGGAATTAATAACACATGGCGCAACTATGGCGTTGAGTGTATCGCAACACACCGCGGCCATTTTCTTTTCTTTTTTTTTTGTCTGTCATTAGGCTATAAATTTCAGTATATTTCAGTCATTTCATTTAAAGTAATGCTTTTCATGAAATGCCGACGGCAGACGACGGCAAATGTCAAATTGAAAATACATGCATTTCAATGGCGGTGCTTTTTATGAATATTGGACGGCGGACTGACGGCGGACATTGATATTTTTTCTTCTATTGCCGTCGGCTGACCGTCATCCAAACTTTATTTTTCATTTTATTTACATTTTATTTAATTTTTATGATTTAATTTCATAATAATAAAATATCCAGTTAATTTACAAACTAATAAAAAATGGAATTATTTAACAGCAATTGGTATTTATTATTAAATTTCGGTTTTTTTAACCAGGCAAAATAAATTTCAGAAAAAGCACATTTTTTTTTATATCACAAATATCATATTTGTGATAAATAAAATATTTTCATAGAAATCGAGGCTTAAGTGTAGTAAACAACAAAGTTTTTACGCAACATGAACTTGCAATGGCGTCGTTGAATGTCGACCAAACACAACCATTGGGGGGGCAAACGTTTACATTTTGTTATACAAATAAATGGCAAAAAATCCGCATTATTAATTTATACACCTAATAGAAGACAGATAAAAAAAAACACAATTTGGCAATATTTTTATTATTATTATTATTATTATGAGAGAGTTGTTTGGCACAATTTTCCTTATTTAGGTCATTATCAAAACCACATCGACAGAAGAATAATACTCGACACAGATTGGATATGGATCAAAGCTTAAATAGAACTTAAAATAAATTTTATATTACACACAGAAATTTTAAAAATGCACACAACAAAATCAAAATACACAGTTCGTGCGGACACACAGTTCGTTCAATTCATTACGAAATTTGATAAAATTCTATACCATAAATGTATATCTATATATATATATTTATTATACCATATGGTGAATATGGTGCGGTGACCTATATACTATATATATTGTATATATATAAGATATAAATGAAAGCATTGTCCTACTTTTAACCCAAATGTTTATAACATTTTTTTATGGGACACAATTATACCTTCTCTTTAAGGGACAGTTTATTATAAGGGTGTGACGAAGACAATAAAAAAAAGTTATTATTACGGCAAACACACAGACTACACAAGATATCTGACGATACAAGACGGAATTTACATCCATTTTTGGAATGAAATTTACCTAATTCACATATGATTTGTGCAGTCCGGGTTTCGGATATTGATTCAATTTCAAAATATTGAAATTGAAATTGAAATGATTGCGGCGGAGAATTTTATATATATATATATATATATATAAATGATTTGACCTAGATTTAATTTTCTATATATATATATGATATGACACGATATATGCGTATGTATACAAAGAAAAATTTTTATGCTATCCAAAGCATAATAAGATACGAACGAACGAAATCGACATATATTACATACAGGGTATCCCGCGCTACCAAATAAAAAGAGTAATCCTGGTTTTTCAGGCTAAAAATAAGATTAGCGAGATTAACTCAGAAGAGGGAAAAAGCCGTTAAAGAAGCGTTCTTATACTGTTGGAACGTGAAGCTCCAACGGAAATGGGATTAAGGGTGAGAAACGAGGAGAAAACCAAGTACTAATGATCGCACCGCAACACCGCAACAGTAGGTTTATGGCACAACGACAACATCCAGAGCGTATATGGCAATTGGTCAGAACAACAGATGAAACGGCAGACAGATTTGGAAGCTACCTTGGAAGAAGCAGCAGTATAAACAGCGAAAACGATATATAGCCGATGAGGAAGTTCAATCCCAGGATTGCTTCGGGATGTACAAGGCCTTTTACGGTCACATTCTCGAAGACCTGGTGAGTAAGTGAGTAAAACATTGAAATTAAAGCTATATCAAACACTAGACCTCGACCAATTGTCACCTACGGTTCGCAAACGTGGTACAAATGACACAGACCACACCGAACGGCGACTTGAAGGGACTTGGGAAAAGAATATACTACGCCTCATCATCTTTGGACTGACTTTGGAGGAAAGGGGATGGATGGTGGCGTATAGGCGGTTCGATTTCGAGCTATATAAACTATATATACCGAACCCGACATCGTTCGACCAATCATTAAGATTGGTTGCCTGAGGTGGTTTGGTGGTCATGTGTTGGTACGAATGGATGGCGATCGTATACCGCTGTAAAAATGCTGGCTGGACAGCAAACCGGGCCGGGATCTAGGAGTGTGGGAAGACCGCGGCGGGGTAGTAGGTGGAAAGATAGTTGAAGTAGAAGTGGACCTTCGGGCCCTCGGCGTTTCCGCGGCTGGCGGACGAGGTTGGCGGGTTGGAGGAGGCTGTTAATGATGGACGCCAAAACCAATTGTAGGTTGTAGGCGCGCAGAAGTAAGAAGTATAATCAAAAATCTTTGAATAGGTCTATAAATCTGGTGATATTATAGAATTTTGTAAAGGGAAAATTGATATTATATACTATAATAATAAAAAAAAACAAATTTTATTATAATATTATGCTCTATGAGCTTGATATTTGTTTTTAAATATATAATAGATATATATATATATATGAATTATGTATATAGTACTATCGCACATTATTATTATTATTGGTATATGGTGGCACCAACCACATCGCAATAGAATAATATTATTTATAATATATGAAACACTGTGAAGGTAAGCAAGTTTTCTATATATATATATATATAATATATAGCTCGGATAATATAAATACATATCATAAGTTTGGATGGATATATAGCAATATAGATAGATATAGTAAATATAATAAATAATTATTGTGTTATGTAAAAACGGAAAAAAAATAATATCATATTTAAAACAAAAACATAAAAACATAATATTTGTGTGGTGTAAAAAACTATATACAAGGGTATCCCAGCTAACGCTATCCAGCCAATATCTTCGAAACCGCAGTAGAGTTATCACTAATATGATGTTGTTAGTGGACCCCCACTGCGGATTCCATTTGGCTACAAAGTTTTCCAAAGTTGATACCCGTTAAGCACAACCCGTTAAGGGTTAACGTGGGGAGGAAGGGGTTAACAACATAAATATATGTTTATTGGTTCGGTGGTAATCGCCGAATTATGCTTCATTTCTATATCAAACACTTCAATACTATTTATTTCATTTTTATTTTTATTTTTAATATTGATATTTGGCAATTTTTTTTTAAATCTGTACCATAAACTGCAAGAAGAATTCAGAGAAAGTTGTATTTTTAATTTCAAATAGTTGATTATTACTATTATTAGGTTACAAAATAATTATAATATACTATTGTATATATATATAGAGATTGAATGAAATGCGGTTTGTGGTATTTCTTTAAAAAAAATCCGAATGTAACTTACGAATTTTACGAATACCTTTTCAAACAGATAAACATAAAACGGCTGAATTGTACTTTATGGGCGAAGCAGCCAATTTAGCCCCCGAAGCAATTTAGCCCGCCTAACTTGAAGTGGGGGTGCTACACCGACAAACTTTTGTTCTAGCGTTATTGGGGTAGGCACCCCGTTCGCCCAGGAGGTGGGGGGGGGGGCAAAGTTTGTATAAGAAAATTTTTTATTTCCCCTTTAGGGGGGGCATTTATACCGGAAGGGGCATAGGACCACCCCCCATGAAACTTTTGTTCGGCACTTCGGCTCCCCCTAAACGTGGGGCAGGGGGGGGGGGGGAACTGTGAATTTTTTACTCAATGGATAACAGAAAGGAAGTAATAATCTAAAGGGCGCCGAACGCGCTGCAGACAGAAGCGATTTATTTCCTATCTGATTGCATTCCTTAAGCAATCCTTACCCCTTTCAGTAGAAATTTCCCTTTTTAAAAACCTAGTCCCGGAACTAAAGTTGCTTGGTTTTTGGGCCTCCCCTTCCCTCC